>CM050528.1:1481688-1854188 GCA_027563665.1 Antrozous pallidus
CCCCCAGCTTCCTGCTCTCCCACAGGCTCCTGCTCACTGACAGGCCCCAACCCCCGTCCCCCCCTTTCCTCCCTCCCAAGGGAGAGGGCACTAGCTCTGTCCTCAGAACCCAAGAGGAGGTCCTGCACCCTCTGCCACCCACACAGACACCCACCCCGGCCCAGCCCCGCTGGCCCCGCACACCCAGCTGCCTGCGGGACAACGGGGCAGAGGACGGGAGAGGGCTGGGCCGGGCAGAGGGGGGCAGAGGGAGCTTAGCGTGCGGCCGGAGCTCAAGCCCAGCCCTGCCTGGCCCCCGCTGCCCAGCCCTCGTGCCCCAGCCCTTCCCCTCTCTCTAAAAAGCCCATTTGAAGGGAGAGAGGTGTGGGGGCGAGGTGGGGGATGTACACGTCTCCATGTCTCCCAGGAGGAGCAGAGACATCTCTGCCCAAACTGAACTGACCTGACGGCCGAGCGTGGAACGTTCTGGAGAAAAACACGCGGGCCTTCCTCAGCCCTCAGGCCACCTGCCCCGAAATGGCGGGGGGCTGGTGACCGTACCCCGGGACAAGGGGGGCCTGGCCTCCCAGAACAGGGGCACCTCAAGGTCCACCTGCTCCTCGAACACGCCACCCCCACCCTGGGAGCAAGTGGCTTCCTGGTGGCCCTGCTCGGTGGGCCCGGGACCAGCTGCACCACGATTACGGGGGGTGGGGGGCCCGGGACCAGCTGCACCAAGATTCCGGGTGGGGGGGGGGCCCGGGACCAGCTGCACCAAGATTACGGGGGGGTGGGGGCCCCGGGACCAGCTGCACCAAGATTACGGGGGGGTGGGGGGCCCGGGACCAGCTGCACCAAGATTACGGGGGGGTGGGGGGCCCGGGACCAGCTGCACCAAGATTACGGGTGGGTGGGGGGCCCGGGACCAGCTGCACCAAGATTACGGGGGGGGGGGGGCCCGGGACCAGCTGCACCAAGATTATGGGGGAGTGGGGGGCCCGGGACCAGCTGCACCAAGATTATGGGGGGGTGGGGGTCCCGGGACCAGTTGCACCAAAATTATGGGGGGGTGGGGGGCCCGGGACCAGCTGCACCAAGATTATGGGGGGGTGGGGGTCCCGGGACCAGCTGCACCAAGATTACGGGGGGGTGGGGGCCCCGGGACCAGCTGCACCAAGATTACTGGGGGGGGGGGGGTTTCCCGGGACCAGCTGCACCAAGATTATGGGGGAGTGGGGGGCCCGGGACCAGCTGCACCAAGATTATGGGGGGGTGGGGGGCCCGGGACCAGTTGCACCAAAATTATGGGGGGGTGGGGGGCCCGGGACCAGCTGCACCAAGATTATGGGGGGGTGGGGGGCCCGGGACCAGCTGCACCAAGATTATGGGGGGTGGAGCCAGAGCCGAGGAGCATCTCAATCCGATTTTAAAATGTGGTGTTTTGCCAAAACCGGTGTGGCTCAGTGGACAGAGCGTCGGCCTGCAGACCATAGGGTCCCGGGTTCGATTCTGGTCAAGGGCATGTGCCTTGGCTGCGGGCACATCCCCAGTAGGGGGCGTGCAGGAGGCAGCTGATGGATGTTTCTTGCTCATCGACTCTCTGCCCCTCTCCCTTCCTCTCTGTGAAAAATCAGTAAAATATATTTAAAAAATAATAAAAGCGCAGTGTTTCACCCGGAACTTTCCGGCATCCGCACTGACCTCGCAGACACTGCGGTCAGACAGGACGAGTCACCGCCTCCCCGTTCGGGGAAGCCCCTCCCGTTCTGTGCTCTGGGCTCCGACCTGGTGCTCCTGCCGCTCACCCTCTCCAAGCCCACCTTCCCGGCCACGCCCACTGGGGGTTCTGGAAGGTTCCAAGTCCCCCGCGGAAGCTCGCTGGAGAGGCGGGACTGCTCTGAGATGTGTCCAACTCCTGGTTAGCGGCCCACGCAGGTACCTCGGGGACCATGACCTCTGACCTCTGCAGGCCCGAAGTGCGGGCCGGGGGTGCCCTTGGGCCGAAGGCTCGGGTCGAAGCTGCTGCTCCCGGGGCCGGCGGCCGGCAAACGTCAGGGGCGGGGAGGGTCGGCCGAGGTTTCCGGCAGCAGCTGGAGCGGCCGCGGGCGTGCAGACGGCCCAGGGGCCGCGTGGGGTTCTCTCCCGTCTCATCCTGATGGCGGCCTGCGGGGGGGCAGGGGTGCCCCGGGTGCGGCTCTCCTCACCGCTGTGCCACGCAGCCGCCAACACCGCCCACCCCCGGGGGGCGCCATCGGGAGAAGGAAGGAGGCCTGCCTGCCGATGGCCCCCGCTGCCCGGGTTCAAATCCCGGCTGACCCTCCGCCTGCGCCCCGTCCAGAAGGTGGGGGTCTGGGGATCGCGATGAAGGGCCGGAGCGGACAGGACACGGTGGGGATTCCGGGGGAGGGAGCCCCGCCCGCCCCCCTCTGTCCCGTGGCCGTGGGCGCCGGGGCTGTGAAACAGACACACTGCACACACATCTCCGCCTGCGGGGGCCCCCAGCCGTATCCCCACGCACCCGGAGTCGTTGGAAAGGCAGCGTCTGTGAAAACGCGTCTCATTTTCAAAAGTCAGCTCTCGAGGGTGGGCCCGCTTTTGGGGGGCCCCTGTGTGTGTGATTTTCTTTTTCTTAAGGTGGAAAGAAGGGGTGGTGAGCGTCACCTGACCTTTTCTGTGCAGAGCTCACACGCACTGTCTGCCTTTGGGGACGCGGGGAGGTAACTGTGACCCCACGTTCGTGAGCCTCTCGGCGTAGCCCCCAGGATTAAAGTGGGGGTCACGGAGGCAGAGAGAGGAGAGGGGGGGACTGGCCTTCTCATCACCAGCTCCTGACGGCCCCCCTGGCTCTGGCCACGTGCCAGCGGCCCCGGGAGCTCCGTTTCAGGTTCAAGGCCGCGCGAACACCGGGCCCTGGGGCTGTGTTCCCGACGGGGGGGGGGGGGGGGGGGCGGCCCGGGCGGCTCAGCGCTGCCCCCCTCGCCCTCCCCTCCCGGCGCCCCGCGCGCCGCGGCATCCCGGCCGGACAGTGACTCACCCCGTCATTTTTAGCTGCGTCCGGGCAGGCCCGGGTGCCCGCAGCTGTCGGCTGCCCTTGGGCTGCGCACGGCGGGCGGGACCGCGTCCGCTCCTCGGACCCGCGCTGCGCGGCCCCGCCAAGAAGGACGTGGGAACGGGGTCCAGGCTGCTGGCCTCTGGGCGTGCGCGCGTGTGTGTGACTGTGTGTGTGTGTGTCTGGGACAGCCTCGGGGACCCCAAGGCCTCAGCCCAAGAATGGAAACCATCCAACTTGGGGTTCTGGCAGCACCTCCTCCTGCTACCCCCCGCCGCCGGCACCCATGCCAGCGTTTCCCCCGGTGGTGTCCGTGGCTGAGACTCGCTGGGCCACGGGCCTGTCCTGTGGTCTCTCTGGGGCCGCATGTTTCTGGGTTCGGGGCTCCCCGCGCGGGTGCTGGACGGAGGGCCTGGGGGTGACGCGCTGTTTGTCCGGAGAAGAGGCGTCGCCGAGGACCCGGCCGGGCCCCTGCTGTTGGCACCGTCACGGACAGGTCTCTCCCGGTCGGGGGGCCGGGGTGAGGCCCAGCCAATGGTGGTCCTGGCTGCCGCCAAGCTCAAGGGCCAGAGCCGGGGGGGCGGGGGGGGGAAGCAAGGGCCGCTCTGCAGCCCGAGGTCTGTGGTTGTTTGTTTTGGGGGGGGGGTAGTAGCCTGAGGTCTGTAGGGCTGTGGTGTGTTTGCTGTGAAACACGCACCCTCCCCGGCATCGGTCGCCTGTGAGTCCGGGTCACCGAGCGCCGGCAGACGGACCCTCGTGAACGGGCCCGGCGTGTCGCACAGTGAGCGCTGGCGGGTGTTCTGGGACCCATTTCAGATGCTTCCAAAGTGTCCTCTCCCTCTGCCCCCTCTGCCCCGCGGACACGCTGGCAGGACCCTGTCCGGCCACACCCCTCGGAGAGGAGTGCGTCTGGCACGGAGGACCGGGAGCTGCCGTGCCAGGAGCTTCGGAGCCACAGCGAGTGGCTCCCGGCGCCTCCCGCTGCACCCGCCCCACCGCCCGGCATCTCCAGCCCGGATCGGCGTTCCCTTCTCCGGCGTCTGCAACCTCAGCTCCTCAGGGGGACACACAGCCCCTCAGGGGGACACACAGCCCTTCAGGGGGACACACAGCCCCTCAGGGGCCCCCACAGCCCCTCAGGGGGACACACAGCTCCTCAGGGGACACACAGCCCCTCAGGGGGCCCCACAGCCCCTCAGGGGACACACAGCCCCTCAGGGGACACACAGCCCCTCAGGGGGACACACAGCCCCTCAGGGGGACACACAGCTCCTCAGGGGGACACACAGCCCCTCAGGGGGGCACACAGCCCCTCAGGGGGCCCCACAGCCCCTCAGGGGGGCACACAGCCCCTCAGGGGACACACAGCCCCTCAGGGGACACACAGCCCCTCAGGGGGACACACAGCCCCTCAGGGGGGCCCACAGCCCCTCAGGGGACACACAGCCCCTCAGGGGACACACAGCCCCTCAGGGGGACACACAGCTCCTCAGGGGGACACACAGCCCCTCAGGGGGACACACAGCCCCTCAGGGGGGCCCACAGCCCCTCAGGGGGACACACAGCCCCTCAGGGGGACACACAGCCCCTCAGGGGGACACACAGCCCCTCAGGGGGGCACACAGCCCCTCAGGGGGAACCCACAGCAGGACAGACGCTTCTGCTCTGAACCAGAGAGAGGAGAACAGAGCAAAGGGGGGACATTCACACACCAGAGGCCACCACGTGCTCCTAGCAAATGGCCCCGGTCCTCAGCGGACAGGACGGCGAGCGCTGAGCAGCAGCCCCCGGCAGCCGGCCGGCGGGCTCCGGGGCTAGATCACCGGCACCAGAAGTCCCGGTTCCGTCGCGGTTCCATCCCTGCTCGGTCCCCGGTCGGGGCACAGGCCCGGGTGCGGGCTCCATCCCCAGTGGGGGGCGTGCAGGAGGCAGCCGGTCCGTGATCCTCTCTCCTCACGGATGTTTCTCTCCCCATCCCTTCCTCTCTGACGTCAGCACATGGGTCTTTTCCAATCAGCATCCCTGTGTCCCGGGAGGACCTGGCTCTGCAAACCTGGGGATTCCTGTGCAGAGAGGAGAGGTGAGACGTGTGTGTGTGTGTGTGCATGTATGTGCGTGCATGTATATATGTCTCTCTGTGCGCATGTGTGTGTTGTGTGTATATGTGTTGCATGTGTGTGTATGTGCGTGTATATGTGTATGTGTGTATATGTCTCTCTCTGTGTATGTTATGTGTGTGTATATATGTGTGCATATATGTGTGCGTGCATGTGTGTTGTGTATATGTGCGTTGTGTGTATGTGTTGCATGTGTGTATATGTGCGTGCATATGTGTGTATGTGTGTATATGTCTCTCTGTGTGTATGTTATGTGTGTATATGTGTGTGTGCATATATATGTGTGTGTTATGTGTGTGTGTGTTTTCTATAGGCGACTCCTTAACGTGCTCTGTGCGAAGCACCAAGCACAGCCTGTTCCGGGATCCTGTCCCCGCGCTGCCTGCCACAGCAGCCGGGCCCTGCCCCTCTGGGGGCCATCCACCCCCACCTCGAGCGCTCAGCAGGGACCCGGCCCGGCACTGTGGGGTCTCTTCACCACCAGGCAGCAGGCACCCCCATCCACCCACCGGAAAGGGCTTCCCCAGTGACGGCCCCCAAGAGCCACTGAAGCCGCGGCAGCTGCCAGGGGCGGGGTGGGCTACTGTGTTTGGGGCGCCCCATGGCAGCGAGGCTGGGGGACACGGCTGGACACGGGGCCCCTGGGAGGGGGGGAGTCTGGCGGATGAGCCGGAACGCGTGGAGTTAACGATGTTTTCCTTCTGGGGCGGTGAACTCGGCCTCAGACAGATGCTGCCGGCAGCTGTTTGGGTTGGGGGGCCTGGCAGGCCGGCGGGAGCGGGAGCGGACAAAGGGGCCCTGTCTTGGAGGGACCTCACGGGCGTTTGCACAGCTGCGGGCGTGCAGGCATGTCCTCCGGGCTGACCCGGGCGGGCCTGGGCCCCAAACCCGACACGGTCAGGATGTGGACGCCGCGCCGTCCCCAGGTGCCGGGTGCACGCGCTCCTCCCTCAAGGCCGCCTTGTCCGCAGCCAGCCTCGCCCCACGCCCCACGCCCAGCCCCCAGGGGAGGCCCCAGGCTGAGCCGCCGGTCTAGGAGCCCAGTTCCAACGGAGTTCAAGTTCAAAGTGGCCTCGGAGTGGGTGCTGAGCATACCTTCCGGAAGGGTCCCTCCTGAGATCTCTGCCCCCGGAGAGCAGGGGCGGCGAGGGGTCCCCTCTGGCAGAAGTTTGGGGGTGGGGCTCCCTCCATGGCCACGCTCAGTCCTCCCCTGCCCTTGAGCGCAGCCCATGAGAGTCCCGGATCGCCGGCCTCTCAAACGCCCCCCCCCCCCCCACTGGGGGTCAAGCCGCAACCTGGGCCCATGCCCTGGCCGGGACCCCGCCCGGACCTGCTGGCTCAGAGCCGCGCCGGCTGGGAGAGAGCATTCATTTTTCACTCGAGGTTTTCTAGTTGGTGAAACAGTTAAAAAACAGCCGGAACCGGTGCGGCTCAGCGGAGAGAGCGCCGGCCTGCGGACTGAAGGGTCCCGGGTTCGATTCCGGTCAAGGGCACGTACCTTGGTCGTGGGCGCATCCGAGCAGCCCTTCCCCCGAGACCGTCCCGACACGGAGATCGGCGTGGGGGCCGCCTCCTGCCCCCCATGGCCTGGAGAGGCCGCGTCTCAGAGCTGATGGCGGGGGTGGGCGCACGTAGGAAGCGCACGGACCACGCCCCGCCGGGCGGCTCGGGGCAGAGCCGCAGCCCGCGCACCGAGGGGTCCCGGGTCGGCTCCCGGCCGAGGGCGCCACACTGGGCCGAAGGTTTGATCCCAGGCCCCAGGTGGGGTGTGGGCAGGAGGCACCCAGTCGATGGGTCTCTCTCACATCGATGTTCCTCCCTCCCTCCCTCCCTCCCGCCCTCCTCCCTTCCATTCTCCCTAAAAATCACTGGGGAGATTTAAAATAAAAACCATTGCCTGAGTCTGTGTTTGGTGTTTTACTCTTATGGGGGGAGAAGGGTGAAGACTGGGTGACAGGGCGGGGCAGGGCAGGAGTCACTGGTGGAGTTTAAGACGGTTTGGGCCCGGGGGTGCGGGCGGACACGGGTGCCAGGCATCCTGAAAGGGGTACACAGATGAAAAGTGGGGGAGTAACCTTATGACCCAGCAATCACAGGCCATGGTGCTCACCCCCAGGGGCTGAAAACAGGCCCCCCAACCCCCCATGACACAGAGGTCTGTGGCGGCTCTGCTCATGCTCACCCTGCAGGGGAGCAGCCAGCCTCCTGGGGTGGGAGGTGAGGAACACCTGGGGTGGGAGGTGGGAACACCAGTGGTAGGAGGTGGGGGGGGTAACTGGGGTGGGAGGTGGGGAACACCAGTGGTAGGAGGTGGGGGGGGTAACTGGGGTGGGAGGTGGGGAACACCAGTGGTAGGAGGTGGGGGGGGGTAACTGGGGTGGGAGGTGGGGAACACCAGTGGTAGGAGGTGGGGAACACCTGGGGTGGGAGGTGGGGAACACCAGTGGTAGGAGGTGGGGGGGTAACTGGGGTGGGAGGTGGGGAACACCAGTGGTAGGAGGTGGGGAACACCTGGGGTGGGAGGTGGGGAACACCAGTGGTAGGAGGTGGGGGGGGGTAACTGGGGTGGGAGGTGGGGAACACCAGTGGTAGGAGGTGGGGGGGGTAACTGGGGTGGGAGGTGGGGAACACCAGTGGTAGGAGGTGGGGGGGTAACTGGGGTGGGAGGTGCAGTGTCACTCAGCACTGAGCCACGAGACACATGGAGGCCGCTCCGACAGTGACGGTGAGTGGAGGAGGCCCATCTGGAAAGGCTGGCCTCCCCAGCCCCCCACCCCACCCCGTGACTCCAGCTAATGACGTTCCGGAGAAGACACAACTACGGCCCGGCCGGCGTGGCTCCGTGGCTGAGTGTGGGCCTAGGAACCACGAGGTCCGGGTTCGACTCCCGGTCGGGGCACAGGCCCGGGGTGCGGCTCCATCCCCAGGGAGGGGCGTGCGGGAGGCAGCCGGTCCGTGTTTCTCTCCGATGGCGGGTGTTTCTGTCTCTCCCTCCCTCTCCCTCCCCCTCGGACCCCAATACAAACGTATTTAGGTTAATTAAAGTAAGTGAAGTAATGAAATGAAAGGACACGGGCAGGTCGCGTCCGGGTTCCACTGGGCGAGGCCGCTGTGGTCTCTGGGACCCCAGGGCTGGCCCCCGCCGCTCTCAACACCGGTCGTTGGCTTCGGCGCCCTCTGCCCGGCGCCCTCTGCCCACCCCGGGCCGCGCCCCGGGAGTAAATGTTTGCCGACGGGCTCCGGTCACCCCGGGAGGAGGCGGCGTAAACAGAAGAAATGAATCACAAGTCGGAAATTCCGGAAACTCGGCAGCTCCCAGCGTTATCGCCGACAACGCCGGGACCTTCCGCAGAGCCACACTGGGCGGCGATGGCGGGGCTGCGGGCCAATAAAGCTTTATTGACACACACAGATGGGATTGTGCTCAGGGCCACAGTTTGCGGCCCCCAAACCGCAGTTCTCTACAGAACGCGCGAGGACTCGCTGTGGGGACAAGTTTCGGTGAATGAGAGGGTGTCCTGTCCACCCAGGAACGGGATGGCGGGGGGGGGGGAGGGAGAGGGGGAGATGAAACGAGGTTATTAAAGGGGGACCTGCGGGGACTGCAGTCTGAGGCCCCTCCCTCCGCCCTCTCTCATTAAGAAAGGGATGTCAGCCAAAACCGGTGTGGCTCAGTGGACAGAGCGTCGGCCTGCGGACTGAAGGGTCCCGGGTTCGATTCCGGTCAAGGGCATGGACCTTGGTTGCGGGCCCATCCCCAGCGGGGGGTGTGCAGGAGGCGGCTGATGGATGTTTCTCTCTCGTCGACGTTTCTGAGTTTCTCTCCCTCTCCCTTCCGCTCTGTGAAAAACCAATAAAATACATTTAAAAAATAAAAAAAGAAACAGGGATGTCGGCACCGGTGTGGCTGAGGGGTGAGTGTGGACTGGGAACCAGGCGGTCCCGGGCCCGCCCGGGTTGTGGGCTCGATCCCCAGTGGGGGGCGCGCAGGAGGCAGCGGGTCAGTGGCTCCCTCTCGTCACTGATGTCTCCCTCCCTCTCCCTCCCTGTCTGAAGCCAATACGACAACGTCTGTCCACTGAGAAGGGGATTAGGGGGCCCCAGGGAGGCAGGCAGGACTCCTCAGCTGGGCTCTGTGCCCGTGGGAACGGCCGGACGGGGTGCGGCGGGTGCTGTGTCAGTGCCGCCTCGGCCCGCTCCCATCCGCTCGGGGGTCCCGCCGACTCATCGGACGGAGCGTGGCGCGGAGCCCCCGGGTCGGGGCGGCCGCTGCCCTCTGACCACTGAGCCCCTTGTTTGGAGGCGGGGAGGCCGGCCGAGGACCCGGGAAGAGGGCACACAGCCCGCCCTGGGGGAGGCGGCCCCCGGGAAAGGCCGGCCTGGCCCCCGCCCCGCCCGTCTGGCAGCGCTGGTGGGTCGGGGCGCATCTTCAGATCCTCGGGCTCCAGGCGGCAGGCGGTCGCCCAGCAGCTGGGGACCCCGCTGATCCAGGGGAGGCGCCCCGAAGCCTGGGCCGATCCCAGGTCGTAAACCAGAGCTGCTCACTAACAAGGGCAGCGCCACCGGGAGGCACCGCCCGGGCTGTGCAAACAGGCGGGGACCCAGGCAGGGCGGGCGGGGTGGGCGGGACCCCACACTGCCCGGTCTGGGCTCGGGAACGGGCTGAAGGGAAGCCCTCGCCATCCCCCGTCGCCCTGCGGGGGCCACAGGGGACCGGAGGGCGCGGGGAGGGGGCACGCGGGGGGGGCAGATGTTACAGGCCTGGCGAGGCCAAGGGGTGGTGTGATGGGAGCAGCCACTGGGGGGTGCGCTAAGGTGGGGACCACCCAGTCTCCCAGGCTCCGGTATGGGGTGCAGAGCAGTAACCTGCCCAAACACACACCCTTTCCGGCTCTCTCTGCCCCTCCCACCTCTCTCCTCTCCTTCCCTCCACTCCCTGCCCCCACCGCCCTCCGGCTTTCTCTGGGACCCTCTCCCCAAATGCTCGCTGCGCTCAAATCCCTGTCTGGGGTGTTTATGCTTCACGTCTTACGTTTAAGTCTTTAATCCGCTTTCCCCTGAAGATTCATTACTACTGATGTGCAGCGCAGAAGGGGAAGGGACGGGGAGAGAGAAGCATTGAGGGGAGAGGGGGATCGCTGACTGGCTGCCCCCTGCAACCTTGGCGTGTGCCCTCCCCGGGAATCCTGGCTGGACACCAACCACTGAGCCACACCGGCCAGGCAGACTAGATCTCAAATGTTTGTCTCGCACACACGCACGCACACACACACACACACACACACACGCGCACGCACACACACACACACGCACACACGCGCACGCACACACACACACACACACACACGCGCACGCACGCACGCACACGCACACGTGTCCGTCAGACTGGCGGCCATGCGCCCTGCCCGCAGGGAGAGCCGCCCCTCACCTGGGCACCGTGGACACAGTGGTGGCTGTCAGTCACACCTCCCCGGAGCGGAGAGATAAACCGTTTTCAAACCCGTCGAAGGGCTCCCTGCTGCACAGTCACCTGCCCACAGCGAGTGAAGGCGCACGGCTGAGGCGGGGAGATTCCGGGCGTCGCCTGGGGGTGGGGGTGCGGGGCAGGGGGAGCTTTCTGGGGTGACGGGACCCCGCGGGTCTGTTTGTGGTGGCGGTTACACGACACCCGTTTGGCGTCAGGCCAGGAAGCCGGAACAGGAGGTCACACGGCCCCGGGCGTGGCCGCGGAGAGATAAGGAGCCGGTAAGGAGCCGGCCGCCCGGGGAAGGGGCACAGGGCCCCCCAGGCCTCCTGGGAGAGGCTCAGGTCCGGCCCGGGGCTCCCTGCCTCTCGGGGTCACGTGGCCATCGCTGGCCTCCAGCCCGGGGCAGGCCGGGGTGCGGGGAGCACACAGCACCCTGGTTACCTGGAAACCCCACCTGCTGAGGCAGCCGAGCCCGGGCGGGCGGCTCCCGGGACAGACGGCGTGTCCGTCCGCACCGGCCGCTCCCCACTCTCGGCCACACTTAGAGACAAGCTTTCCGGTCCAGGCCACCAGGCTCCCACTGTCCCCCAGACCGCAGGCCCCCAACCCCCGCATCCTACCCCCCCCCCATCTGCACAGGCCTGCCCTCCGCCCTCCCGTGACGGGGGACGGAGGGAGGGTGACAGTGGTCTGCCAGCCGGCCCCCCGACCTGGGGTCCTCAGATGACCCCGGGAGCACGCCCCGCACCGCTCTGCACGGCTCCAGACGCCTGTGCGGGGAGCCCTCAGAGGCCTGAGCGTGGGCTCCGGTCCGGCGGGGTTCTCGCACGGGGAGCTGCGGGAGGGAGGGGGCGCAGGAAGGCCTGGAGCGGCGGGGAGAGCAGTTCTGTGCTCTCTTCACGCTCTCCAGCTCCTTTCAAACAATGGTCTGGGCCCTGGCCGGTGTGGGTCAGTGGTTAGAGCGTCGGCCAGCCCCCGCGGTGAGGCGCCGTGCGTGGGCTCTGCCTGGCTCGGGGTCACCCCGCCGGGGGTGCGGCCACTGGACTGTGATCTCCTGCCCCTTGGGGTCGAAGTGGCAGCTGCAGGAGGGGCTGCAGGTGTCTGAGGCGGGGCTCAGGGCTGAGCCGTCCCAGCCGAGATGCCGTAACCGTGGCAGACGCAGTGTCAGCGCCGCTCGCCCAGGAAGGGGTGCCACAGGGTGGTATTTAATGCTGCTGCACCTGCTTCTTTAAAAAATATATTTTGTTGATTTCTTATAGAGAGGAAGGGAGAGGGATAGAGAGTTAGAAACATCGATGAGAGAGAAACATTGATCAGCTGCTTCCTGCACACCCCCCACTGGGGATGTGCCCACAGCCAAGGTACGTGCCCTTGACCGGACCGGAATCGAACGCGGGACCCTTCAATCTGCAGGCTGACGCTCTATCCACGGAGCCACCCCGGTTTCGGCGTCACCTGAGCTCAAACAGACCGGGGTTCAGGCTCAAGTAGACGCCCGCACCCCCAGCCGCAAACCTGACAGAGCGAGTCTGCATGACCCCCGGGACCCCCGGGTCTTGTTCACCACCCGGTGACACCCACAGGCTCCCCACCGGCTGCCGGAGGGCCCGCCCCCAGCCGAGGCTCCACCCCGGCCCCAGGGAGCCCCGAGGGGGGCTTCAGGCCTCCTGTCCGTGTCACGGGCTGCAAACACTTTCCAGCCCGGCCCGGAGGGGACGGACCTGCGAAACCACCAAAGCGTTCCTCTGCCGTTCTGCCCCCGGCTCTGCCCCCGACTCTGCCCCCGGCTCTGCCCCCCGGCTCTGCCCCCGACTCTGCCCCCGACTCTGCCCCCGCCTCTGCCCCCCGCTCTGCCCCTGACTTTGGGGCCAGCCTCCGGGGCAGGGCGGGCCGGGGCGGGGCAGCCCGGGGCTCCCCGTGGGGACATGACCGGGGCCACGAGGCAACTTGAGGGCAAGCGAGCCGACTCCGGGCAGCCGACACTCGCCGGTCCCGGCCGGACATCCGAGCCGAGGCTTCCTCTCGGCCTGGCGGGCTGCCGGCTCCGAGAGGCCTGAGGCCAGAGCCCTTGTGGGGGCGAAGCAGCCTCCCCCCCACCCCAGGAGCCGCGGAGACGCTCAGTCTGGCCGGGAGCACGCTGAGGACCTCGCCTCCACCGGGTCCTGGGAGGCAGGGCCACCTCTTCACACTCTCCAGCTTATTTCTTTATTTTATTTTTTAAAATATATTTTATTGATTTTTCACAGAGCAGAAGGGAGAGGGATAAAAGTCAGAAACATCGATGAGAGAGAGACATCAATCAGCTGCCTCCTGCACACCCCCCACTGGGGATGTGCCTGCAACCAAGGTACGTGCCCTTGACCGGAATCGAACCCGGGACTCTTCAGTCCGCAGGCCGACACTCTATCCACTGAGCAACACCAGTTAGGACTGCTTTTGATTTTTAAAATAATATTTTTAAAAGTCATTTCAGAGAGGAGGGGAACGAGAAAGAGAGCTAGAAACACTAACCCTAACCCTGCACGCCCCCCACTGGGGATCGAGCCCGCCCCCAGGGCGTGCACCCGACCGGGAATGGAAACGCTGAGGGGGTGACATCCAGAAGCTGGGGTATCGCCGAGGGGGCAGGAGAGGCGTGAGGAGGCAGAGGGGGAAGGATAATCCTGGTACCTGGGGGGGTCAGCCGCTGGTACCCCGGAGTCACTGGGGGGGAGGGAGGGGAGCAGACCAGAGCCGCATCGTAAGGAAACGGGGCCCCTCCTGCTGGGGAGCTGTGATCACCCCACTGCTCCCGGCCACACATCACACCCCACCCCACAGAGCTGAGCGGGGGAGGGCGCCCCCGCCGGAGGGACCCCCTCTCCCCTCCCCGCCGGCAGGTCCGGGCAGAGGCTCCGAGAACAAGGCCTCTCTGTGGGGGCCGCCCGCCGCTCCTCTGCTGGCAGCGCGTCCGTCCGCCGGGCCCTGAAAGGCGGCATTGTGGCCGGCCGGCTGGGCAGGCATGCAGGGGGGCCTCTGGGTCCCCCTCCTGCCCTCGGACCCCCTGGACCCACAGGAACCGCCGGCTCCAAGGGAGACTCTGGCCCCTCGCCGCCCCCACGGCAGGTGGGGGAGCACCTCCGTCAGCAAACAGCCAGGGCCTGCGGCCTGGAGAGCAGGCTGACGGGCTGGGCATCCCATGGAAACTTCCAGAACACGCACACCGGGCCCCTGCTCTGTGCCGGGCTCCGCTGCAGGGACGGGACGCCGAATGAGATGGGAGTTTCCTGGTGTCCTGGTGCCCCACTCCAGCCGCAGGGCGGCCGGCGGCTGTGAGGTCGCTGCCAGATGGCCGGTGGACGGCGAAGTGGGCGGGCGAGGCCGGGTGGCGGCTGAGCGGGTGACGGCGACAGGTGCACGGTGCCCGGGGCCTGTCATTCCTTCCCCTCGGCCGTGGGCACGGCCAGTGAATGAGACCGGGCCAGACGCATGGAGCCGGTCGGGGGAGGGAGCGGGAGCCACCGCCCGGGGAGCACGCTGAGCTGGGCGGGCAGACCGTGTGGGGCCACACGGGGCAGGGCCACGCGGGGGACGTGGGGGGCGAGGCCGGGCCGGGCCGGCAGAGCGAGCCTGCGGGCGGCGCGGAGCAGAGGCCGGGGTGCAGCTGCGTGCACATGAGGGCGGCGTGTCCTCCGTTCGGTTTGCCGGAGCCGGGTGCCCGGGCGCCGTGGCGGCCCCCCACCCCCTCGCCGGGAGCTGCTCCCGCACCCGGGGCTCCCCAAGAAGCCAGCCACGCCCGGTGCCCGCCGGACCCCTCCCCTGAGTGGCCCGCGGCCTCCGCGCCCACGTCCGCAGCGCCCCCAAGCCCACGCTGGGTCTGCTGGACTTTTGTTTTTTTAATGTATTTTATTGATTTCTCACAGAGAGGAAGGGAGAGGGATAGAGAGTCAGAAACATCGATGAGAGAGAAATGTCCATCAGCCGCCTCCTGCACACCCCCCACTGGGGATGTGCCCGCAGCCAAGATATATGCCCTTGACCGGGATCGAACCCGGGACCCTTCAGCCCGCAGGCCGACGCTCTATCCACTGAGTCAGACCGGTTTCGGCCGGTCTGCTGGGCTTTTAGCTTCGAGGCCTTCCCTTCTGCATTCCCAGCAAGGGGAGTGTCTGACCTGCCCACCTCCCTTGGGACTCAGACGGCCGACCCCCAGGTGACCCCAGCCGTGTCCCCGTTCCCTCAGCCTCCGAGTCTTCCCTGTGGGCCCGTCACCGTCCCCCAGAGCCCCTGAGCCCGCACCCTCCTGGGGTGGCATTCCGTAGTCTCCCCGGTCTCCCCCTCAGTCCCCCCCCCCCCCCCCCCCCCCGCCGCCCCTCCTCCGGACAGTCATTCCCCCGGGGCCTCCTTCACCGACGGGGTGAACAGAGGGGACCAGCACCCTGACCTTGGTCCATGGCATGAATGAACCTCCGATTCCCCAGGAGCCCTCCTGCCCCCCAACCCCGCCTCCAGGCCCCTCGGCCTCCCCCCTCCCCCAGCACGGCCTCTCCTGCGGGCCCTCCTGAGAGAGTGAACCCCACATCCTGCAGCTCGCTCTTCTGCAGGCCCCCCGGCCCCCGAAGAGAGGCGGCTCTGATGGCTCTGCCGGAGCCGCAGTGAAAAGGCCTGTGTGCGGCGGCCCTTTGAGGCGGGCGCCAGCTTCCCGGCCGGCCGAGCGGACAGACACCTGAGAAAACACGGGCGCCGGCCGGGGCGCTGGGGACCGGGCACCGACCGGCGGGGCCGGCCCGAACATTGGGCCTTTGTGCGCAGGCGGCCGGCGGCCAGGGCAGAGCCGCACGGGGCCCTCCCTGCCTGGCGAGCCCGCCGCTGCTCAAGGGCCCCTTGTCTGCGCCGCGGGTGGGGAAGGGGTGCCGGGAGGGGGTGCCCATCGCCGACTCCGCAGCCATCGAGGGGGCCACGGGCAGGGGGAGGGGCGAGCGTGTCCGCGTCTGGGAGTGAAGTGATTAAAGAGAACTCGGCCCACGTGCCCGAGATTGGCAGCAGGTCTGGGCCTCGACCTGTGGGTGGGTGGGTGGAGGGGTGCAGGGGGAGTGGAGGGAGTGCAGAGGGAGTGGAGGGGGTGCAGGGGGAGCGGGGGGTGGGTGGAGGAGGGGTGGAGGGGTGCAGAAGGAGTGGAGGGGGTGGAGGGGTGGAGGGGGTGCAAGAGGGATGGAGGGGGTGCAGGAGGGGTGAGGGTGCAGGAGAGGTCGAGGGGTGCAGGAGAGATGGTGGGGGTGGAGGAGAGGTGGGGGATGCAGGAGGGGTGAGGGTGCAGGAGGAGTGGGGGTTAAGGAGAGGTGGGGGTGCAGGAGAAAGTGGGGGTGGAAGAGGGGTGGAGGGGGTGCAGGAGAGGTGGAGGGAGTGCAGGAGAGATGAAGGGGATACAGGAAAGGTGGAGGGGGTGCAGGAGAGGTGGAGGGAGTGCAAGAGGGGTGGAGAGGATGCAGGAAAGGTGGAGGGGGTACAGGAGAGGTAGAGGGGCGCAGGAGGGGTAAGGGTGCAGGAGAGGTGGGGGTTGAGGAGAGGTGGGGGTGCAGGAGAAAGTGGGGGTGCAGGAGGGGTGGTGGGGGTGGAGGAGATGCAGGAGGGGTGGAGGGGGTGCAGGAGGGGTGGAGAGGGTGCAGGAGGGATGGTGGGGTGGAGGAGGGGTTGTGGGGGTGTAGGAGGGGTGGAGGGGTTGCAGGAGAAATGGTGGGGGTGGAGGGGAGGAGGGGGTGCAGGAGAGGTGGAGGGGGGTGCAGGAGGGATGGTGGGGGTGCAGGAGAGGGGGGGTGCAGGAGAAAGTGGGGGTGCAGGAGGGGTGGAGGAGGGGTTGTGGGGGTGCAGGAGGGGTGGAGGGGTTGCAGGAGAAATGGTGGGGGTGGAGGAGAGGAGGGGGTGCAGGAGAGGTGGAGGGGGTGCAGGAGGGATGGTGGGGGTGCAGGAGAGGTGGGGGTGCAGGAGAAAGTGGGGGTGCAGGAGGGGTGGAGGGGGTGCAGGAGGGATGGTGGGGGTGCAGGAGAGGGGGGGTGCAGGAGAAAGTGGGGGTGCAGGAGGGGTGGAGGGGGTGCAGGAGGGATGGGGGGGTGCAGGAGGGGGGGTGCAGGAGAAAGTGGGGGTGCAGGAGGGGTGGAGGGGTACAGGAGGAGTGGGGTGTAGCGATGGATGGGTCTGTGGGCGCTGGTGCCGGGCGGCGGGGCTTCTGTCTGAGATGGTGACGCTAACGGAACACCAGAGCCGGAGCTGGGGGGGCCTCGGATGGCGGTGCTGATGGCCTGGGGCCCAGAATAGGAAGAGGCCAGCGTCTCGGCCCGGCCCACCTCCTCGTCTCGAGTGGAAATGGAGAGCGGCGAGCGGTGTCTGAGCGCGTCCCCAGCCCCAGGCGCTGCCGAGCCCGGCCGATTCGGCCTGTGAACAGAGTGCCGGCCCACAGACGGGGTCCGGACCCAGGACCGATTCCGGCCAAGGGCACATGCCCAGGTGCAGGCGCGATGCTCGGCCCCGGTCCGGGCACTGGCTGTCTCAGAGGCCCTGGTGCCCGCCTCGCCCACACGTGGCAGAGACACGTGGCGGAGACCAGTGGCCTCGCGTGTGGGAGGGAGGGAGTAGGGGGGAGGCAGACACGCCGAGGCGGGAGCTCTAACGCGGAAGCCACGCTCTCTGCACCCTCCCCTGCGCCCTGAGGCCCATCTCGGGCTGAGAAAAGTCAGCAGAGGGGACGTCCCGGCCTCCAGTCCCCACGCTCACACTTCCACTAGGAACCGGCTCCTGGCAACAGTGAAGGTCAGGGACGGAGGACCGGGACGGAGGACGGGGATGAAGGGCAGGGACCAAGGTCAGGGGCCCAGGCCTGAGCTGGAGGGAAAGTCACCGGCGGTGCGCGCTGCCCCCTGGTGGCCGGTCTGGGGGGGGCCTGGAGGCCCAGGGCAGGTCTCCCGAGCCTTGGCCCAGGCAATGGGTGTGGGGGTGCGGTGGTGGCCACCTGGGCTCTCGGTGGGGTGGGCGCCTGGACGGTCTCTGGCGGCGCTTCTGGGTCAGTGTGCGCGCGGGGCGCTCCCCCTCCTCCCTCCGGAGCTGGAGCCGCCTGACTTCTCTGAAAAGCCCTGCACCCCTCTGCCTGGGCTCCAGGACCCCCCCCTCGGCCCGTCCTCGGCTCCAGCTCCGCCCGGGACCCCGCTCCACACCCGCCAGCCCCGCGTTCCCTGCTGGGCCCCGAGAGCCCCCTCCCTGCCCCCCCTGTAGCGCCCCAAACCGGCCGGGCTCCAGGGAGTCAGGAACCAGGTCGGCGACTTGGACAATGGGGACATTCCGGGAGGACTGCGCTTCTCCATTGCGCGGCGGCCGGCGCCCTCCTGTGGCTGCACACGGACACTGCACCCCCTTAACTAACGGGACCCGCGGGAGAGGCGGGATCAGTGATGCAGTTCTGATCCTGCCTGCAGGCTTCCTGCCGCCGCCCCCCGCCAAGGCAGGAAGGGGTACAAGGAACCCCACACCAGAGGCTGGGGAGCCTTTGGGGTGACGGGGACAGCCCCCACCTCTGAGTAAGAGGCTGTTTATTGAAACACGTTTTCACTGATTTCAGAGGGAGAGGGAGAAACGTCAATGAGCATCACGGATTGGCTGCCTCCTGTACCCCCCACCCCAGCACGGGGTCTGGGGCCTGACCAGACTCCAACCCCACCTCCTGGTTCCTAGGTCCACGCTCAAGCATGGAGCCTCCCCGCCGGGCTGAAGAAGGGACTCGAGGCATAAAAGCAGCCGCACTGCGACGTGAGACAGCGCTCCACACGTGGGTGTTCACCCGCACACACACACACACACACACACACACACACACACACAGTCCGTGGGTGTTCACCCGCACACACACACACACACACACACACACGGTCCGTGGGTGTTCACCCGCACACACACACACACACACACACACACGGTCCGTGGGTGTTCACCCGCACACACACACACACACACACACACACACACGGTCCGTGGGTGTTCACCCGCACACACACACACACACACACACACACACGGTCCGTGGGTGTTCACCCGCACACACACACACACACACACACACAGTCCGTGGGTGTTCACTCACACCCCCCCCCCCCCATGCTGGGATCACGGAATCCACACACCACAGGCCGGCACAGAGCCCTGCTATAAAGTAACTTTATTAAACTGATCTGGACATACTGCAGGTCAAATAATATTTCTGAAGACAATCATGGACTTTAAAGCTCGACATGAGATTAGTAGCTTCAAAAGTGTTAGTCGTTCCCCAGAACAGCATGAGAAAATAATCGGCTATGTAGAAATATAGAGCTCTAGACGAGCGGGAGACGCCCACGCTCCCGCCCCAACAGAGATCAGCTAGACCAACCGTCGCCTAAGCTACACTACGTGAGCCGACAGGCTCTGCCCGCTGGCGCCTAGCCTACCGCCTCGCTACTGGGCATGACAAGACGCTACTGTGAGACGCTGTCGGGGGCCGGCCTGGAAGGGACGGTGGGGGCTGTGCCGGCCGTTCTGGGTGAAGGGGGAGCGTGTGGGATGAGACCCCAAGACTTGTGGCGTCTGGAGTCCAATCCAGGCCGTGACCAGTTAGCCCAGTGGTCACCTCACTCCCCAGCCCGCCCCCCCCCGAAGTTCCCCTTACAAAGACCCCTCCCAGCCAAACAGAAACGTCCCACGTGAGGAACTCAAGCTCCGTGAGGGTGGTTCTGGTGGTTTGTTTCCAACCCGTGCCGGTGGAGACACCACGTGGGGCCACGCCACCGGTGTCCGAGCCTCGAAGACCCTCACCTCCCCACGACTTCCTGAGCAAAGGGCCGCGTGCGGGGCCAGCGCCGACGGGACGCGCAGACAGGCCGGCCGCGGCCGCCTGGTGTTGTCACCGGGACTTTGGGTCGTCTAGACACTCCTGGAGTCCCTCCACACGAGTGTGTGATGTCCATGTAGCCCCCAAAAAAAAAAAAAAAAAAAAAAGGCCTAGAACCCTCAGCGCCCGCCCCTGCTGCTCACTCCTCAGCGCCCGCCTGGTCCACAGAAACCGCCGGCTGCGGTTTCGGGGTCCCACCAGCCAGAGCTCCCCTGCTCTCTGCCCAACGCCACCCCCAGAAAGGCCTTGCCCGACTGCTACCTAAGGATGTCCCCCCCGCCCCTCCCCCAATTCATCACCCCATTATCTTCTTCATAGCAATCACTACCTCAAACTACGTTACGCTTCCTCACTGCTGTCTCCTCTACCAGGAGCCAGCTCCGTGAGGGCCCTTGTCTTCCTCAGTGGCAACCCCGCACCCAGCACAGTGCCTGGCACACAGGTGTTCAATAAATACTCACTGATGAATGATGGAGAAGGGTGGCCAGCACAGCCACTCAGGCCTGAACGGGGACCGACAGGTAATCCTCCACCAGGGCCACCGAGGGCTCCCGGCTGCCACTGCCCAGTGTCACAGGGACCAGACTACGAGCAGTGGCTCCTCCCACCTCCCACCCCCAGGGGCTGCCCGGGCCGGACGGATCCAGTCACAAGGGAGCCCCAGAGAAGTTCCAACTCCGCCTGCTCCTGCCGCCCCATTTACATTCAGCTATTCCCCCCAAAATGTTCAAGTTAAAACTAGATGTAGCCGCTAGAAAGTAAGTCTAACAGAACACAGTGATTAGCGGAATCCACAAAATTAAAAAAAAAGGTTCAAGGGAGCGTGCGCCTGCCAATGACCCAATGGGCTGCGTGAGTGGCGCCCGAGCCGCCTGACACCTACGTGAGACCTATGCCATCTAGGAAGGGGGGTGCTTCTGGGAGAGGACTTGGAGGACACACAGGGGGTGACAGACCATGGGATCTGTGGAGAAATTCCAGAGCACTGCCTTGGTGAGCTGACCCTTTCAAATGCACTAACTGATATGCCTGATCGACACATGGGGGTCGTGAGTTCCTGACGCGATACCTGGGACACTCGCTGTTGGGGGGGGGGTATCCGCAGGAGGCTGGGTGATGATTGTGGTTTCCTGTGTAGGACTCATCTACGGAGGCGTCGGGCCGGAAGCCCAGGAAACGCACACCCGCATCCCGTGAACGGGAGATGGCTGGGGCCTCACAGAACATGCTGGGCGGATGCCCCGAGGGACAAGTTGTGGAACACGCTTGGGAGGAAAGAGAACCGCCTCGCCTCCGCGTCCTCTAAAGGAGCGCTCTGCTGGGGCCTCCGGCCAATGTCTTGGGTCGATGCGGGTTTCCTTCCTAGTGGCACTTACGGGTTTAAGATTTTAACTCTGAGCAAAACTCTACATGACTGATATTTTGAGATGGTTTCTCTCCTTGGTGTGCACCCGCTGGTGGATGCAGAGGCTGGTGCTCTGGCTGAAGGCCTTCCCGCACTCATCGCACTTAAAAGGCTTCTCCCCCGTGTGCACCCGCTGGTGGATGCAGAGGCTGGAGCTCTGGCTGAAGGCCTTCCCGCACCCGCAGCACCTGTAGGGCTTCTCCCCCGTGTGCACCCGCTGGTGGATGCAGAGGCTGGAGCTCTGGCTGAAGGCCTTCCCGCACTCGTAGCATTTGTAGGGCTTCTCGCCGGTGTGCACCCGCTGGTGCATGCAGAGGCTGGAGGTGTGGCGGAAGGCCTTCCCGCACTCCTCGCACTTGAAGGGCTTCTCCCCCGTGTGCACCCGCTGGTGCATGCACAGGTTCGAGCTGTTGCTGAAGCCCCGGCCGCACTCGCTGCAGACATAGGGCTTCTCGCCCGTGTGCACGCGCATGTGGATCTGGAGGTGGGAGCTCCAGTTGAAGGCCTTCCCGCACTCGTAGCACTTGTAGGGCTTCTCCACGGTGTGGATCTTCTTGTGTCGGTTCAGCTTGGTGGTGGTGCTGAAGTCCTTCCCGCAGTCGTCGCACTTGTACACCTTCTCCCCCGTGTGGTCCCGCCAGTGGATGTGCAGCTCGGACACGTGGAAGAAGCCCTTGTCACACTTGTCACACTTGTGGGGCTTGTCGGCAGAGTGCACTTTCTGGTGCATGAAGAGGTCTGCTCGCTCGGAGAAGAACTCCCTGCACATGGGGCACTTGTAGATCATGGTTCCTATTTGGTATCGCGGCTGAGAGGGAAACGGGCTGCGGCTGCTGTGGCTACAGGGCACGAGGTCGCCGGGCCTCGCACTGGGCCATGCTGGAGGCTTATCTCAGGCTCGCTCTGCTGGGGGGGTTCAAGGTCGGCCTAAGCTCTGCCCTGCTTGCCTTCCCGAGGAAGGCCTCTCCCTGCATAGTGCTCCCGACTCGGTCACCACTGACTACACAGCGACACGCACGCCCGCGCGCAGTCCGGGCTCATGGGTGCAGTGCTCCCTGCTGGGTCGAGTGTCAGCATGGCACGGGGCTCCGGCCGCAGAGCTCCGCGTGGGTCGGGAAGCTCCGCGTGTGGACGCCTCGCACTCCTCACGTGCAGACGGCGGTGCCCAGTGTCCCTCGCCGCAGAGGCTGAGAGGCTCCGTGCTGGTCTCGGCCCCCGCAGGCTCCCCGGGAAGTTAGGGTGACATCCTGCCTCCTGCACATCCGCCGGGAGCTTCCCCCGGAAGCCAGTTCCTCGGGCCCAGGCGTGCGGCTCCTCCCGCTGAGGACTCCCGCCCAGGTGCCACTCCAGTTCCTGCGACAGAAACAGAGAGACGGTGAGAGGGCCTGCCGTCCGGCCGGTGCCGGTTCCGGAACGAAGCGGGTCATCGTGAGCGCACAGACCGGCCCTGCTCCTGCGGAGGCCTGTCCGAGTGCGGTCCGCGGGGTGCGGTCTGGAGAGAGGTGCAGAGGTCAGGCTCCCGAGCACAGCGAGTCACAGCCGCACCCCACTCCCTGCGACAGACGCCTGGCCCATCGGGTGCTGCTGGGCAAGGAGCCCGCAGAACCCGCACACAGGACCGCAAGCAACACTCCCCCCGCCCCAGGACTTCGGGAGGCAGTACTGCGGCTCCCGCAGCCCACACCCCGGGGTCGGAGCCGCCCTGCAGTCCTGGGGAGAACGGACACGTGGCGTGAGTATCAGGCGCATTTCTGTCCTGTTTTCCTGATGAACTTCAGATCCTGAACCTGAAACACCAGTCCTGCCCGGCCTTCCCCGCGCCCTGCTCTGTTTCAGGGCTTACACATGTTCCTCCGGTGCCTGACCCTCCTTCCCCACCTGCATCGCCCTGTCCGCTGCTCCCCAGAGGTCCCCGGCAATCTCTCCTGGGAGCCCCCCAAAGTAGCAGCACTGTCAGACCTCATAGACCTGTGCCCTGAGCCAGGACATAGAACCACGGCACCTCGTGCAGCCATCAGTCAGCGCAGGGAGGAGCTCCACCTGTGAGCGCATCCCCGAGGGCTCCCCCACGCCCTCTCTGCCCCCCCAGGCCCTGCTCCCCGTTCCAGTGCAGGTTCCAGTCCGTTGGCAACCGACACGGTACATCACTACCGCAGACAGAACGAGGAGCGAGTAGGAGGAAGTGGCGCCCACAGGTCCCACCGGAAGGCTCCTGAGGGCGAGGATCACGCCTCAGCCACGTGTGTCCCGTCCTCAGTGACACTGCAGTCAGCCACCAGACATGAACGCCTTAAAGGACACTCAGGAACACGCTCCACCCCGAGGCGGGGTTCGGGGCTGTCTGAGATCTCTTTCATGTTAAAATGGCAAACAGCCCGGCTGGTGAGGCTCAGTGGGGAGAGTGTCAGCCTGCGAACTAAAGGGTCCTGGGTTCGATTCCTGGTCAGGGCACATGCCCGGGTTGTAGGCTTGATCCCCGGGGGGGGGGGGGGGGGGCGGCGGCGTGCAGGAGGCAGCCAATCAATGATTCTCTCTCATCATTGATGCTTCTATCACTCTCTCTCCCCCTTCCTCTCTGAAGTTAATAAAAATACATTAAAAAAACTGTTTTTAACACGTTCAGCGCCAGGCTGTTTTGTCTTCCTTTCCGTTTAGCCCTCGATTTCCGATTCCACCGAAATGCTGGCGGCACCAGTGACTGAGGGGGTCCGTCACCCGTTAACGGCAAAAGAAAGTGATTGTTTCTAGGTGCCAGCGTTAAGATAGTAAAATTCAACCACATAAAGTTCCAGCAAAAATACAGTCAACGTCTAGAACAAAGTGTGCGCACACTGACCCTCTGGCCTGGTAACCGTGCTTCTAGAGATGAACCCCGAGATCTGGGTAAGTGCAGGGAAGGACTGATGCCCACCGACCGACTCCTGAGGCAGCACCTGCCACGGACCGGCTGCAGGCGCCCAGGCGCCAGGAGAGGGCACCAGAGGGCACCATCAGCACGGACCGGCTGCAGGCGCCCAGGAGAGGGCACCAGAGGGCACCATCAGCACGGACCGGCTGCAGGCGCCCAGGCGCCAGGAGAGGGCACCAGAGGGCACCATCAGCATGGACCGGCTGCAGGCGCCCAGGAGAGGGCACCAGAGGGCACCATCAGCACGGACCGGCTGCAGGCGCCCAGGCGCCAGGAGAGGGCGCCAGAGGGCACCATCAGCACGGACACGGAGGCCCAGCACGCCACTGGCAGGATCGCACTCGGCTCAGGCTGGGGCGGAATCGAGAGTCGCCTGACTTGGCAGGAGGAGCGTCCTGAGGGCGGCACCCGGAGCCCCGGCACCAGACGGGCACGCGCCAGCCGGCTGCTGAGCAGAGGCAGAGCCTCGAGAACCCAGCGAGCCTGCAGCTGTGACCGCACCACGGGCTGCCGCCTGGAGGCCACAGCTCAGGAGGGGCGAGGTGCAGGGCACCTGGTGCCCACGAAGCGGCTCCCGGACGTGGGACTGTGACACACCGTCTTCCCGGCCTGCATGGCACCCCACCCCGTCCCCCCCACCCTGCCCACCACGTCGCCTTCACTCGAGACGCCTGCCCTGCCCGACTTCGACACGAAGCGGTGCTCCAGGGCTCCAACTGGGAGCCTCTTCTCCACGTCTACCACCTCGCCAGTCACTTGGCCACATCGTGAGCTCGGCTTCCAGCTTCATCTGCAGCCCGGTACAGACCCCAACCACCTTTCCACACCCACCCCTCAGACTGCTCCTCCCCCCGTCTCCCTGCACTGCCCCCCCCCACGTCACCCCCATCTGGTGTCCCTCTGTCTCTCCACTGCCACTGCACCCACAGCCTCTCAATCACGTCTCTGCTTCACCCCTGCCACCCACCCCCCTCTCCCGCAAGCTCTTTAAGTGCACAGCCTTCAGGTTGGGCAGCCGTTGGGCAGGCACTGGCCACTGGCTCTACCCAATCTCACCTCCTCCAGGCTCTCTAGTCCTCAGACATGCCTGTCCTGTCCCCCGATCCCCCAGGTCTGCTTCCCCAGTGGGTCTCTCCCCCCCAGGCCTCAGCCCAGCACCGCCTCCTCAGGGAGCAGCCTTGCACCACAACCGGGTCACTGTGTGCCCGCCTCCTGCTGGCATTGCCTGTCCCTGCTTCCTGCTCTTAGAAAGTGCCCATCAGCAATGTTTCCGCTCCTCCTCCGTCTTCCCGTCCTCCAGCCACAGCTGCCTCTCCAGTGTCTAACTGTGCCGGGCCCGCGGGGCAGAGCGGAAACGTACCAGGTCCTTCCCCATGGAACTGGGTCCAGCGGGACATGGACGCTCATCCAGGATGTCCACGCGGACATGACACCCGCTGTGCTGTGTGCCCAGGTGGTCTCGGGGAGCCACCTGGGGATGGGCTCCCAGTCAGAGGGTCGGGCACCACCGCCCCCACACAGTGCAGAGAGACAGATGGAGCAGACAGACATGCTTTCCTCCCGCCAAGTCCTCCAGACTTGCCCCGATGGCGCAGGGGGCTCGGCTCCCCTGAAACCGATGGGGAAACAAACCGACAACGGTGCACGGCCTGGCTGGGAGGGCTGCAGGGGAAGGGGCAGCACCGATGGTGCCACGGCACAGCGGCCCTGCGCTTCCTCGCTTCCCCCATCTTACTGGGCACGACACCTCCCTTCAGAGGCTCCTGACCCGGGCCCGGCTCCTGCACGCGAGCCCAGCGTCCGTTCCCGGAACTCTCCATCCGTGGGGCTGGTGTAAACCATCTGCCCTTAGTGACCTCCCCACCGCCTCCGACCCCGACCGCGCCTCCGGGAGCCCACAGCCCAGGCTTCTCTCCTGGGCGGTGAGCGTGCACCCGCACCTGCGTGAGGAAGCGAGCTCACTGGGCGGGCGGACACTGCACCTCGGTCCCGGGCCCAAGTCCAGTTCATGGCCTGACTGGGTGACCACACCTCCCAGCTGGGCGATCAGCGGTCACTCCTCCGGGGGATGGGGAGGAAGACCGACGCCAGTAATGCGCCAGGCACGGGGGCAGGGGCGCAGTGCTCAGCTCCCCTCTGCAGGGGACACGACAGGGACTGAGGAAAAAGGAGCCCTAAAGGACACACGCAGGACGCCGGGGAGTCAGTGTGCCAGGGAAGCAGAGGCACCGCGTGCTCTGCCTGCAGGACCACCCCTCCTGCCCGCTCCCTCTGCCAGGCTGTCTCCCTCCATCGAGGGACAGGGGCCCTGCTCGGGGCGGCAGGAGTGCAAGTGACTCCCATCTCAGAGGACGACACTCAGTTACTAACACGCCTCCCCCCCTACTGCGGGGACAGTGAGACCGGAGGGACAAACCGTGTTCGGGCCGGAGAGAGGGGCAGCACGGAGGCCTCGCGCCCTCCTCGGCAGGAGCGAAAGCAAAGCCCGAGGCCCAGGGGCCCGGCTCACAGGCGGAGGGGCCGGCGGGCTGGGCCTGGGGACGCCACAGAAATGCCATGTGGCTGTCAGCGAGGCTGTCCTCAGGACACTGGGTGTGGGAGTGGCACAGCAGGTGGCAGCTCGAGAAGTTTGGGATTTGGGATTCTGGCTATTTTTTTAATGGATTTTTAAAAATTGTGGTATAAAAACCACAAAGTTTAGCATCTTCACCACTTTTCAGCGTACGGTTCAGCAGTGTTAACAATACATTCATCTCGCAAACAGAAACACTGTACCCACTGGCCACTTCCCCCCACCCCTCTGCCTCCGGGACCTGCATTGCCACCCCCTCCCCACTCTCTGCGTAGAGAGCTCCAGCAGTGCATGTGGGCTCCCCCCGCTCCCAGCTGACACCCCCCCAGCGCCGCCATCTTGGCAGCTGGAGCCCTTCTCACAGCCGCCCGCCTGCACCCCGCACCTGTCAGCAGCCCTTGGGAACTTGAATTTCATGTCATGAAGCCTCCACGCCTGCGCTCTGCAGCTCCCCTGGTGTAGCTGTGGGCTGGGCCTCCCCCCGGCCTGAGGCTACTGGATACGGTGGGCCGAGACGCCTGGCTTGTTGGTTGCGGATGCCAAGTACTCGGAGTCCGAGAAATGCTCTTGAATCCTGAGGCTCAGCCCTGCACGCTGACCTGTGTCTAAAGCAAGTCTGGATAAGGCGCACCGGGCCGCCAGTGACCTTCACGAACTGTCCCTCCGATCCCCTCCGGCAGGCGGCTCCCCTCCGGGCAGGTTCGCTCTGGCTCACGTCCTTCTCCGTGAGACCTGTCACAGGACCACGGCGGCCCCGTAGAGCAGGAGGTGGAAATGAGCAATGACTATTTCGTGAACCTGAACTTGCCGGGGCATGAAAGATAAATGAGTTCCAGGACCGCTTTGCCGAACGTCTCGGGTGACAGGCGGCGGTTCCAGTGGGAATGGGGGTGCGGAAACGCCGCCTGCTGGGAGGCGATGCGGGGACTCTGCGTGCTGCGGATGCGAGGCCAGGCTGGGCTCGTTTTAAATCTCTCTTCCAGGAGCAGATGGGAATCCACTGACGCCGTTGGCCTCCCAGCGGTGACTCCTCCACGTGGATTAACTGGACTAATACTTTAAAACCGGGTAAACACTTCCACTGACCAAGCCAGTTCCACTCCTGTGCCCTTCACCACACCCCTGACCACTTTACACTGCGGGCCGGTCCCTGCCCGGAGTCCCTCCGCGGCGCCAGAACGCGCTCACACCAGTGCCCTCGTCCGCACGCGGCCGGCCTGCCGGGCCCAGGCACTCCCTCAGCGCGTCTGCTCCCGAAGGCCCACAGCTATGAACCGAACCACAGTGAACAGGGCACCAAAGCGGAGCCGGTCACTCTCCTGGGGTCCCCCTGGGAAGGGGGCCTGCGGAATGTTTGTGTGCCCCCTCCCCAGCCCCTTCACTCACACACTGAAACCTGATCCCCACGTGATGGAATCAGACGGAGCCTTTGGGAGGACCCCAGGGGACACACACAGAGGACACAGCAAAAGGATAGCTGCCTACAGACCAGGAGGGCCTCACCAGACACTGACTCCATGGTGCCTTGACCTTGGACTTGCAGCCTCAGGAGCTGGGAGAAACGAATGCCTGTTGTCTGAGCCACCTGGTGCGGCGGACTGTTCCGCAGCGTGAGCACCGAGACAACCTCCAATGGCCAGGCGGGCTTCCGGGCTGCCCTCCTCACCCCGAAAGACCGTGAAGTCCCACCTGCTCTCTGCCCGCCTCTCTGTTAGAAACGCGCTTATTCCACAGGCACAAAATTAGAAGCGGGAACCATTCTCATTCTGCACATTGTTACGAAGCAGTTTCCCTCCAAATACTGGAAGTAACAAAGTTCATTCAAGCTAATTCCAAACACTCCACTAAAGCCAAAGCCATTCAGCACAGACCAGGAACCGCCCAGAGCAGGCCTTGCTGTGACAGGCCGGCCTCGTCAATTCCCCACACAGCTCGCCTGAGCCCAAAGGCTCCACTGTCAGTGTAATGCATAGCCTAGAAAAAACCCCAAAAAGCAAACTTTTAAAATCACCCAATAGCCTACCTCCCAATGTACAACTTTAAAGTTTCACCTAATTTCTTCTAGACTGTTCTCCATAGGTTTTTGCAGACAATTGTTAGGATTTTTCTAAATGTTATCATGTAATTAAATCTTATCATGTATGTAATTTTGTGTCCTGGTTTTATTCCACTTAACTCTGCCATAAACATTTTAATACGTTTTCTACATAAACATTTTAATGGCCCTACATTACCAAGCTGATGAATCATAACTTAATCATGCTACAAACGCACCCTTAAAAATAATTCTACTGCCCTAGCTGGTTTGGCTCAGGGCTTGAGTGTCGGCCCGAAGACAGAGGGTCACAGGTTTGATTCCGGTCAAGGGCACGTACTTCGTACTTCATGTGCAGGTTCGATCCCTGGCCCTGGTGAGGGCACATGCCCTTCGAGAGGCAACCAATCGATGTATCTTTCTCAGGCCTCTGTCTCTACTCGTACCTTTCACTTTCTCTCAAAATCAATGGGAAAGCATGCTCAGGTGAGGACTAACAGGATAGATAACTCTGCCACATACACCTGTGCACGAGGAGGCTGTTTAAAAGGCTCCTCTGATGGTCCTCAAAGGCTTCTACATCGAACTAAACGCTTTCCAGGCTCTTGCTCCACATGGCGATGTGACATCCTCGTAGAAGCGTGATGTTTTCACCACGTTCCCATCAGCCCCAGGTACTGTCATCTTTTTAGTCTAAATTCAGACCTTTGTACAATTGGTGAGTTTTATCAATGGAATGAAGTTGTAGCATCTTTGTTACCAAAGTAAATGCTCACTGTAGGAAAACCCTGAAACAGTGAAAAAGCATGTGAAATAAAAAAAAACCTGGTCCTTGCTGGTGTGGCTCAGTGGATACAGCGTCGGCTTGCGGACTGAAAGGTCCTGGATTCGATTCCTCAAGGGCACATGCCTGGGCTGTGGGCTTATCCCCAGTAGGGGGTGTGCAGGAGGCAGCCAATCGATGATTCTCTCTCATCACTGATGTTTCCATTCATCTCTCTCTCCCCCCTGCTTCCTCTCTGAAATCAACAAAAACATATTTAAAAAAAGTCTGTCTACCCTGTGACTTTCCCTCAGTAGTTACACTGTATCCTCAAATATTTTGGCCCTCAAACTTTTTCTACCTTAATTCAGAACACACACACAAACACGGTGTTTTCTTTTTTTTGTATCTTACAAAAAATTATACTTTTGGCTCAGTAATATATCCCACTATCCACCCAGGCCACACCAATACACACACATCGACCTTGATTTTTAAAAGCTACTTCGTTCCTCCTAATTCCTCTGTCCAGTTCTACGCTCAGACATCACATCCTGGGACCCGCTCTGCCTTGGCTATGACAGCCTTTTGTCGCTCAGGGGCCTTCCGAGTCCCCTTCGCGTTGACCACACTGTCCCCGTAAGACTGGGCCTACGTGTATCCGTCTTCTGGTGCAGTGTGAGCAGAGCCTGTTCTCCATTTTCCACGTTAGCTTCTGCCGGGTTGTTGGTACTCAGGAAGCCGTGAATTTCAGGTATGCACTGTGCCCTCTTCGGACTGTTTTGACAAAACTTAGAAACCCTGTGCTAAATAACTTCCCGATTTTAAATTTGATCATTTTCTTGTTCGGTATAATGTGGACCATTAACATTTACATGTACTTTTTGCATTACGAATGTGCCTTTCACTCCACTCTAACAAATGAGGACTTTTGAGTAAAAAATAAAATGTCTATTTTCACCTTAGTTTGCTTGGCAGTTTGAATTCAATGTGAACTCCAAGGGAAAGACCACCTCTGTCCAGACAGATCTCTGAAGAAGCCGATCTGCTCACCGCACCCCCACATTCTGCGTGTGGCAGCCGGAGTGGCTGTTTGAAAATGCAAATCTGATTATGTCATTCCTCTGCTTAAAACCCAGCCCTGGCCACCGCTTCCCTCAGGATAAACCATCCTGAACCCCCACCCCCACCCCCTGCCTGACCCAGAGGCCTCGCCTTGCCTCACTCTCCCCTCCCTTCACTCCCCCTCCCCTGGCCTCTATAACCACCCACAAAGCATTCTTTCGGTCCTGAGTGAGCAAAGCACTCCCCCCCCCCCCCCAGGGCCTTCCCACATGCCATTCCCCTGCCCGGAAAATTATGCCCCACTTCACTCCAGCTCACGCCTCCTCTCCCTTCAGACCTCAGCTGAAATCTTCCTTTGGGGGGGGGGGGGGGGCGTGGAAGGGAAGAGTGGATGGATTTTTTCGGGCCTTTCTCACAGTCTAAAACTTGGTCCCATTGCCCCTCCTGGGGCAGGTGCTACTTAACTTGCATCGAAGATACCAGTTTGGGGTCACCTGGGCAATTTGAGAGATTGCATCTCACTTCCACCCCACCCCACTGCAGATCAGAAACTCCCAACAGGACAAGCACAAGTGATTTATCTGGCCACACTACAAGCCCTCGGAAGAAAAATACAAGACCCTTTGCGGCACCTCTTACATCTTAATAAAATGACACCCATCCCATCATTCAGCCTGTATTGAAATTCCTAACCTCTTTCTGATGCTGCCTGCAAACTCAGGAAGAACCGATTTCACCGGATGGCGTGAACGCACACAACCGCTGCCGCCGCAGGAAAACGTGCATACGTTCATCTCACTAGTAAGTTTTGTTGCCTGTTATGAGAGTTTTGCTTGATGCCGTGTTCAGTTTGCTGATACTTTACTGGTAGCCAACAAATGTATGCCTTACTTTTATGGCATGGAAAGCACTAGAAAAAAACGTGCTTTGTAAAATATCCTTTAAGAAGTCTAAGTATTAACAGCACTTGATAAAAACTCATGATGACAAAATCACAAATTAGAAGGCAAACTTGGCGATCTCTGGTATGCTGTGATACACACATCGGGTCAAGAGAGAAAATACAAATTATACTGCAAATAAAAAATTCCTTTGGATCGTAAAAGCTGATAAAACCAACGTTTATAAACCACGTCACACTCTGCAAAGCACTTTCACATCCTCATGGCACTGAACTCCGAGGAGCACAAGAGCAGGATTACCGCCAGGTGCCGGACAGAAAGCTGAGGTTCGAGAACTGTGTCCTGCCCAAGGTCACAGGACGGGGAGGCAGTCGAGTCAGGAGCTGGGAGAGGGGGGACGAAGGCTGCCCGTGGAGGTCTGTAACCCGGTCTGTAACCCGAGAGAGAACTTCCCCCTCAACTCCCTGTAATTGGTGCTCCTTCACTAAAACCGCACTTCCCCAGGAACCCCGCCCAGAGGCTGTTTTAGATACGAAGTGAGAGCCGAGCTTGCGCTCCCCCCCCCCCTTCAGGAAATGGCCGCATAAACCACGGTCACCAAAACCGGGGGCATGAAGCAGCAGATCAGCGGGCTGCGTTAACCCGTTCGCCACCTGCGGACACCGAAGGCCGCGCACCCCAGCAGTTAAAACAAAGGCCAGGCAGCCAGGCAAGTGAGTGCACACTCTCGTTCGCGTCTTTTGAAAGACCTAGAAGGGCACGCTGCGGTTGTGCATCTCGGTGGTGCTGGCATTTCTACCAAGAAAAATGTACGGCTTGGCCCCTTTAAAACGACTGTAAACGTTTTAAATTAACCTGGGGGTGGTGCGGGGGGTGGGTGGTGCGGGAACGAGGGACGACGGACAAGGTCATGTTCCAGCTCTTAAAAAGCTCTGCAAAGACACAGGAAGTGGGGGTCCCTTCTAGAGGAGACAAAACATGCGAACAAACACAGGTCGGTCCTGTTAAAACAATGCACTGTCTTCAAAGCACAAAACGTTCCTTCAACTGAAAAAAAAAAGAAAAAGCAATAGCTTGGGATTTTTTTTCTTTTTAGTTCCTGGCTCCTTTGTTGCGGTAAGACAACCAATAAGCAAGCGCTCGGCCCGGAGAGCGGGACACGCTCCTCCCGGTGGCTCCGAGTTCCGCGGCGAGGACCCCACAAAGGAGCCGGGTTTGAGGGGAGCGGAGGTGGCCTGGCAGAGATGCGGGGAGAGGAGCCCAGATTTGGAGGGAAGGGGATGCCCGGGAGGTGGACATCCTGAGTTACTCAGAAGCCGGACAGGAAGGAAACCGCAGTCCCGAAAGAGGGGAGAACTCCCCTGGGTGCGGGAGAGAGCCGGGGCTCCCCGCGCTGCCGCCGCCTTACCTGGGTGCGGACGGGCCCCGGCTGCGGTCAGACAATGGAGGCGTCCAGCGGCGGCCGCGCTCCGCGCCGGGGGCTGCTCCTCACCTGCGCCGGCTGCTCGTCGGGCTCCGCGGGGCCGCCGGGTTCTGGAAAACGCACAGCACACCCTGCAGCCAGGCCCCGCCGCACGCCGCCCTCCTGCCCCGCGCCCCGCCACGGCCGCCTCTCCGGGGACCCGCCTGGACAGGCTCCAAGGCGCCGCTCCTCGGGCTCCGCGAGCGGTTCTGCTCCCCCTTCCCGCGGCGGCCACAACAATGGAGCCCGGCCCGGGAGTCCGGCTCCCGCGGAGCCTCGCCCTGCCGCTGCCCAGCCTGCACCGCGCACCCGGCCGCCATCTGGGCGCCCCGCTCCCCGCAGCCCGGCGCTGCGGCCCAGCTCGGGCGCGGAGGCCCCGAGACCCCGTCGTCCTCCGCGGGGCCTGCCCGGGGACCGACGAGGCCGCCCGGACCTGCCCTTCCCCCGCCCCCCCGCCCCCCCCTCCCCCCCGGTGCGCAGGGGCCGGCCCGGAACCGGGCCCATCCCCAGCGACGGGCTGTTGGCCTTTCCCGAACCCCCTCAGCTGCCTGCCCACCACGGAGCCCGCGCCCCTGCCCCCCACGGCCGCCCGGCGCCCCGCTCGGGGCCGGGACAGGAAGAAAGAGGCCGCAGCCCCGCCGCCCAGAACTCACTCCGAGTGCGGGGTCGGGGCGCCCGGGCCGCGGGCTCCGCGCACCCACCGCCCTCTCCTCCGGGGACGCCTCACAGGTGCGCCTCCGAGCCGCGCGCGCGCGCTCCGCACGTCCCGACGCCTCCGGAGGCCAGCGCGCGTGCGCACGCACCAGGCCGGCGGGCCCCAGGGAACGCGGGCGCCGCACGCATGCGCGCTGCCAGGCCGGCTACCCTGGCAAGCCCCCCCCCACCGCGCGCCTGCGCCAGCCCCGCGCCTGCCCGCGCTCTTGCCCTCCCCCCCGGTTCCCAGGTGGGTCCTGGGTCCCCACCCCCGACCCGAACCCCGAACCCCGAACCCCGGCCTGCGCGCGCGCTCCCGCTCGCCGCCTCGCTCCGCCCCCCGCCCCGCCCGCGTTACCCGGGGCAACCGCAGTGCGGCCGTACCTGAGCTGTGTGTGCGCCTGCGTCCCACCGGCCGGACCCCCTCCGCTCGGGGCGGTCCCCCCGTGCCGCCCCCGCCCTGCCCAGTGAGTATCGACCACCGCCCGCCGCCGCCCCGCCCCGCAGACACAGACCCGCCGCCGCGCCGGCGCCTCGGCCGGCCGCCCGCCCCGTCAGCGCGACCGCCCCCGCCGCCCCGGCCGCTCCCGGCGTGCCCCGCGGCGGCGCTCGGGTGGGAGCCGGCGGCGAGATGCGCTGGGCGGGCGGCGGCGCCCACTGACCTCCCAGGGCAGCCCGGCGGGGGCAGGGCCGGAGCCCGCAGCCAGCCCCGCCCGCCGCCCCGCCCCGCCCCGCCCCGCCCCGCCCATGGGCCGCCGGCCCCCGCCGCCCGCCCCGAGGACTGCGCCGAGGCGGGGAGCCGCCTGAAGGACCGCGCCGGCCGCGCCCGCAGGTGAGGCGGGGCCCGAGGTGCGGCCGAGTCTCAGCTCCGCGCACCTGGCGGGGCCCGCGGGGAGGCTCTGCGGGCGGCGGGGGGCCCCCTGTCGCGACAGGAGTTCGTAGCGGTTATTTTTGAAGCCCTAGCTGCAGCGGGAGGGGGTCCCCCCAGACCCAGCCCCGGGGTTTCGGGGTGGGGAAGGGTGTCCCCATGCGGGAGCAGCTCGGGGCGTGGGTGGACCCAGTGTGTGGAGGGAGGCCCCGCGCCGGCTGCCCGCAGGTCCTCCAGCCGGTGATGCGGAGGGGGGCCTCGCCGGGGCTCCGGTCCAGGCCGCGCACCGCCGGGCCGATGGGCTGGGGCGGGACCGCCGGGCAGGGATCCGCATTGCAGGTGCGCCCGGGGCCCCCGCCCGCCCCGCCCGGTCCCGGAGGTGGTGGGGAGCAGGCGGGCTGCGTCCACCTTGCATTTCAGAGGCGTCTCAGCGCCCCGGGGGGCGTTAGAGACCCTCCCCGCCGGGGGCCTCCGGGTCCCGAACCCTTCACGTGAGTGCCCTGCCTGCGGCCTCTCCCGACGCCTGGGGGAGGGGTGTCTCTAGTTTCCCCGAAAAGACACCGTGGTTCGGAGCCTCGGCCTGTGCGGCCCGGTCCCCAGCTCTGACAGTCAGCAGAGCAGGATGGCCGGCTCCCGAGGGAGCGTGCGGCGGCCCGGGAGGAAACGGTGGCCTCCGTAGTTTGGGTGGGAGTCATCGGTGTTGCAGTGAAATGCCAGGCTGCCAGGCCCGCCCTTACGCGTTCCCGGAAACCTGCCTGTGAGGGCGGGCGAAGCCAGAATTGTCCGGTTTCTAAGGCTTTCCAGTTCAATTTTTATTTAAAGAGCGCTGCCAGTTTTATCAGCCCGGGCAGGAACCCGCCTGCATTGCCACTGAGTCGTCAGGAAAAAGATGTTTACATTTAAAGTGATGTTTTGTGGATTTTTTCAATCCTCCAAAGATGGTTTTGAATTTCTCTCTCTTGGCTAAATGTTCATCTCCTGTGAAGTTTTTCTGACAGAAGGTTTAAAGGCTTGTGACAATACATCCACACTTCTGGGCAGCCTTAAAGCACGGTGGTTTTTTATCCTTCCTGTGCAGCCTGTCATAATTGCTCAGTGAGTTTAGTTTAGTTATAACTTAAACCTAAAGTGCGGAGCAGCGACCAGATTTTTACTATGGCGCGTGTAAATACATCAAGCTAACCAACAAGCTTCTTAGAAACGAGATGTTTTTGTTATTGATTTTTTGAAGAAAAAAGACTTCTTTTATTTAGGACAGAAGATCTGTCCATTTGGGTCCTTACTGCTCCCCGTTTGTTGGTTAAAATCACTGTCCCCGTCGCCACTCACCCGCTGGAGTGACCGTGCAGCCCCGATGCTGCGCCGGGGCCGGCGCTTCCGGGAGGAGTTGTTTCTGTAAACCGGTTTCTCAGCTGCCGGCCAGAGAAGACGGGCCTTCTTCTCCCAAAAGACGCCTCTTCCCTCCCATCTGGAACGAGGTCAGCCACGAAAGCCCCTGTGCCTCGGGGAACAGCCACGTTCGCTGACACGGTTACTGACTGATTACCGGCGGCCGAGAACTGGAGTAGCTCCCCAGGGCAGCCAGCCCCTCGGTGCCTGCTGCGGGTGCCCGGGGGGTCCGATTCAGACCGACATCCAGACAGGCAGGTAGACGCCAGCCTTCGCATCCCGGCTTCCGAGTTAAACCTGCGGGGGGGTAGTTCGAGCAGGTGTGGACGGGTCCTGGCTTCTCCCGTGTGTGGGATCCGCCATGAGCAGAGGCACTGCACGGAGTCCGAGCGACCTCAGGGCCCAGAGGGAGCACCGCCAGCTTCCAGCACCGCCGACTTCACTTTGGCACAAAAGCAGAGCCGCCTCCGAGGGGCGCCCAGCCCCAGAGGAGAGGCCGCTCTTTCCCCGGGAGGCTCCCGCCCGGCTCTTCCCGCCGCAGGACTGGCTGCGGGAGGCGTCATCCCGCGCCCTGCGGAGAGGCCTCCGGCCTCGGAGTCTGCCGGGCTGATGGGAGGGCACGGTGGCTCTTTCATTTTCTACCTGCCGGCTCCTACAGCCGTGGGCACAGCGCCATCCTCAGGGCCACCCACTCCCGGGGAGGTTTCCCCGTGGCCGAGGCCAGCCGGGCCCAGAGGACCCTAAGCCACTTTGCATTTGTAAGGGGCCCCGCGGGGCACAGCGTCTCCCCGCAATGTTTCCCTTAAAGAGACTCTTGCTAAGGGCACGTGACGTGTGTTCCCTCCTGGGCTTTTGTTCTCTGAAATGAACGCCTCATCGGGAGCTTCAGAAGCCCTTCCTAAGGCCGGGATGATGTCAGGCTTTGGAGAGTCAGCAGGTCGCAGAGGCCAGCAGATGGTTTTCCGCAGCTGGAGTTATCTGTTGAAAAACCCGACTGAGGGCTGGCTCTCTGCTCGCTCTGCATTTCAGCTTCTGTTTACTTCATCCTGAAACCCGACCCGCACCGCCCGCCCGCCCGCCCTCAGTCGGTGCGCCGGGCCCTGTGCGGGCCGGCTGCCTGGCGTCTGAGTCTGTGCGGGCAGCTGAGGGCAAAACCCAGCCGTGACCCCCGGAGCCAGCCGAACAGCATCACGGAAACACACCAGCCTCCCCCCACTCCACCGCCAGCTAAAAGGGCGCCTGCCCGCAGGATCCCCGCGACCACCCTGCCCATAATGGAAACGGGGAGGAGAAACGGGCCCCCCGCCCCGCTCCCCACTGACCGGAGTGAGGCCCAGCAGGAGGAGCTGCCCCGCTAAGAACGTGGAGCGGCCGGGCCCCCCGCCCCGGTGCGGGAGGCTGAGGCTCGCACCGGACGGAGGTCGTAGGGACAGGCCGACGGCACCCCGTTCTTGGGGGAACCCCGCATGTGAGATACAGCTCCCGTTCACGCCGCCCGTCTCCTGCTCCTCCCGCAGCCGGCAGGTCGCGTGGAGGCGCACTTGTCCCTGTCCCGCCGTTTTCCGTTCTTCCTGCCGCGCTCATGCCCAACGGCTCGGGTGCTGCTACGGCGTTGCCACGGGGAGCTCCGAAACAACACGCCTGGCCCGGCCCGGCCGTGTGCTCGCCGTTACCCGTGAAGGTCAGAGGATGGATTCCCCGTCAGGACACGTGCCCAGGTTGCAGGCCCATCCCCAGGAGGCGGCTGATTGATGTTTCTGTCTCCCTCTTCCTCTTCCTCTCCCTCTCAAACCGAAAGAAACGTTTTAAAACACGCAGCGCTGCGCACCTGGCATCCCTCTCCCTTCCGCCCCATCCGGGTCTCTGAGCCTCGTCCGCTCTGAACCACAGACCTTACCCGGATTCTGTGGGAGCGGTTCCCCCCCGCCCCCCCGGCTCTCTGTGTGCGCTTCCCTGGAGAACGAGAATGGGGTTCTGGAGTTCTCTCCCTGCCTGACATCACAAAGAACCCCAGAGAGCGGAGAGAACCTCCTCTTTATAGCGGAGTCGGGCCACAGTGTCCCCCGGAAAACGTGCCTGACGCACCCGCACGGCGCAGGAAGTCACGGGGAGGAAACGGGACATCGGGCCGCTGGATGGAAGGTCCGAGGGCCCCCCGCCCCGGGGGGACATGCTGACGCCGTCCGGGCACGGCTGGGAGTGAGGAGCTAGGTAAACGCCCGCTCAGAAGGGTCCGTGTCCTGTAACGGCGCTGGCCCGCCAGCTGCCACCGAGACACAGGCCGTGGGAGCGGCAGTGGGTGCCCCGGGGGTGCAGTGACAGGTCAGGTGTCTGGCCGTGGAGACGGTGTCTGCGGTCAGGCTGTCGGAGCCCTCTCTGCCCTCCCCCACCCCACCCCCGTTTAAGCTCCTGCGGGAACTGTACAGGCCCCTTTGTCACAGGCGCGTTGGGGCGGTGGCTTCTCCCTGCCTCCTGCCTCCTGCATCGCGGTGCGCTGCCTGCGGGGACGTGGGGCGGGCAGAGCCTCCAAATCCGGCCCAGGGAGGAACCCCCTTCTCTGGTGCCATCACCTCCGACCCCACGGGGGGTCATCCCAGCGTGTCCTGTGGGTGCAGTGAAGCCACTGCCGTGGTGCGGTCGTAAGCAGGAAGGGGGGGGGCGGCTGACGGAGCAACGGTGACCGCCACGCCCAGCATTTTCCGAGCCCATGGATCTGCTGGGAAACGTCTCCCTGCTGGGGACCGCCTCTTCTTAGGCCCCAGCCCGCCCTGCCCCGCCCTGGCCCTGCCAGCCTCCCCTTTCCCAGTGGCGGGGCTTCAGCGTGGGCCTGGCAGCACAGGTCCCCCGGGGAGTCCGGTCTGCCGGGTGCTGAGAGCGGCGGGTCCTGCCGGGCCGTGCGGAGCGTTCGCGCTCAGGAGCCCCTAACGGGAACGGTCATGTCTTATTCATGACCCGCATCTGAAATAGCTGCTCCCGGAGCACTCACAGCCCCCTGCAGCTCCCCCCATCCTGACGTCACTGCCCCGCCCCTCGGCCCCCCCATCCTGACATCACTGCCCCGCCCCTCAGCCCCCCATCCTGACGTCACTGCCCCGCCCCGGGTTCCCCCATCCTGACGTCACTGCCCCGCCCCTCGGCCCCCGATCCTGACGTCACTGCCCCGCCCCTCGGCCCCCCATCCTGACGTCACTGCCCCGCCCCTCAGCCCCCCATCCTGACATCACTGCCCCGCCCCATAGTCCCCCATCCTGACGTCACTGCCCCGCCCCTCAGCCCCCCATCCTGACATCACTGCCCCGCAGTCCCCCCATCCTGATGTCACTGCCCCGCCCCACAGTCCCCCCATCCTGACGTCACTGCCCCGCCCCGCAGTCCCCCCATCCTGACGTCACTGCCCAGTCGCCCCATCCTGATGTCACTGCCCCGCCCCTCGGCTTTGTCAGGAGCGAAAGCATAAGCTGCGTCAGATCGGAACAGACATCTCCCGTCTCCGAGGGGGTCAGGGCCCTTTCCAGCAAAGCGACTCTGTTCCTTCCCATCTGGAAACATGGCCCAGGGGTTTTCTGGACTGTCGCTCCGCCGGCCCGGAGCCGGGGCCAGCTCATGTCCGGAGAGGGGCGCTGCGGCTTTCTGACTGCCAGGCGTTGCTCTCAGGAGCAGCCCCGGGGGAGCCTGCCGAGTGCGGCTCGGGCAGCGGAAGGGCACGCAGTGGGGCATCCAGACGGGTCAGGTGTGCGGACCCACATGGGGAGGGCGGCAGGGCCAAGGGGGGGACAGGGTTGTGCAGCACACGGGCCAGAGGAGGCCCGAGGCCGGGGAGGGACGGCCCAGCCGGCAGGGCCCCTGGGAGCATGGGACCCGACCCCAAGAGCACCAGGGGCTGCACACCAGAGCCACGTCTGAGGGTGAACGTGCCATTGCCGTGTACCCACGTGCTGGGAGCAGGGAGCCGCCGCCTGAGACCCCGCTGTTCCCCGCAGGTCCCCGCGTGCCAGCATGGCGGCCGCCAGCCTGGAGAACCAGCTGCACAGCGCGCAGAAGAACCTGCTCTTCCTGCAGCGGGAGCACGCGGCCACGCTCAAGGGCCTGCACGCTGAGATCCGGCGGCTGCAGCAGCACTGCACAGGTGCGGGGGGGGGGATTCCGGGGGGCAGGGGAGCCTCGGGCGGCTGGCTCCCCAGGCCAGAGAGGGGGTCCTCTCCTCGGATGCGGTGACCCATCACTGGGAGACCACTCTCCCGCACTCCCCCGCCACGGCCTGTGCCCGAGAGCCGGGCATCAGTCCTGGGCGCAGCGCGAAACCCCAGGTCCAGAGCCCGCTGCTGGCAGGGCGTGGGTGATGGGCTGTGTCAGGGAAAGGGGGTTCCCTTTGGACCCTGAGAAGCACGGTGGCCACTGATGGCTCCCGCCGTTGCCGCACTTGCCCCTGAGCCGACCCGCCTGCGTGGACCCCCAGCTGGGGGCTCGGTTCGGAGCAGCCCAGCCTCAGCAGTGCGCTGACCACCAGAACCAAGGCCTGCGGTTTCCCTTTCAGATCTGACCTACGAGCTGACCCTCAAAAGTTCGGAACAGACCGGTAAGCACGGCCTCCGGAGGGTCGGGCGCCTGTTCCCGCGGAGAAGCGTTGTACGCGGCCAGAGTGCTGTGGGGGGGACCCGTGTCCCCAGGGCCGCGGGCGGGAGGAGTGATGTGTACGTTGGGGGCCTCCTGATCTCTGATCTCTAGCGAACACAGGCCCTTCCGTGGCTGGCGTGACGTACGTGCGCCAGGCGGCGGCGGCCAGGGCAGCCCGGGGCCCAGTTCGGGGGGACTGGGTGGCCAGCGTGGCTGAGGTCCTTGCCCGGAGTCCAGCCCCTCGAATGCTTTCCCAGCGGCATCCGGGGGTCCCCGCAGATAACCAGCCGGTGGCAGCGGGTGGGAGGCGGGGCAGGCCTGCGGGGTCACGAGCCTGCCCCCAGCACGGGGCCAGATGCCCTTTCTAAGTGGCCCGTGTGCAGGGCCATTACACGGGCGTGCCCAGCTCCGGGTCGCAGTCACAGGTCAGGCCCGGGGCTCGGTGCTGGCGGCCCTGAGCCGGCCGTCCGCGGCCGTCTCCTGCGACGCTGCCCTGCGGCCGCCGCGGGCGGGCGGGCGGGCGGGCGGCCTGGAGGCCTTTCGCACGATAGACTGGCAGAGCCGGCCCCGGGCGGGCGCTCACGCTGCGCTGTGTGCCGCAGGGGACGGCCGCAGCGGCGAGCTGCAGAGACGCTGCGAGGACCTCGAGGCCCAGCTGAGGGCGAAGGAGCGGGAGCACGAGGAGCTGCTGCGCGAGCTGGAGCAGCGGAACGCCGCCATCGCCGTGCTGGAGACCACCGTCCGCGAGCGCGAGAGGCGGTACCTGGAGGAGCTGAAGCTCAAGAGCCACAAGCTGGCGCTGCTGTCGGGGGAGCTGGAGCAGCGCGCAGGCACCATCGCCTACCTGACCTCGCAGCTGCACGCCACCAAGCGCAAGCTGCTCAGCTCCAGCGGGACCTCGGACGGCAGCCCCGGCGGGAGCCCCGTGCTGGCCGGCTACAAGCCCGCGCCCCCCAGGGACAAGCAGCCCGAGACGCCCCGCCGCCGCATGAAGAAGAGCATCTCGGCCCCCCTGCACCCCGAGTTTGACGAGGTCTACAGGTTCGGGGCCGAGAGCCGGAAACTCCTGCTGCGGGAGCCGGTGGATGCCATGCCCGACCCCACCCCGTTCCTGCTGGCCCGGGAGTCGGCCGAGGTCCACCTCATCAAGGAGCGGCCCCTGGTCATCCCCCCCATCGCTTCCGACCGCGGGGCCGGCGAGAAGCACCCGGTGCACGTGGGCGTGGCGCACCGCATCCACCACGCCGCCCCGCCGCCGGGCCCGCAGCCCGAGGTGGAGACGCTGGCCGTGGACCAGGTGCGTGGGGGCGCGGGCGTCAGGAAGAACTCGGGGACGGACAGAACTGTGTGAGGCCGCCGCGCCCGCCGCTGTCCGCACTGTGACCACCGCTCCGGCCCCTCCACGCCGTTTTGTTTAGTTTCCACGCATGCCACACTCAGCCCGCCACCAACTGCCCCGCCCGTCTCCTCGCCCGCCTGCTCGTGTCCCGCAGTAGCCGCCGCGCCCAACGCCTGCGCCGCATGGCCCGCTTCCGCCCACCCGTGTCCCCGCGGGGACAGCGGCCCGCAGGCTGCACGCTGCTCGGCGTCACCGCGGCCACACGGCCACCCCACGGAGACCCCAACCTCCCACAGGCCTTGCCGGGCCCTGGCGGCAGGCGTATGTGTATGTCACGGGAACTAAATAAGATGACGTTGCTTCTCACATCACCACCACCTCAACGTGTGTTCATATTTTTTGTTAGTTTTACCCAAAATGTTTAAGATCCCAACAAACTTTATTTTCTAAACCTGCCTCCTCTCTGTTTTGTGTCTTTTATTGAAGCAGCGAGGGAGGGAGGCGGGGGGTGGGGAGGGAGGCGGAGGGGTAGGGGGGTGGCGGGGGGTGGGGAGGGAGGTGGGGGGGTAGGGGGGTGGCGGGGGGTGGGGGGGGAGGCGGCGGGGCCTCCGCTGTGTTCTCGCCAGATGGTGGCCTCACCAGGGATGTGGCCCGTGAGGGGTGCAGGGGTTCCCTTCCGAAAAGAGGAGTCCCTGTGGCCTCCCACTGCCCAGCTCCCTGAGAAGGGTGTGTAGCCCGAGGCTGGGCCGCCCCGGGCACTCGAATGCTCGCCCCGTCCCACCCCTCCCTTGTGGTGAGGCCTCCTCACCTTGTTGGCCCGGGAGTCGGCGCAGGAGGAGGGGGGCCAGCACCGCCGTCCCGGAGCTGGTCGGTCTGCACCCAGCCCCGCAGACCCAGGGGGAGGGGGGTCACGCAGGAGTTAAATACTGAGTTCACAGCACTGCTCTCGGGAGGCCAGAGGGCTCTGGAAGGGGGAGCAGCTCTGCCCAAGGGGCCCGCAGCCCACCGTCTGCCCAGGGAGGCGCCTGCGGAGTCAGACTGTCCTCAAAGGCCCTCCGAGATGCACACAGGGCCCTCCCTGGGCCAGGGACACGCCTTTTGCTTCGTCAAGCGTCTGAGACAGAAAAGGAAGCCTCAGCGCCTCACAACGCTGTCCTTAGAATTTACTTTCTCCGAAACGCGTACAACAGCTTCACAGCCGGGCCGCTCAGCGGGCTCAGCGGGGAGACAGACGGCGGACTCCGGCCGGGGAAAGCCCACTCCCGCCGGCTCGGCCCTCCCCGGCCCCCGGTCCCCGGTCCGCGGCCCCCGGGTCAGTCGCTGTTGAGGGTGAGGCACACGCCCTGCAGCACCCAGTGGGAAATGTGCCGGGTGGTGAAGAGGTCGGCCTCGAAGACCAGGCCCACGCCCATGGCGTTCCTTCTGGTGGAGGTGGTGTAGACGGGTGTCCGGAAGGTGTTCTGCAAGCAGAGGCGTGTGGGGGTGCCTGGGACGGGGTGCCTGGGACGGGGTGCCCAGCCCCGGGGGCGGGGGCCTTGGCTCGGGGCTCAGTGCGGTGGGCCCTCCCTCGAGACGTGTCTAAGCCAGCGTGGGCTAGGCTTTGGGGACGGTCTTCCCCAGCTTAACGGGGACATGTGTTCGGAGGGACCGGACCCGGCACCGCCCGAGGCTCTCCCGGGAGCCTGGAGCTCCTCCTGAGGCGCCTCCCCTCCCAGGTCTACGTGCACGCGTGTGCTCGCGTGCATTTTCCTGGGCAGTGGCCCCACGTTGGCACCATGCCGCACGGCTTCTCCTCCCGGGAAGGGTGGGCGCCTGGCGTGTGCCTGCAGGCAGCAGGGGGGAGGGGCGGGCGCGGCGGCTCCCACCTGCAGCTTGAGGCGGTGGGCCTCGATGGGGATGATCTTCAGGATGGGCAGGTCCACCACCAGCACCTTGGGCTTGCTCCTGACCAGACAGCCCCGCTCCAGGTCCCAGTCGGCGCCCTCCAGGTACAGGCCCGTCACAAAGCACCCTGGGAGCCAGGAGGGAGCGTCACGCAGAGGCACGGGCATGCGTGTCGCACACACCGGGAGCGTGCCCGAGCCTTCGCCCGGGGCCCGGAGCTCAGAGGGAAACCCCCTGCAGACACCGGGCCCAGAGGAGACGGGTCGGCGGCACTGAGGCCGGGACCAGCCGAGGTGACGGTCCCGCCTCGCCCACCAGCTCCGGCTCCCGGCCCGCCTGCCGGTTCCCCGTTCCCTGAAAGGCCAGACGCTGAGCGCCGCTCCCCGTGGACGGAAGGTGAGCGCGTCGGGTCTCTCCACGGAGACCCCGGTGGAGGCGGGGGTGCCCGGGCGTGGCCCCACTGGTGTGTCCCACGTGGGCACCTCACGGGCGCAGCGGTGCGCGCAGCAGCGTGGCTCCCAACACCGCCCGGCCCCGTGGGCTCGCCGGCCGCTCCCCCCAGGGCCGGGTGACCCCGGGCAGGGACCCCCAGAGGCTGCGGATCCCGGGCTGTCGCACCTTGCCCCGCCCGCTCGGTCACTTCGTCCGCCTCCTGGAACTTGGTCACGTGCGTGAACAGGGTGGAGCGGTCCAGGGGCCAGCCGTTGCGCCGGCAGGTGGCCTGCACCAGGGCCGTGAGGTAGGACTCGGGCACATGCAGCCCCGAGAGCCACATCACATTGGGCTCGCACTCGGTGACCTGCGGGGGGGGGGGGGGGGGGGGGCGCTGGGTCAGAGGCCGGGCTAATGCCGGCCCTGCGCCCGCGGCGAAGACGGCGACAGGCCAGCTGGCAGCCGGGCGGGACAGCGAGCGGGAGCGCCGCGTCCAGAGGAGCCGGTTCAGACGAGAGACACGCAGACCACAGTCGGGTCCTCCCCAGGGAGTGCTCAGGCCTCGGAGGAGAGGACACACGCCCGGAGCCGCAGGAGAAGACCGGCCTATGGCCCGTCTGACACCACAGGAACGGGGGCTGTCCTCCGGGAGGAACCCACGGAGCCGGAGCCGGAGGACACGCGGGCCGGCGAAGGGCCGTTTCCTTGATGTGCAAGGAGCTCGCGCCAACCAACTTCCCGAGACGGAGCATTTGATAAAAGTGAAACCAAAACCCAAAAAGACAGCCGAAACTGGTTTAGCTCAGTGGACAGAGCGTCGGCCTGCGGACTGAAGGGTCCCGGGTTCGATTCCGGTCAAGGGCATGGACCTTGGCTGCGGGCACATCCCCAGTAGGGGGCGTGCAAGAGGCAGCTGATCGATGTTCTCTCTCATCGATGTTTCTGACTTTCTATCCCTCTCCCTTCCGCTCTGTGAAAAATCAATAAAATATAGTTTTTAAAAAAAAGGCAATTCACAGAAGAAGTACCACAAACTGGAATATACCCGGCCTCCCCCTCCCCGAAGACACACACATTCGGACAGCCACGTCCCCGTTCACCAACCGCCCGGGGGCAAGACGCGCAAGCGTTCGCCCAGCACCTCGGACAGCGCCCTGGCCGCCCGCGCCGGCCCCCCTCCGCCCGGCGCCTCGGGGTTCGAGGGCTCGCCTGTGCCGGCAAAGGGAAGCCCGCGGTGACCACCCGATGTCCAGCACGCGGAGGCCCCGGGTGCCCATGCAGAGGGCACCCCCAGGAGGGAGGCGGGTCTAAGGGACTCAGATGGACAGGTGCCGAGACAGGCTCCGCAGTGAGCGGGCCACGCAGCGCAGCACCCTTCACGGTCTTACAGCAGGAAGGGGAGAGACGCGGGTGTGCCTGCAGCACTGTCAGCTGCGAGCAGGGTCGGCCTGGGTGGGGCGTGTGGGGGGTCAGCACGGGGGCGGGGCGGGGCGGGGCACCCCCTCACCCAGGCCGTGTACTGGCTGAAGCGCCGCAGGAAGTAGAGCATCCAGTTCCCGAGGGACTTGAGGGTGTCGGGGGCCAGCTTCCGCCAGATGTGGGGGATGTTCCCGATGAACAGCGACTTGGCCACGTCGTCCAGCTCGCTGCTCATGCCCACCTCCCCGGCCAGGGCCTGCGCGGGACGGGGAGCGCAGGCGGGCGGTCGGGCCGGCCCCATGGGGCGGGGAGCCGGGCGCCCGCCCACTCGCCTGCCCGGCCCCCGGGGGGCAGCTCACCCGCTGCAGCTCGGCCAGGGAGCGGGACATGCGGACCAGCAGCTTGTTGAAGCGCTCCAGCTCCTGCAGCAGCACCACCGACGTCGGGGAGATGTTGGAGCCCAGGTGCCTGCGCACCAGGTCCAGGTCGAAGACCTTGGGCATCTTGTTCTCTATGTCCTTGGCCACGTTGCCAATGTAATCCTCGCGGCTGATGCCGCTGCTCGACTCCCCTGAGGGCAGGACGCTGGTGAAGGGGAGCAAGGCGCCGGGCGAGGGGCTGGGGGCGAGGGGCTGGGGGCGAGGGGCTGGGGGCGAGGGGCTGGGCAAGGCGGCAGCTGGGCGGAAACTCGAGGGGCCAGAGGCAGCGCCCCGCCACTCCCCGGGCCCTGGACGGGCCCCTCGGGGCCGGCTACCTGTCTGAGGCTGCAGCTCCAGCAGGTGGGCCCACAGGTCCCGGGCGGCCTGCGTGTAGTACCCGATCTCGGCGTTGGGGTGCAGACCGAACACCTCAGGCGTGTTGGCCAGCGGCAGGGCCTCGATGGCTTCTGCGGCACAGACAGCGAGCGGGTCACCGGCGGGAACCCGCCCTTTCGGCACGCAGACCAAGTCCCCGGCTCCGGGGCACGGTTCCAAGTACAACTCCACCCCAGTCCCCCATCCGGCTCCACCTCGTCTGTTATGAAACGGCTGTGACCTTCGCCGGGCCACCCACCCTCCAGGCAGAAGCCGCCACTTCTGCCGTCACTCAGGCCAGGAAAGGGGAGCGAACGCATCAGCTCCTGTGACAGCCCTGCCTCCCACCACGGCGGCCCCGCCGGGAGGGGACGGACAGACTGAAGAGGCTCAGGCCTCGGGAGCACGCAGAGCCAGGCCGTGGAGCGCGCCGGAGACGCACCCACGAAGCGGTCCTTGGGGTCGGTGGCGCCGGCGGGGATCTTGTAGTCCACCTCCCGGTTGTGGAAGAAGTGGAAGGGCTGGAACGTGTCGAAGATGAAGTCCCCCAGGTACTCGTCCATGTAGATGGTCAGGATGCGGCGGTCGAAGCTGTCGATGGCCCGGCCTCCGTACATGACCTGGTCCGGGAGGGAGAACGGCCGCTTTGGTTCTAAAGAAACAGACACCAAACCAGCGCAGAGGCGGCAGCAGTCCTGCCTGGGAGGGGACGCTGCTGTCTCCCCCACAAGCTGTACAGCCAGCCCCCACCCCCGAGCTGCACCGCCCGCCCCCACGAGCTGCACCGCCCGCCCCCCACGAGCTGCACCGCCCGCCCCCACGAGCTGCACCGCCCGCCCCCCCGAGCTGCACCGCCCGCCCCCCACGAGCTGCACCGCCCGCCCCCACGAGCTGCACCGCCCGCCCCCACGAGCTGCACCGCCCGCCCCCACGAGCTGCACCGCCCGCCCCCACGAGCTGCACCGCCCGCCCCCCACGAGCTGCACAGCCAGCCCCCACGAGCTGCACCGCCCGCCCCCCACGAGCTGCACCGCCCGCCTCCCCGAGCTGCTCCGCCCCACCCCCACGAGCTGCACCGCCCGCCCCCCCGAGCTGCACCGCCCGCCCCCACGAGCTGCACCGCCCGCCCCCACGAGCTGCACCGCCCGCCCCCCACGAGCTGCACAGCCAGCCCCCACGAGCTGCACCGCCCGCCCCCCACGAGCTGCACCGCCCGCCTCCCCGAGCTGCTCCGCCCCACACCCACGAGCTGCACCGCCCGCCCCCCCGAGCTGCACCGCCCCACCCCCACGAGCTGCACAGCCAGCCCCCACGAGCTGCACCGCCCGCCCCCCACGAGCTGCACCGCCCGCCTCCCCGAGCTGCACCGCCCCACCCCCACGAGCTGCACAGCCAGCCCCCACGAGCTGCACCGCCCGCCCCCACGAGCTGCACCGCCCGCCCCCCCGAGCTGCACCGCCCGCCCCCCCACGAGCTGCACCGCCCGCCCCCCACGAGCTGCACCGCCCCACCCCCACGAGCTGCACCGCCCGCCCCCACGAGCTGCATCGCCCGCCCCCACGAGCTGCATCGCCCGCCCCCACGAGCTGCACCGCCCCACCCTCACGAGCTGCACAGCCAGCCCCCACGAGCTGCACCGCCCGCCCCCCACGAGCTGCACCGCCTGCCCCCCACGAGCTGCACCGCCCACCCCCACGAGCTGCACCGCCCACCCCCACGAGCTGCACCGCCCACCCCCACGAGCTGCACCGCCCACCCCCACGAGCTGCACCGCCCGCCCCCCACGAGCTGCACCGCCCCACCCCCACGAGCTGCACCGCCTGCCCTGCCCCAGATGGAGCCGGCGCCTCCATGTCCGGGCGAGGCGGGCACTGCCCACTCTGGGACAGCAGCCTCAGGCAGGGAGCAGAGTGCGTGTGGCGGGGCTCACGGAGGACAAACCGCTGGGTGACAGCAGCGTGGTTCAGAGGCCCAGGGCCAGCTGCTGGCAGGAGGAGTCCAGCTCCCGACCGGTCAGGGCGCCAGGCCGCAGCCTGCTCCCGCCCGGGGTCCCCGAGGCCGCCCACCTCCCCGATGGGGCCCCGAGGCGCCCACCTCCCCGATGGGGCCCCGAGGCGCCCACCTCCCCGATGGGGTCCCGAGGCGCCCACCTCCCCGATGGGGCCCCGAGGCGCCCACCTCCCCGATGGGGCCCCGAGGCGCCCACCTCCCCGATGGGGCCCCGAGGCGCCCACCTCCCCGATGGGGCCCCGAGGCGCCCACCTCCCCGATGAGGTACTTGAGGCGCCCACCTCCCCGATGGGTCCCCGAGGCGCCCACCTCCCCGATGAGGTACTTGAGGCGCCCACCTCCCCGATGGGGCCCCGAGGCGCCCACCTCCCCGATGAGGTACTTGAGGCGCCCACCTCCCCGATGGGGCCCCGAGGCGCCCACCTCCCCGATGAGGTACTTGAGGCGCCCACCTCCCCGATGGGGCCCCGAGGCGCCCACCTCCCCGATGAGGTACTTGAGGCGCCCACCTCCCCGATGGGGCCCCGAGGCGCCCACCTCCCCGATGAGGTACTTGAGGCGCCCACCTCCCCGATGGGGCCCCGAGGCGCCCACCTCCCCGATGGGGCCCCGAGGCGCCCACCTCCCCGATGGGGTCCCCGAGGCGCCCACCTCCCCGATGAGGTACTTGAGGCTGCCCCACGGGATGCGTGTGTCGTGCTGCCGGAAGGCCTTGGTCAGGTAGGTGTCCAGAATCTCCATGCAGACCTGGAGGCGCAGGGGGGCGGGCAGGCTCGCAATGCTCCCGGGGACCCGGGAGGAGGGGGAGGGGGGAGAGGAGGGCAGAGGGGGGCCTCCGGGCCGCGGGCCGAGCACCTGGAAGTCGGACTCGTTGAAGTCGTAGTAGACGTTCCAGCCGATCTTGCCGAACTTGCGGCGCTCCTGCACCACGGCGTGGAAGAAGGCCAGCACGTACACCAGCGGCTTGAAGGCCGGGTGCCGGCAGCGCTCCAGCATCTCGTTCGAGATCTTGAAGTACGTGGCCCTCATGTTGAGCTTCAGCCCGTTGGGTGGCTCCGTGACGACCTGGCAGCGGAGACAGAGGGTGACAAGCCGCAGGCCTGCACGCAGCACAGGGAGCACATGGCACGGAGAGCACGGGGAGCACGCAGCAGGGGAGGCGTCCGGGGTGGCGTGCGGGTGGCGGCCTCTCCCCAGCAGTGCGGACTCTGCGTGGGGCCGGGAGCCCAAGGAGCCGCAGGCTCTTCTCCGAGGCTCTGCCACATGCACAGCAGCCTGCCGTCTGACCGGGGCAGAGAGGAGCCCGTTCCCCCCCCCTCCCCCCCCGCTGCCCCAGAGACGTGCAGAGCGGGGAGGGTAAGGGAACCGGCGCATGGACCACTTGGCGCTTCGGCGCGGCCCGGCCCGGGTGCGGCCGTGCAGACGGACCCGGCCTGTTTGGGTGCAAGCGGGGGAAGCAGCCTGCGAGCTGCACTGGGACCCTGTCACCCGGCTGGGCGTGCTCCTCTCTGAGGAGGGGGGAGGAGGGAGGGAGGAGGGAGGAGGGAGGAGGGAGGAGGGAGGGGAATGGGAAGGGGTATGAGGAAGGTCCCAGCCGCACCCCAGGTTTATTTATAAAGACACGCACACACATGCACACACAAGCATATGCAAGCACACATGCACAGGTACACGCGCACACACACACACACACACGACGGGCTCGAGGTGTCTGTCAACACTGACCTTGAGGGACTTCTGCAGGATGCCGATGGGGAAGCCCTGGGTGGGGTCGGTGGTGAGCCACAGGCGGAAGTCGGGGTGGGGCTTGGTGATCCTCTCCAGGGACTTCTCCAGGTCCTTCAGCCACTTGACCAGCAGGTGGCAGTTCTGCAGCATCAGCCACTGCCCGCGAGCCACGGCCGTCTCCAGCAGTTGCAGGGCCAACTGCCGGGGGAGGAAGGGCTGGAGCCAGACCCCCCCCCCACCTAGCCTGAGCTCCCCCAGCGCCACCAGAGGCGGAACCCCATCTCATGGGATCCCTCCCGGCCCCTGTACTGGGGACAGGTCCCCCCAGAAGATTCACAGCCCCAACACTGGCACCCACTCCTGACCGATCTGCAGCCCGGCCACGGCCGGGGACACCTGACCTGAGGGGAGCTGCGGGGGCGGAGGAGGGACGCTAAATGGCAGTGAAAGGAGCAGCGTGCGCTGATCACACGCTGGTCATGCCTGCTGCACGCGGGGCCCAGGCCACTGCCCTAGCCCTGGCCTGACCCTCACCCTGGCCCTGGCCCTGGCCTGACCCTCACCCTACCCAAATCTCTAGCTCTAACCCTAACCCTAACCCTCACTTTAACCCTAGCCCTAACCATAGCCCTAGCCCTGTCACTAACCCTAACACTAACCCTAACCCTGACTGACCCTAACACTGACCCTGACCCTGACCCTAACTGTAGCCCTAGCCCGGCCACTGTTGGAGCACATGCTATCGGCTTTGCAGGCCAGAAGCGCCTTGAGTGCATGCCGAGTGGCCCAGACATGCCTGCTCGCCAGCAGAGCCGGGCCCAGCTCCTTCCAGCCCGAGTACCTTCTCCTGGCCTTGCCCCATGGCGAGGAACTTGAGGCGGTTTCCCCCGAAGCCTGTGTACTCGGCCAGCTTCATGAGGTCGCTGGCGGGGTCGGAGCCGGGGCTCAGGATGAACACGATGGGCGAGTTTGGGGTGCTCTGCTCGAAGATGGCCTCGAAGCTGATCATCGGGGGCTGCACGTACCTGGGAGGGCCGGCCCAGCATTAGGGGCTCCTGTCTGACCAGCACCCCGTCCCCGTCCACCACCTGGGACAGCACCGGGCGGGCCCCCGGCCGCCCCGCCCGGGTGAGACCCGGGTCTGCACACCCCACTCGTGTCGCTGTGTCCTCTGTCAACGACTGCGTCGCCCGCTGCGTGCCGCCAGCGGAGCGCCGACCCGTGTGGCGGGCGCTGTGAGCTCTCCCGCAGCCGGCCCAGCCCGGCCCGGCCGCCCGAGGGCGCGGGAGGGCCCCACGGCACTTACTTCTCCCCCATGGTGACCGTCACGTAGTCAGTCACGGCGCGGTAGACCCGGTCCACGCGGAAGCAGCGCAGCACGAGCAGCTTCTGGAAGGGGGTGATGTTGCTGTCGTAGCCCATGGGGAAGGGGAACTGCTCCAGCGAGTCCTGGTCGTACCACTGGAAGGCAAGGCCATCACGGAGGCAGAGTGGCACCGTGTGGGCAGCGCACGGACGCGGCAGGGTGCGTGGCTCCCAACACGGGCTGTCCCGTCCCTCCCGAACTAAGCTGTCCCGTCCCCCCCCCCCCAACTTCCTTCAGGGAGGGCACCCTGGTCCCAGTGCCGATCAAGGGCGGGCCACGGAGCTGCCCGGTGATGCTGCTTGGATGCCTGATGGGTGGGTGGGGCAGGCGGGCGGGCATAAGGACAGACGATGGATGGACGGAGGGACAGACGGAAGGACGGACGGACGAGCTAGCTGAACTGCACAAAGCACTCCATCGGGTCAGAGGGCACAGATCAGATCTGAACGGGTGCCTCCAGGGGAATCTCCGTCCCCGGAGCGGGGCGGCGGGTGTGTCTGGAGATGGGCGTGGAGGGAAGAGGTGGGGGGTGGGGGAACCGGGGGCTCACCTCCTGCCAGACCCCGGGGCTCTGCTCCACATCGGCGGGGAGCCTCCCGAAGACCTCCGAGAACAGCTCCGACAGCAGCATGATGTCCTCCCAGCCCTGGTCGGGCAGCCACGCGCAGGGCTTCTTCCGCTTGTTCTTCTCCAGGGAGATGTTCCCTGTCGCCGCGGGGACACGCGTCAGCGCTGCCGCCGCCGCCCCGGGGCGGCTCTGCCCGGGACCCCCCCCTCCGGGGGGCGCCCACTGGGAAGAGGCGCAGCGGGCGGCCTCAGGCAGGGACGGGGCTCCCGTCAGACCCGAGCCATATTTCTAGGCTGGAATGGTCCACGTGACACTGAGACACCCCCACGCGCGGCCACCCCTGTGGCCGCCCCCCCCCCCGGTACCTTTCAGGAAGAACTCGAGCTCCTCCTGGGGGACCCGGCCCTCCGCCTGCTCTATCTTGATGGTCATGTTGAAGGAGAAGAGGAGCTTGTGCCTCTCAAACAGCCCTGAGGGGAGAGACACGGGCGGACCCGACTTTAAAGTCGCCGCTGAACACGCGCGCCCCATTCCAGCAGCGCCGCTCACGGCCCCCCCCCCCCCCCCCGCAGAGGGGTCAGAGACGGCGGGCACCGGCGCTGGACACCCCGCCGCCGCGGAAAGGAAGCAGCTTTACCATCCGCACCGGCTTGCGGGGACCTGGAGAGCGTGAGGCCGGCGACACGGCCAGGCAGGGGAAGATGGACGTCACGTGACCTCACTCATGTGTGGGGCATGTGACCAACATAGACTGACGAGCAAAAATAGAGCCGGGGACGGGGCGACGCCGGACAGACCGTCCAACCTCAGAGAGAAGGCGGGGGGAGGGGGTGCGGGCAGAGAGTAACCAGAGGACCTGTAGCACGCGTGCTGGCCGGACCGATGGACACAGACAGGAGCGGGGAGGGCACGCGCGGGGCTGGGAGCAGCTGGGGAGAGGCCAATGGGGGAAAAGGAGACATAGGTAACACTTTCTACGATAAAGGATTTAAGTAAGTTTTAAAAGTCATTTCTAAAATTGCGTTTCAGGTACACGGCCTGCTTCCTCGTTGACAGCCCAGGACGGTGTGGCTCGGCAGTCCGTGGCTGAGCAGAGGACACGGCTCGCTCACGTGTGACGCCGTGTGTGTGGCGGCTCTAACGCAGCCTATGGAAGCAGGAGCCGGGGCTCCGCAGCAGAGGAATCCACCCCCAGCCTCTCCTCAGGAGGAGGCTCGGTCCTCGCATTCTTCTTTTTTTTTAAATATGTTTTATTGGTTTTTCACAGAGAGGAAGGGAGAGGGATAGAAAGTCAGAAACATCGATGAGAGAGAAACATCCATCAGCTGCCTCCTGCGTGATCCCCTCCCCCACTGGGGATGTGCCCACGACCAAGGTCCATGCCCTTGACCGGAATTGAACCCGGGACCCTTCAGTCTGCAGGCCGACGCTCTATCTGCTGAGCCACACCGGCTTCGGCGCGTTCTCCTTTTAACAGAAGAAACGGTTCCTGGGGAGGGCGGCCCAGGCAGAATCCGGGATCTGAATGCACTCGGTGTGGGGGGGGGGGGCGCTACCGGCCTGAGCCCACAGAACGAGCATCGTCCGCGGCCTCTCTTGCCCCCGCCCGGGCTGACGGCCCCCTCCCGGACCCTGCGCGGAGCCAGCCCGGGGCCTCCGCGCCCCCGGCATCAGGACAGGACGAGGACCGGCCGGGCGGGCCTGGCCGGGGGCGCGCACCTGTGCAGCCGTAGTTGTAGATGTTGAAGGTGAGTGTGTCCATGATGTTGCGGAGCCGCTTCATGAGGATGGAGTCGGGCAGCGACTTCTTGAGCGACAGCGCGAAGACGTCGAGGAAGGCGCTCAGCGAGTACTGGTACATGGTGGTCACCAGCGCCATCTCCGACAGCACGAAGAACAGGATGGCGCCGCGCCGCGCTGCCGGCCGGTAGCCGTCCCGCAGCCGGTCGATGTCCAGGGCCGTCTTCTCCGCCAGCTTGAGCTTCTCCGACACCTGCCGGCCGGGCGGGCGCGGGTTGCCAGGGAGACAGGTCGCTCACCCCCCTCCCCGGGGGGCCTCTCCGCCAGGGGGCGGGGGGCGGGGGCGGGAGCGGCCGCAGAAGGAGAAACACAGAAACGGAGGCGCAGGGACGGCGGGCACAGGCGCGGCGAGGCGGGGGGCACCCGAGGCTCACCCACGGCGCCTGCTCCCGGCACCCGCACACCGCGCAGGGACCCGCAGCGCCCCATCTCACTCCTCACAGAGCTGCACCCCGACTCCAGGACACACCGCGCCACACCCCACTTTCCTGGGCTGCGGGTGTTCCCCGGGGCATGGACTTGACGACCCTCGGGGCCCTCGGGACGAGGACGAGAGAATCTCACCACCCCCAACACCCCCCCCCCCGCCCCCGCCGCCGGACCCGACCTGAACAGACGGGCCAGACCTGTCTGAGGCCACAGAGCCTGGCTCCCGGGGGGCAGAGAACCAGCCAACCGCAGAAGCCCGGCCGGGGATGGAAGGTGAGGCTGGGTGAAGGGCTTGCGTCCTGGATCGGCCCCGCCTGGAGCCGCCACGGACCTTCCTGTCTCTACGCTGATCAACGCCCTTCCGGCGTCAGCCAAGGAGGCTGGTTTCCCATCGCTCTCCAGGGCGAGGCCGCCCCAACGCGCAGGGCCTGGGACACCTTGAGGACACCCTCTCCCTCAGCGCACCCCCACCCCACCCCACCCCACCCCACCCCGAGGGGTCCGTTTCTCATTGGGCAAACCCTCAGGAGACACGAAGCCGAGTCCGAGGCGAGCGGCGCACCTCCATGGCCTTGGACTTGGTCTCCTCCAGAGTCTGCACCAGCTCCACGTTGTCCAGCATGTTGCCCGTGGAGGTGGCCAGCTCCCGCAGCAGCGAGTCCTCCAGGTCCTTGAGCAGGTTCTTGTTCTCGCTCGTCTCCTGGATGAGGTGCTCCCGCTGCTCCTCCAGCTCGTGCCGCTCGAAGGCCACCAGCACGCTCAGCAGCTGGTCCTCCAGGCCCTTCAGAGTGACTGGGGGACACGGGCGCCTCACCGGTCTGTCCCCCCGACAGGCGTGCGGGAGGCAGCGACCATGAGTCTCTCTCCCTCTCCCTTCCTCTCTGAAGTCAACAGAAACTGCATGTTTCTAAAAGATGTGACCACGGGGCCCTAATCAGGGTGGCTCAGTGGATAGAGCGTCGGCCTGCAGACTGAAGGGTCCCGGGTTCGATTCCGGACAAGGGCATGTGCCTTGGCTGCGGGCACATCCCCAGTGGAGGGCGTGCAGGAGGCAGCTGATCAATGTCTCTCTCTCATCGATGTTTCTAACTCTCTGTCCCTCTCCCTTCCTCTCTAAAAATAAAAAAATCAATAAAACATATTAAAAAAAAAAAAAAGGTGTGACTGCGGGCACGATGGGGGCACTGAGTGAAGGAGGGCCTGGGAGGGCCTTGTCGGGGGGGTCTCCTCACCGGTGTAGTTGATGACCATAGCTTTGCCGAACACGGACGGCGTGTAGCGGGGGTTGGCCAGCTTGGTGGTGAGGTAGAGCCGGAAGTTGGAGTCGTAGTCCACCTCCTTGTCGCCCAGGATGATGAACTGGCGGCCCTGCGAGATCTTGATGTTCTTCTCCAGCACGTTGTCGATCACGGGGTCGATGTACTCGTCCACGTCGTGGAAGAGGAAGGGCGTGCCGTACTTGATGGACATCTCCAGCTGCTTGAGGAAGTCGGGGTCGTTGAAGGAGGCGACCTGGGGGGCGGGGAGACAGGTACCGAGGGTCAGGGAGCAGTGGGGGTGGGGAGGGCTTAGAACACAAGCAGGTGCAAGCCCGGGAGCAGGACCAGAAGCATAAGGAAACGGGGAAACTCAGAATCATGGGCGATTTCCGCGAAGTGGCTGGAGCCCGGGCAGCATGAAGACACGGCCACAAAACCCACAAAAACCCGGGTGTGGACGTGAACTGTGCTGTTCACCACGGCCAGCCGGTGGTGACATGCCCTCCGCGCCTCCGTGGCAGTGGGTGCGCGTGGTGCAGGCCACGAGCAGGAGGCAGCCTGGCCTGCCAGTGCGGTGACCGGGTGCAGGCCACGGCGGGCACTGGCAGCCGCGAGCAGGAAGCACTGCCCCCGCCAGTGCGGTGACCGGGATGCGGAGGGAGAAGCCGGACACGGGAGGCCAATGACTGTGGTCCCTTCACATGGGAGATCCAGGGACAGGAACCGCGGGGATGGGACCTCTGCCAGTGGCTGCCAGTGGCTGCCAGAGGCCGGGGGGTGGGAGAACTGGGGGAAGAGGACAGAGCTCAGGACACAGCGTTCCTTTGGGGCGACAGAGATGAGCTCTGGTGGTGGTTACACAAAGCTGCGTGCATACCCACCCCCTGGGCTGTCCGTCTTAGGGGGGACTGCGGCCTGTGAAGGCAACTGGGGGAGAGGGGAGGCTCAGCTGCTCACAGCCCCAGGGGCAACGCGCAGTCACAGCCGGGCTTCCCCCCACCTTCCTGACTCAGCCCGGCAAGGGGGCTCCGCACAGGGGCTCAGGGCCGGGCATCCTGGCTGGGCACTGCTGGAGGCCAGGGAATGGCGGGGCACAGGGCGGGGCACGGGGACTGAGTCAGGTGGAGTGGCGGAGGCCGAGGCGGACGCCGTGTACCCGCAGGTTGTTCTTCTCCTCCTTCCTCTTGATCCAGTTGAGCGCCTGCTGCTGGGGGTCGATGCAGAGCGGGAAGCGGCTGGCCCGCGTGGTCAGGATGCCGTTCTGCACGGACAGCTCGTCGGGGGGCAGGCCCTGGGAGCCCCACCTGGAGGGACAGCGCGGGAAGTCCATCTCTCTCTCCCAGCGCGAACCGAGGACTAGGGGGGTGGGGTCGGCTTTCCAAAACAACCCACAGCGCCGAGACCGCTGGACCCTCACACCCCCCCCCCCCCGGGGACCCAGCTGGGGGCGCCCGGAGCGGGGCGGGGCGGGGCCCACCGGCTGATCTCCACGTCGTCCGTGAGCAGGCTCTCCAGGCGGAAGGGGGAGCTCAGCGGGATCTGCCGCTGCACCAGGTCCTGCTGCCACACCTGGTTCACCATCTCGTTGCGGAACTCCCAGGTGAAGGCGCCCTCGTAGCTCAGGAAGGCGGCACACAGCAGGCAGTCGCCCAGCAGCCGCACGCGCCGGTGCATCAGCTCGTCCAGGTCCCGCAGCCACCTGGCGCAGCAGGGCGCGGCGGTGAGCGGGCGCCTTCCGGCACCCTCTAAAGAACTTTCTGGAAGAACCAGCTGGGCCCGACGCTAACGGGGCCACAGAGAGAAACGACACATCGACGGGTTGCCTCCCTCATGTGCCCAGACCAGGGCCAGGGTTCGAGTCCAGAAACCCAGGTACGTGCCCTCGACCAGAATCGAACCCGGGACCCTTCACTCCTTGGGCCGACGCCCTCTCTACACTGAGCCAGACCAGCAGGGCCACGTCAACCCCCCCCCCAACCCCCCCGGGTTCCCGGATGCGGACGTGGGGGCCGCCGACCTGACGTTCTCGGAGCCCAGCCCCGAGATGAGCTTGTCGGCGGCGATGAGCCGGCGCTCCATGATCTCCGCCTCCTCCTGCAGCTTCTGCTTCTCCAGGATGGCCGCCTCGTACTTGGCCCCCAGGGCCTCCAGCTCCCTCTGGATGGCCGCCAGCTCGTTCTGAATCTTCTCCAGCTCCCGCTTCGTCAGGAAGTAGTTCCGCTCCAGCCGGGCCACCTACGGGACAGCCGCAGTCGGAGGCGGGGACGGGGGCCCAGCACCCGGAGGCCCCAGGGCGGCCCCATGACAGGCTACTGCCCGGCGCACCGTCCGCAGCGTGCGGGGAGAAGCCCGCTGTCCCGGACCAGTGGCCGGCAAACTCAGGAGTCCACGGGCGACAACCACGGCTCTCGAGCTGCAGTTAGCCGACCACTGCCCTGGAGCTGCGCCCCGGCCCGCTGGCCCGCACGGACCCCCGGGGGGCGACCGCTGCCCCGACAACCACCTTGGGCCTCTCATCCTGCTCTCTTCCCACGAGAGGGGGAAACCCTGAGGACAGTTTCCGTCCGCGGCCGTTAGGCCCGAACGAGAGCTGCGGGGGTCTGCGGGGAGGAGTGTTTGCGGGGCTCAGAACGAGAACCGGCCGGGCGGCGGGTCCCCGGCGGCGGCGTCTGGCCGCACGGACGGCGATACCTTCTCTCTCTTGGGCTTGATCTCCCGGAACACGTCGCAGTAGCCCATCACGGCCTCGACGAACTTGAGCATGCCCAGGCCGGCCTTGCTCACGGCCTCCATCTCCTCGATCGTGGTGTTGAGCGTCTTCAGGAGACCTGAAGGTCAAGGCGACGGCTCGTGACGGGAAAGAACGGGCCTGAGGACAAGGCGCGTGCCGGTGCCGCTCTCCTCGGGCTCCCGAGCGCAGGGCCCAGGGACCACGGACAGTGGGTGGGTCCGACGTGAACGAGCTTCGTGAGAGGATGTCTAAGATGAGTGAGGGCACGGAACGTCCCGGGACCCGGGCGCTTCTGTGTGGCAGCCGCAGCCCCGGGGACTCCCCGCTGGGCGCCAAGGTGGTCCCGAGCAGGGAGCTAGCGGGTTCGCAGGCCTTTAGGGGTCACGGCGGCCTCTACTGCTCCCTCGCCCGCGGAGTGACCTCTCCTCCCACCGGGATCGGCGGAGTGGCGCCGGGTCTGGGGTCGCAGCCTTTGTGTGTCCTCTGGTTGGTGTTTAAGCGGCTGCAGACGAGCGTTGGATGGCCAAGTGCTGAGCCAGTGTTGGGGTCCCAGACGCTCATGCCGTCTTAGCAAAGACTGCCCCCCCCTCCCGGCTCAGGCCTGCGGGCCAGGGGTCAGGCTGCGGGGGTGGGCACTCTGTGAAGCCAAGGGGCTGGCCGTGGGCGGTGCTGTCCCCCCAGGGGCCCCAGGAGACCTTATGTGGCAAAAGGCGAAAGAGAAGTCAGGGGTTCGGCCGGCTCCAGGCACCACCAGGCCTGTCCGGCAGGCACAGAGGTGGCACTGGCCTGAGTGCCAGGAAACAGTCCTGTCCGGGAACAGAGCACCCCCCTCCTGCTTCACGGGACAGCGCCACCCCCTCCATCCGCAGGGCCCCTCCGGCTCTCCATCCCGGCCGGAGCCTGAGTGCTGAGTCGCCAGCACTCACGCACGCCCACCACGCCCGCCACCCCCACACGCCTGCACGCACACACGCCCACTCCCGCATGCCCGCCATCCCCACACACCTGCCCGCACACACGCCCGCACGCCCGCCCACACCCCCAGCCGCCCGCATGCCTGCCACCCCCACACGCCTGCCCGCACACACACCCGCATGCCCACCACCCCCACCCGCACACACGCCTGCCCACACACACACACACACACACACGCCCACCACACCCGCCACCCCGCACGCCCGCACGCACTGCGGATGTTCTTCACTTGGCCCTGCGTGACGGCGTCGAAGTCCATCTCCATGAGGGAGCGCAGGAAGTTGGGGTCGGACATCATGCCCTTGGCGGTCTTCCAGTTGAGCTCCTTGTAGCCCTTCATGATGAGGATGCACTCGCACACCGTCTGCACCTGCTTCGGGGGCTTCGCGAACGACCTGGCGGACACGGGGGCGGGGCGAGCACGCGGGCTAATGAGGTCCCGGCACACGGGCCCCCGGAGCGGCGATGGCGGGGCAGAGGCGGCCACGACCCAGCGGCACCTGGGCTCCGTGGGGAGCTTCTCCGAGGGCAGGTCTGGGGCCTCGCCCTTTGGCCATCCTCCCCCCTCTGCCCCCTGCATCACCTGCCCCCCCTCCCCGGGGCCGCTCTGCCATCTGCTCCAGTGAGTACTGCTGGGCCCTGAGCGCATTCCTCCAAGAGACTGGCTCACACAGCTCCCCCTCCACCGCCCATGCCCAGTCTCCCCGCGGGAGTCGTCCTGGGTTCAAGGCCAGCAGGCCCTGGCACCTCTTCCCGCTCCCCCCTGCAGATGAAGACCATCCCCTCCGAGAGCAGTGCCAGCCCGCGGGAGGCGCAGCGGGCACCTGATCTCGGTCACGTCCGACTTGTCCAGCTTCTGCAGCTCCAGCTTGGCGGCCTCCAGGATGGGCATGACCTCGGCGAGGGCGGTCTCGGCCTCGGCCTTCTCCACCGCGATGATCTTGTTCTGCTCCTCGATGTCCATGGCCTTCTCCTCTGCCAGCTTCTTCTTCTCCTCGGCTGGGGGCGGGGACAGAGGCTGCTGGGTGGGGGGGCGGGCCACCGCTTCTGAGCCAAAGCGGGCGGCCCTTCAGGGTCGCTGCAGGGCCCCGGGGGGGGGGGGGGGGGCAGGGGGTGCTCCGGGGACGCCAGGCCTCCAACAGGACTGCTGCTCTGACCGCCGTCCCAGACCCATCCCACCCGCTCCGGCCCCCGTGACAGCCCGGCCTGCCTGCCCAGTGCCCGCGGGCACGTGGCTGCCCTCCTGTCTCCGGCTCACTGGGGCCTCTGCCTTTTCCTCACCCCTTTCCCATGTGCGTTCAGGCCCCGCTCCAAAGCCACTCCCTATCGTGGCCTGCCCGCGGCTCCCGTCCCATCGCTCTGCGCCTGCCTCCTGGCACCGTCAGGGCCGGACTCACATCTCCCCGGCACACGGCACCCCGAGGCCCACAGGGGGGACACGGGTGGAACCATGTTCCCCCAAATGCGCGCCCACCCGGAACCTCAGAACGCCGCCTTCTGTGGAGAGCGTCCTTGTCGAGGAGCTCAGTTAACCTGCGGTGACAGGGGCCCTACATCCACTGCTGTGTCCCGGTAAGAAGGCCCCGAGGGCGCAGAGACGGGGCGCAGAGATCATGTGACGACGGGGCAGCGTGGGGGGATGCATCTATCACTGAACCATGCCCGGCCCTGCAGCCCAAGGGCCTCAGGAGGAGGCCGGCCCGCTGCGGGGTGCCCCGCCCCGCCCGGCCCCGCCCGGCCGCACTCACCGATGGCCGTGTTGGTGACAATCTCCTCCAGCAGCGCCTCGCAGGCGCGCGACTTCTCGGCCAGCACGATCTTCTGCTCGGCCAGCTTCCTGTTCAGCTCGTCCAGCTGGATGGAGGCCTCCTTCAGCTTGTCCAGCCCGCCCTCCAGCCGCTTGCACTGAGCTGCGGAGAGAGGGGAGAGCGCGGCTTCCAGCAGCCCGCACGCCGGCCCGGCTCGTCGGGAAACGGCCTGCTCACCCCACAGCCGAGGTGTTGGCGTCGGCCCAAACGGACGTATTTCTGAAAACAGCCCTTGGCCTGGCCAAGAGTGGCAGTATTTTTGTTGTTGTTTTGTTTTGTTTTTTTAAAAAGCATTCCCCGCAAAGACAGTATGAAAAGACTTAAGCCAGAATTCAGGGAGAGGTGGCCTCTATGCAAAGATGTGAGGAGCGATTTTAAATTTCCCTCCCCCGGCCGAGTCTGTAACCCGCACATAATGCATGGCTGCTTGTGGGCGCCTGAGGCTTGTCCTTCTCGGTAAGAAATGAATTAGAAACGGAAAGCATCCGGACAGGGCGCTGCCGCCACCCGGCTCCGCAGCACGGGGCACTCAGGCCGACCAGCTCCCAGCCCCGCGCAGGGCCTGCCCACACAGGGGCCCTTGGGAGCAGCACCAGCTGGCCCCGCCCCACCCCGCCCCGCACAGGCCTGACCTCACGCGGCAGCCCCGCTCCGACGGGGCGGGGTATGGGTCGAGGTCAAGCGCGTCAGTGGTGGCCGCCCACCCCGGGCTCACCTATGTTGTACTGAGTCTTCTCATCCAGTAGCTTCGAGTACGTGTGAGTGAAGTCCAGGTAGTTCTTGGGCGTCACGTAGTTGCTGCGCCTCAACTTCTGCAGAAACTGTTTGCTGAACTCACCCACGGATCCGTGGACCAAAACCACGTGCTCCACCAGGTTTTCTATATGTTCTTCGGGGATCATCGCATTAGTCCCTGAAGACACGGAGGGACGGAGAACGTGCCTCCTCACCAAAGGACCAGAGCGGGTCCTTGAAGGGTTAAGTAAAGAATTCCCACGGGACCCAGCAATTCCGCTCCGGGCCGTGGCCCCCAACGGAGTGAAACCTGACACAAGCAGGCTCTCGGACGCTGACGGGCACAGCAGCACGAGTCACCGCAGCCAAAGCAGAAGGGACCGTGTGCATGCACGGACGATGGGTGAAGATGTGGTCCCTCCACGCAACGGGGTGTTAAGTCAGCCCACAGGGGAAGGCGTGCCCGAAAGCATGCTACATGCAGCAGGCAGAGGGACGAGCGTCGAGGGCCTTGACCTCCGTGGGACATGTACACCAGGCACACTGGCAGAGACAGAACACAGGTCGGCGGGGACCGGGAACCGGGGCAGGGCGGAGGACGGGAGTCGGGACTGAGTGGGCACCCGGTTCCAGTGCCATGAGAGGAGACCGTTCAGGACGTGGGTGGGGGTGGAGGCGGCACAGCCATGCGAATGTACTCAATGGCAGTGAGTTGTGTGTGTAAAAATGGTTGAGAAGACAAATTTCATGTTATATGTATTTTAGACCAAGAAAGTGACATGTTGCCAAAACCGGTTTGGCTCAGTGGATAGAGCGTCGGCCTGCGGACCGAAAGGTCCCAGGTTCGATTCCGGTTGAGGGCATGAACCTTGGCTGTGGGCACATCCCCAGTAGGGGGTATGCAGGAGGCAGCTGATGGCTGTCTCTCTCTCATCGATGTTTCTGACTTTCTATCCCTTCCCCTTCCTCTCTGTAAAAAGTCAATAAAAAATCTATTTTTTTAAAAAAAGTGACATGTAAATTTTTTAAAAAAAAACAAGAGCCACTGTCACTTGCCGGGGGCCGCTCTGGGCACAGTGCCGCTCCACCTGCCGAAACGCTCTCTGAGAGGGCGGCCCAGCCTCCTCCTCTCTCGGCCCCTCCCCCGGCCTCACTCCGCAGGACAGGAGTTCTTTACTGACTGTGTGTTCTCCCCCAGGGAGCCCTTCTCCCGAGGGCTTGACGTTTAGAAAGAATGAAGGCTCGGTGGTGAGTGTTGACCTCGGTGGTGAGTGTTGACCTTGGTGGTGAGTGTTGACCTCGGTGGTGAGTGTTGACCAGGAGGTCACGGTTTGATTCCCCGTCGGGGCCCAGGCCCGGGTTTCAGGCTCCATCCTCAGTGCGGGGTGTGCGGGGGGCAGCCGAGGTGTGAGTCTCTCTTATCACGGATGTTTCTCTCTCTCCCTCCTTCTCCCTTCCTCTCTGAAAGCAATAAAAATATTTTTAACGCACTGCGGACGGATCACGGGAATTCTCGCTTCGTATTTACACAGTGTTTTACAGCGTATCAGACTTTTAAAAAGATATTAGCTTGTAAGAACATGTAATAAATAAGTTCAAAATGCAATGGGTGTTTCGTTTTCAGGTGTGCCTTTAACACTGATGCAAAAACGCTTCTTATACTCGTCCGCTGGAAACTTACCCGGCCACTGGAGAGAGCTAGCAATAAACTAGTGGTCTGCAACGTGTGAGAGCGCTGACGAGCTGCTGTTAGACCACTAACGAGGTCCCTGCCTCAGCCGCCACTTACCTAAAAGCGACTTGGCGACCGCGTGCAGGGCCTGGGGCGGCCAGGGCATGTACCAGTCGATGCCGGTGTTGTTCACCATGCCTTGGGAGCAGGGAGACGGAGGGTCGGTCGCTGCGCACCCGGGCGCTCGTCACGTACACAGCTTCCGCTCCCAGCACACGCGTGTCCGAGGCCGCGCAGCGGCCGCGGTCCTCGGGCCCGCGAGGGGCATCTGGGCGCTGGAGTATCTGCGGCCCCGGCCTCTCGCGGGGGCGCGCTGCCGGCCCGGCGTGCCAAGGCCCTGCACCCCACAGGCTGGCACGGCGCTGGCACCCGGGAGGCGGCAGGAAGTGCTGCTGAGCACACCCAGGCCTCGCGCTGGGGCTGAGAGCATGTCCGGCTGCCAGAGGGACACCCGCCACCCCCACCCCCACCCCCGGGACAACCCGCACGGCGGCGCCTGCTGGCCCCGCGCCGCACAGTCCCGATCCCAGCCTAAGACACGCGGTTCTACTTGCAGGCGGAGCCCAAGTCGGCACCGCTCCCCGAGGCCGTGCCCCCCGGAGGGGCCGGCCTGCGGGCTGCGCGCGCACCTGGGAAGTTGCGGCACCAGGTGCGCAGGGCGTCGCCCACGGGCGACATGCCCAGCACGATGTGCAGGTTGTTGGCGCTCTTGTTGACGAAGTACTGCCACACGGACTCCTTGGCCGGGCCGATGCCCAGCTTCAGCGCCTCCTGGCTGACCTGGCTGAGGATCTCCTCCTTCTCCTCCTCGGCGAAGAGCGCGGGCACTATGCCTGGGGACGAGGACAGGGGTCTCCCAGGGCCCGGACAGACGGAGCGCGGCCTGGGAAGAGCCGGGACGGCGGCTCTGAGAGCCCAGGCTCAGCCCTCGGAGCCCCGGCCTCCTCGCCTGTGAAAGGGGAACGCTCCCCCGGGAGGCCGAGCTCGAGGCTCGGAGCGGGCTCTCATGTGGGGCAAGTCCCCCGAGAGACACTGGCAATGTCACGAGCGATTGGGGCTGCCCCCCCCCCCCCCCCGTGAGCCCCGAGGTCGCGGAGCCGCACCGGAGGTGAGCATGTTGTTGATGAGCTCCAGGAAGCCCTCCTCCACCACGTGCGCGTCGGTGAACAGGAAGATGGTGGGCTTGTTCTCGATGCCCAGCCTCAGGTACAGGCTCTTCAGGTCCTCCCGGAAGTTGACCTCCGAGTAGCCGCGGCTCAGGAGGATCTCAAACACCTGCGGGCGCGGGCAGGGGCTGCGTGAGACCGGGAGCGGGAGGGACAAAACCGGGGGGGGGGGGGGGGGGTGTTCTCTGCTCCCCGCGCATCTGCAGGCACCGGACCACCAGGGCGAGCGCCAGCGGTGGGGGCCGGACGGGCCAGGCCGACCGGGCGAGAGGCTCGGACAGACACGTCGCGTCCCTCAGACGGCGCTCTGAGCCCGCACGCGGGGCAGAGAGGGGGGTGTTGGGGGGGGCGGCCAGCACAGGGCTGTCCCCACGGGGCTCTGAGGGCGGAGGACGGGGCGCGAGAGACCCTCGGGGGTAACACGAGCGAGCCGAGAGGCGGGCGGGAAGGCGGGCAACACCCGAGGAGGGATGGAAGGAAGCCGAGGACGAGCGAGGGGGAAGGGCAGGGAACGAGCGCACAGCCCAGCCCGGACGTGCGTGCGCAATGAGCTCCTGCGGCCGGTGAGCGGCGGGAGGCGGTGCGGAGCCGGGCCGGGGGCCGGCGGGCCGGGGCGCACCTCGTAGCCGGCCGTGAAGGCGGCCAGCCTGGCCAGCGACTGCTTCCCGGAGCCGCCGACGCCCACCAGCAGCGCGTGGCCGCGGTCCAGCCGGATGGTGCGGTGCACGCGCGTCAGGTGCTCCAGCGCGTCGTCGAACAGCACCAGGTCCATGCGGGTGTTGCTCTCGTTGTACTCCTCCAGGATCTCCTGCGGCGTTTGGGGGGGGGGGGGTGAGGCCCGGCTCTGCCCGGTGCCAGGAGGGCCGGAGCGTGGGGGGCGGGGGGACGCCCCTCGGTGCCCGCAGGGGTGGAGAGTGAAACCCCGTGGGTGTCGGGCCCGAGCCCAGCACTCACGATGGAGGCCTCCGTTGCGGGCGGGCGGCCGAGCCCGCGCTGGTTGCAGGCTCCCCTCGGGAGAGTGGCTCCCAAACCTGGCATCGGGACCCTCCCTGTCTCGATGGAGGGACTCTCGGGTGAGCCCAGCCTGCGCTCCCACGCTCCTCCGGTCATTCCCATGCACCCGGGACGCACCCCGGACGCACCCGGCACCGGAACCCGCGGAGGAGACAGCGGCCGCCCGCACCTGGAACAGGGCCTTGGCCGCCTCGTAGTCCTGGATGTCCTCGTACACGCGCTCCTCCTCCTCCTGCAGCGCCGTGCGGAAGTCCCCGAACAGGATGGGGTCCCGCATCACCACCTCCAGGTCCTCCTTGAAGTACTCCGTGACCATGTCCGAGATGTACTCTTGCACCTGCGATAGGGGCCAGTGACGACCCGCACCCCACCCCGTGCGGCCCCCACCCCCCACCCCGTGCGCCCCGAAATCCCACCCCGTGCCCCTGAGCTGCGGGGGAAACACCCCAGGGTTATGGGGCCCACTGCCTCCCAGCGCGGCAAGGCCCTTGCTCACCCCCCTCCTCTACGCCGACCTGTCTGCCATGTCCATTCACCACACAGGGTTCGCTGCCCCTCCCCGCCGTGCTGGCCCCCCCGCGCCCGGGCCCGCGGGGTCTGCGCGGCTCTGCGCACGCACCAGCTCCTTGTCGTCCTCGTTGATGAGCCGGTCGTGGAAGACGCGCAGACACTCGTTCCTCCAGACCCTCACCATCTGGGCCACCGTCTGGAACCTGCGGGGACGGGCCGCCCTCAGCCGCGAGGCGCCCCCGCCCCGCTCTGCCCCGCCCGCTGGGCTCACAGGGACGGGCCAAACGGGAGCCGACACCTTCCCGGTGAGGACCGTGAAGTGGCGTCTGCAGCGCGCCCTCCGGAGGAAGAGAGGCGCTGCCTCGAACGGACACGCCTGGCACAGGATGTGCGCCCGACGGCTCCGCTGCCTGGGACTCGGGAGCCGGGCACCGCAGCACCGCCTCCTCAGAGCCAGCTCCGGCCGGCCGGCCCGGACCCGCACCCAGACCCGAACTTCCTCTGGTTTCCGGCAGAGAGCCTCACAGCACCCCAAACCCCTCAAGGGCACCGCCGGTCTGGGCCGGGGGGGAGTCCCTGATCCCTTCGTGTGACGGGGATTTCGAACGTGACTCTGCTTGCAAATCCACACGAAGTGTTCACGGATGCAAAGGAACACGCACACAAAGAAATACACAAAATAGCCCTGTCCGGCGTGGCTCAGTGGATAGAGCGCCGGCCACGGGGACTGAAGGGCCCCGGGTTCGATTCCGGTCCAGGGCATGTACCTTGGTTGCGGGCACATCCCCAGGGGGGCGGGGGTGTGTGCAGGAGGCAGGTGATCGATGATTCTCCCTCATCGATGTTTCTAACTCTCTATCCCTCTCCCTTCCTCTCTAAAAATCAATAAAATATATATATATATACACAAGAAAACAAATACACAAAATAAAAACAGAGAAAGAAATCACCAGCCAGCCTGCTTGACAGAGAAAATGTGCAGGCACAGGCTCACGCCCTCTGCGCTTGCTGCTCCCACAGACGCCCAGTTCACCCATGTTAACGGCAAACAACTGGGTGGCACGAGTGAGGAGCACAGGGGCCAGGGCAGACGGGGGGACCCAGGATGAGAGCCGCCCGGCCCGGGACGCACTGTCCGCCACCCTCTGCCGCCTGTCCCTCCGCCTCCCACCGCGGGCAGACGAGGGCCGGGGCGTGCGGTGAACAAGGCCCTGGAGACCCCCGTGCACGGACCGACGGACGCGCCGTCGAGTCCCTGTCTTTGTGTTTTTTTAATATATTTTACTGATTTTTCACAGACAGGAAGGGAGAGGGATAGAGAGTCAGAAACATCGATAAGAGAGAAACATCCATCAGCTGCCTCCTGCACGCCCCCCACTGGGGATGTGCCCGCAGCCAAGGTATGTGCCCTTGACCGGAACCGAACCCGGGACCCCTCAGTCCACACCCCGATGCTCTATCCACTGAGCTGCACCGGCTCCGGCCGAGTCCCCGTCTTAAAGGGACAGAAGAGCCCCTGCCGCGCCGCAGGCTGGCGAGGCCGCACTCACCGCTCCGGCTCGGTGAGCACCAGCCCCTGGAAGACGCACTCACCGCTCCGGCTTGGTGAGCACCAGCCCCTGGAAGACGCGCGAGAGGTCGCGCAGGTTGAAGATGTAGTGGAACTTGGACGGCGTGGGCGGCAGGTCCTGCACGATGTCCGTGTACAGCTGCAGCGTGCAGCGCGTCAGCCTGTCGCTCACGGCGATGATGCTCTCGTCAAACACCTGCCAGGCGGGAGGCCGTGTGGGTGGCGGCCGGCCGCAGCCCGCCGGGCGGAACGGGCGCCCCGGGCGGGCGATGGGCACGCGGTGCTGAGGGAGAGGCCAGCCACGGGGCGGGCGCGGAGGACCTGACAGGAGACGTCCCGCGGGGGAGCCCGCAGACGCCCGGCGGGCCGGTGGCTGCAGGGCGGGCGGCGGGCTGGGGCCGTGTCCGAATGCGGAGTGAGGGCGGTGAGGCCACCGCGAACGGACTACGTGCGCTGAGGGATGTCCGTCCAAGTGGCTACAGAACAGGCCTTAGGTGCCGGGAGTCTCACCAGAGCTTGTTCAGAGAGAAAAGTTTCCAGGGAACCGGCACCTGGCCTGCTCTGCCGCCCGTCACTGACCGACAGGTCCGTCCCGTGTCCCGGTGCGGACCGCGCAGGTTTGAGAGCCGGTGCCTCCGGCAGGGCTAGAATGGCCTGTGCCCCCCGGTCCCGCCGCCCCCGCCCCGGCTGTCCCTCAGATTGCTTCTCCCGCTGGCCCTGAGTGGGGCCCCTTCGGAAGGGCCATGTCAGGGCCAGGAGGCCGTGGTTACACGAACGGGCTGCACCGTGGGGGCCGGGCAGTCAGCAGAACAGCAGCAGTGACGAACCCACCGGCATCTGCTCTGTGCCGGGCACCGGCCGCACAACACGGTCCCCTCCTCCCCCACGTGCCAGGGCGGCGGTGCCACCTGCTCTGCCCGGGGGGGAGGGGGGCGCCAGGAGGCTCCCGGCACCTGCAGGGCAGCGAGGGGACGGCCCCAGCTCCGTGCCCGGCGCTTCGCTGCGGTAACTCAAGGCCACACCCCAACTCCCAGGCCAGGGCGCTCTGGCCTCAGGCCTCTTCCTTCATAAAAGTCTATTGTTCTGTGGGCCCCGGGGAAAAGCATGAATATAATTTGGCCTGGATGACACTCACTTCCCTCCCGGTTTTTAAGGAAATAAAACGTGTTCACGGGCCCCGGGGAGCCCCGCGGCAGCCGGCATCGAGCCGAGTGCCGAGCGCCCACGTCGCCCCCGCCCTGCCCAGCACGGACCCTGCCAGGGCGAGGGCGACGACAGCCTTACCGAGGTGTGGCCTCTCAGGATGGAGAAGTAGATGAGGTGCAGGGACGCCTCCGAGGGGAACAGCACGTTGAAGACGCTGAAGAGCGAGAGGAACCTCGGGTCCACCTCGTTGCGGCCGCCCCCCGCCTTCCCCATGGCGGCGACGAAGCCGAGGTCGCGGATGCTCTTGCAGTTGAGCTCCTTCCCGCGGTCGTACAGGAAGCCCTTCTCCAGCAGCAGCTTCAGCAGCGCGATGGGCTGCTGCGTGCCGTACTCATCCACCTGCGCGGAGACAAGGCGGCGCCTTCGCCTTCACCCCGCAGCCGGCAGTTTCCAGGCGTCCTGGGGCTGCGACGGCGGAGGCCCCCGCCACGGGGCCCCGAGACCGGCCCTGGGGCGGGCCGCACAGGCGTGCCCCTCGCTGCGCAGCACCGATGCCACGGGAGCTGCCCAGTCAACACGTTGGCTGGACAGACGGGTTGATGGAAGGATGGACATACACACACACCGGCACACGGCCCCGCCCCCTTCCCCCCTGCCCGCCCGGTGAACCCCACGACCTTGGGCATATTCATGTCGTCCATGAACACCAGCAGGCGCTTTCCCATGGGGGGCCCGTAGGTGTCCTTGGTGCGCTTTTCCACGTTGGCCTCTAGGTTCCGCTGGATGTCCAGGGAGGTGGTGCGGGAGGAGAAGCTGACCATGAGCACGATCTGAACGGAAGAGCGTTCCAAACCGTCAGCGTCTGCCCGGAAGCCACCGTCCCTCGCGGACGGCTCTGGATCGGACCCGCCTCCGCAACCACTGCGTCCACCCCGCATCCACGTCAGGGTGACAGGGAGTCGCCTTCCCTCTCCACAGGCTGCAGAGGCAGCAACGAGCTGCCGCCCGTGAGCCTCGGGGACACCGTGTCCGGGCTCGGCCCTGCCGGGCGACCTCCAAAGAGCCCCCGAATCCCCAAGGCCCTCTCCGCTGCGGCGCGGGGAGCCCCCCAGGCCGGTGGCTGAGGACACGCACAGAGGCAGGGCAGGGCCCCAACGGTGTGCACGGAGGCGCCCCCTGCCTGCGTGGCTCAGTCACAGGCAGAGGCCACGCGCAGGGACTGGCGCCGGCCTGGGGTCTCACTGCCGAGGGGAGGGGAGGGCGGCCCCGAGCCCACGAGTGGCCAGGGAGTCAGGACCTCTGTGCTCCTCAGAGAACCCACTGGACAGGGCAGTGCCACGGGACACGGCGTCAGCCGCCCGGTGGGCGTGGCACACCACGTGACGGCCCATCCTCAGACCACCGGGCGCGGCAGCTCCGGGTGGACGAAGCGGTGCTAGGGGACACTGCTGGGCGGGAGCCACGGCCCCAGGCACACCCTCCGACCGTGATGCCCTGAGGTCACCGCACACCAGCTCCGGGCAGCGACCCTGCGCGGAGGTGCCTGGCGCTCGCGAGCCCGGCGGCCAGTTCCCGGCGGGGGGCGCTGCAGAGAGGGCTCTGAACGCAGCCTCTGCCTGGTCCCCACCCTGCAGCTCTGGCTGTGAGCGTCCCTTCTGCGCCCCGCAGCATCCCAGAGCCCGACAGCCCGCGCTGCGTGTGCGGGTGTGACGAGCCCGGCCGCGGCAGTGCCGTCCCCACGCGGCCCGCCGTGAAGACGCCGTCAGCCGGGCTGGGTCGCGCCTCGGCGCCACTCACGTTCGCCTCCTGGCTCAGGTTCTTGAGGAAGTTCTGGGTGGTGGCCGTCTTCGAGGTGCCGGACTCGCCGACCAAGAGAACGGGATGCTTAATCCTGACCAGGCGCTCCAGCAGCCAGGTCGTGCGGGTGGTGTCCACCGTGTGCACTGCGGGACGCGGGACATCCCAGGGGGAGCGTCAAGGACGCGCCAGGGGGCGCGCGCCCCGGGACAGGGCTGGCTGTCACTCACCCAGGATCTCGATGAACCTCCGCTCGCGCACGTGCACGTACTCGGGGACCAGCTTGCTCCACGGGATCCACCGCTTCTGGACGGGGTCGAAGTGGAAGTCGTACAGCGTCGGGAGCTGGGCTGCGGGAGGCGACAGCCGGCGCCGCTGGGGTCACAGACGTGGAAACGCGCCCTCGGCCCCGCACGGGCCCGCAATGATCGCGCGCCACTGGTCCCGGGGCAGCAGCTTCCGGGAGAACTTCCGACGCCCCCCCCCACCCCCTCCACACAGACGCCTGGCCGGGGAGCCGGCCCCCCCTCTCGCTGCACACGCACTGCGCCGGGAGCCAGCGCGGCCCGGCCCTGGGCACAGGCCTGCTGAGCCCCTCCCTGGGATGCAGCCGAGGCAGGCAGCCCCGGTCCCTCGAGTCGCTGCTGCTGGGTTGGGTGGGGAGAGAGACAGGTGAGCAGGCGGCTGGGCTCCCACCTGGCAGCTCCCCGGGTTTGGCCCACACCCCGTCCATCTCGGCGGCCGGCAGGGAGGAGAGGCGCTTGATGCACTCGTCGAACCGGACGCGGCCGAACTCCAGCAGGCTGGCGCCCAGCGAGCAGTACAGCGCCTCCAGGAAGAAGCACTCCAGCAGGTCGGGGTCCTCGATCTCCCCGTCGAGGAACGCGTCCAGCATCTTGGTCAGCTGGGTCACCTGGCGCACAGCAAGGTGCCGGGTCAGCGGACACCCCCACACCCAGCTCCGGCCACGGACCTGGGGCCCCAGGCCCCTGAGAGACGGGAACACGACCGCCGTCCGGGCTCAGACGGAGGACCTTGTCTCGCCAGGACCCCGAGGAAGCGCCTGCCTCCCGTCACGGCCTGCAGTGCTGGTCGCCCGCCTGGCGTCCCGCCTCCCCCGCGCCCGCCGCGGGCCGGTCCTCACCATGTTCAGGTCCGTCTGCGGGACGATCATCCGCAGCCTCTCGCCCTGCCGCCCGTCCACGATGCCCGCCACGATGACGTCGATGAGGTAGGGCACGTACTTCTCGAAGAGGTTCTGCAGGTCCGTCTGCTCCGCCTGCGGGGGCAGAGGCCGGGCGCTCGCTCTCCGGGGCTCCCACGCGTGTCCCCGGGGTACGCGGTGGGCGGGACCGCGGGTCCCACCGACAGGAAAGGGGCTCGTCCTCTCGGAGCTCCGGGGACGAGGCCGCGGTCACCGAGCGGCCGGGGTCCCGACGGGCACGCACAACGGCCCGTGGCTCTGCCCACTCGTGCGCTGTGGCCACTCTGCTGCCCCGCCGGCGGAGCTGAGTAATTACAGAGGAAACCGTACGCGCCCCCCCCCTCCCCCCACGTCTAACATAGCGACCTGGCGCCCGTTACGGAAAAGAGAAAAAGCGTCAAGCCCCCGTCTGGATGAGCAGAATCAGTCCCCATCTCCCGGGCTGAGAGCCATCTGGACACCGAGAAGCCTGTTTCCAGGCTTCCATCTAACTCACTGGTAGCGCCAAGTGTGTAAGATCACGAACAGTAGGTCCCCGTCAAGGTCGCGGCCTTCACCTACATGCTCCTGGGCTATGCGAGCCCAGCCAGCCAACGACAGAGGCTCCATGAGGAGGGGCCGCACCTTGCTCTGGATCTGCTGAACCCACTTCTTCCAGTAGGGCTGGTACTTCAGGTTCTTAGGGTCCACGTAGACCATGCCGCAGCGGGACACGGTGGCAGGGGAGGCGTACTGCAGGTCTCCCACCTGAAGGAGGGGGGAGGCGGGGTCTGCAGCTGCAAACGGCGGGGCCGCCGCGGACCAGCCGGGCCGGGCCAGGCTCCAGAGCCGCGGAGCCACACCCAGATCAGCCGCAGAGCTTGGGGTTCCCAGGGGAAGTTTACGGTCGCCGATGCAGCGCCTGCTAACATGCTCCGTTGCTGTAAGGCTAACGTGGAAGTTAATAGGCTGGGGACAGCTGACAAAAATGTAAAAAGATAAAAACAGCTTAGTTCCGAATCCCACCACCAAGAAACAGACATTGCTGCGGAGGGCTCACTTCTCCGTCTTTTTCTGTTTCCTTTAGCCTCGTTGACGGGCTGGCATGAGGCGTAGTGAGGATGCATCCAGAGCGGCCATATTCACACCCAGGGCCCGCCTCCCACAGACACAGACGCGCGCTCTGCCCCCGGACAAGGCTGCACAGACAAGCCGGACGCCCAGGCCCACAGCGTGACCCCGGCCCGGCTCAGGGGCCGACAGCGACGCTGAAAACCAACGGTGAGCCGAAACCGGTTTGGCTCAGCGGCTAGAGCATCGGCCTGTGGCCGAAGGGTCCCGGGTTCGATTCTGGTCAAGGGCATGGACCTAAGCTGCGGGCTCCCCGGTGTTGGCACGTGTGGAGGAACCAATCGATGAGGCTCTCTCACATCAGTGTTTCTCTCTCTGTCGCTCCCCTCCCTCCCGCTCTCTCTTTAAAAAGTCAGCAGAAAATCCTCCGGTGAGGATCCACAAAACCACCCGCACCCCCATAAAAAGCAGGCACGGTGCGAGCAGCAGCCACGCTGGGACGCAGGGCAGGGAGGGGCCAGGGCACGGAGCGGCTCAGCTCGCCTCTCCTGCGCGGTCTGAGCTCCTGCCATCACAGCTCAGTCGCACTTCCACGAGCAGCGAGACTCGTGGGCCCCGGGACGGCAGCCGCTTGCCTCGAAGAGCAGGGCGCAGTGCGCCTGCAGCCGGATGCGCTCGCCGTTGGCCAGCGTCAGCAGCTTGTTGTCGTCCATCACGGAATTCATGTTCTCCACCCACAGCGCGTCCACGTCGCCATCGAACAAGATGTACCTGCAGCCACGACCAGAGTGAGCCCCCCGCCCCGCCCGGGCCCGGGGGAGCACCCTCCCCCCGACTCACTTCCGCTCCTTCTTGTCGGTCGGCTTGTTGATCTCCCTGAAGATGTTGGACAGCACGCCGTCCGTCCAGTCGCGGGTGCTGGGGTCCAGGATGCCGTAGAGCTCGATGACGCTCACGGCCTTGGGGTTCAGGATGTACAGCTTGGTCGTCAGGCCCAGCCTGAGCAGAGGAGAGGCCTCGGGAGGGCTGAGCGCGCCGGGACTGGGCGCTCCGATAAGACGCGGCCCGCACTCTCCCCCCGGGCTCCCACTCTGTGCGAGGCCACCACCTTCCACCAGAACCGCGGCCCCGCACAGAGGAAGTTCCGCTGTGCCTTCCGGGGACAAGAGGAGGCTCCCGAGGGCACACACGTGTGCTTGCCCGGTGAGCGATCTAACAAGGATCACTGAGGAGTGACATGAGGATGCTGGGCCCCACCGCTCAGTCAGGACGCCACTGAGCTCTGGTCCCCGTAAGAGACGAGGAGCCGTGAGAGGGGGCGTCACTCGGTGGTTTCAGACCAGCGAGGAGGGTCTCGGTCACAGAGGTGCCAGGCCCAGCCCGGGTCCTGCTGCCTGTCAGCTGCGCCGAGGCCCTTCCAGCATCCAGCCCCCGCTCAGGGCACGGGGAGCGGCAAGAACGCCCATTTCGCTAGGAGACATCGCGGCGCAGGTCCACGACCTTGTGGAAAGTGACCTTAGGAGTGCGAGGTCACTCCCCCGCCAGCGGCGTGGCCCCTGCAGAGCTGGCGGCGATGAGGCCTGAGGGGAGGGGGCTCTGTGGTCACTCTGACGCCCGTGTTTCTAACGTGGGAGGCCTGGGCTGACTCTGAGAGTCACCTGAACACCCAGACAACATGACCGAGGTTCCCTTTGGAAACAGCCTAAGACAGTCTGTGAAATACTCACTTCACAAACAAACCCCTTCCCAGTCTGAGGCACAAGAGTCACTGTTTCGCCTTCTAAAACGTGTCAATAAAACGGCAGTGAGACAGGTAGGTGCGATGGCTTTAAAGGGGCCTTTGGGTCAAATTTAACCTTCCAGAAATCAGAGCGCAATGAAGGACAGCAGCAGGGCAGACAGGCCCCGCCCCGCCCCGCCGCCAGGCCCCGCCCCGCCGCCAGGCCCCGCCCCGCCGCCAGGCCCCGCCCCGCCCCGCCGCCAGGCCCCGCCCCGCCGCCAGGCCCCGCCGCCAGGCCCCACCCCCGCCGCCAGGCCCCGCCCCGCCGCCAGGCCCCGCCCCGCCGCCAGGCCCCGCCCCGCCGCCAGGCCCCGCCCCGCCGCCAGGCCCCGCCCCGCCGCCAGGCCCCGCCGGGCATACTCACTTGGTCTGGGCCTGACACAGGGTGTTGATGACCACGGACTTGCCCCCTCCCGTGGGCCCCACCACCATGGTCGTGTGGCGGGTTAACATGGTCTCGTACATCTGAATCACTTTATCCACCTGGGGACCGAGTTTGCAGCGGGGTTAAAACACATCTTTTTGTTTAAATAGCTCCATTGAGCTGATTCACCACCATACAATTCATCAACAACGGTGTACAGCTCCAAGGTGCTCAGGACGCCCCGAGGCTGGGAGACCGTTACACACGCGCTCTCACCACCCTCCCCAGAGGACCCTGCACTCACCACCCCTCTGCCAAGCCCCTCCTCCCGGCACCCACTCACCCCTCTGTGTCCCCACAGCAAGGCCATTTAATTCTTGCTAAGTGTGACCGGGATGGGGGGCGGTGGGCTGGGAGGGAACATCAGATGGTTGGACCCCAAACAAAATACTTAAGTTCTCTGATGACATCACGCCCAAAAAACCCAGAACCAAAAACCCTGGACGGTGGTCCCTCCGCCCATGGGCCTCTGTTCAGCCTTGAGGAGGAAGCAAGCCCTCAGCCCTGGGAGCGTGAACACACCGTGGGCATCATGCCAAGCCAGCATGGCAGACATGGGAGGACACAGGTCGTGTGACTCTGCTGAGAGGAGGCGCTGAGGGGCGGACTTGGAGGGGGCGGATGGCGGGTCCCGGGGCGGGAGGACGGGAAGCCGCCGTGTAAGGGACACAGCTGCGGTCGGGAAGACGAACCGGCCCGGAGGTGGTGGCGGGCGGGGGTAGCCGGCTGCACGGGGCATGTGCCCAGGGTCCCGGGCTGGCCACTGGGAGGGGCTCAGACGCCTTCGATGGTGTCTGGGCTCGGCCACAACTCCCCGGAATAACCACCGAGGAAGGAGGAAGCGGGGCTGGGTCGGCCTCTACCTGGATCGGCAGGACCACGAAGCCGCTCTCCTCCAGCACCTGCTCCACGGCGTCGTTGAAGCTGGGGTAGCGGACGCGCGGGCAGTCCAGCCCGGGGAACAGGTCGGAGATGAGGCCGAGGAACAGAGGCACGTCCTCAAACACGAACTTGGGCAGGTTCATGTCGCGAAGCGCCCGCATCAGCACCACGTCCTGGGGGGGGGAGGAGACGCAGACGTCTCGGGGTGCTTCCCGAAGGCCGGGGGCCGGTCCAGGAACCCTCTTAGGGAGCGCGGGTGGCGTTCCACACCCCAAAGCAAGCGTGCTGCTGCCGCGCAGACATAAAGCGCTTCCGGGAGCACAGCCGGCGCCGACAAACCGCCTCCAGGTCAGCTCCGCGTGGAAGACACCCAGCCGCCTCTCGCGTGACCGCAAAGGGGGCCACACGCGTGTCCGTGCCGGGAGAGCTGCGGGCGCCGGCCCGCCCCCACCACCCTGCATGACAGCTGAGGCTTCCTATGGAAACCTCACCCACTTAGGTTCTGGGAGGCACTGAACTTGACCTTACAGCCAGCAGGCCAGTCGGAAGCAGACAGGCCACATGAAGGCCGGAGAGCAAACGGCACGGCAGCGAGGACCGAAACCGAGCCGCCTGGCGTCACCGCCGGCCGGGCCGAGCACACACGCACCCACCTCCTTGAGCTCGGGAGAGCCTCGCTTCAGCTCGCCCGCCATGACCAGCACCGACTTGAGGGCGCGGAGCCCGAAGTCGTAGTGGTGCTGCTTGGAGAGCTGCTCCCGCGCCAGCTTGTACAGAACCGTCATCTTCTTGGCCAGGGTCTGCGGGGAAGGTCGTGAGTAAAGGAGGACCCACCTCGGCCACACGAAGGCTCCCCGCAGGCCGGCACGGCCGCCTCCGCTGGACCCCAGAGGGCCCTTCGCTCCTCGCCGCGGCACGTCGGGGCTGGCTCAGAGGACGCCGGGCGGCGTGGCCCGGAGCCGAGTGCTGACTCGTGAGCCAGGAGGTGCCCGGGTTGTGGGCTCCGACCCAGGGAGGCTGTGCAGGAGGCAGCCCACCGACGACTCATCACTGACGTCTCTCCCTCCCTCCCTCCGCCTCCTCGCGCTGGGGGGCAGGGGGCTGGGGGGATGAGGGGAGGGCAGGGGAGAGGGGGAGGCCCGGGGGAGGGGGGCAGCTCACCTTGGCCCAGAGGAAGCCCTCGGAGAAGAGCATGATCTCGCAGATCTGCTGCAGGTCGGGCACGATCACCACCACCGGCCTGAAGAGCGCCTTCACCGACTCGGGCAGCTCCGTGCGGCCCGCGTAGCCCGGGTTCATCGTGATGAAGATGCCCATGCGCGAGTCCAGCGAGATCTCCTGCCCTTCGAACTGGAGGACGGGAGCGGGGTCGGACGCCCGGCCTGCCCGCCGCGGGGACAGGAGGCCGGTGGGCTGTGACTACCCGGGTCCCCGGGCACCAGGCCGTCCTGGGCACGGGGCCTGAGTCTAGGCCAAGCCGCGGCTGGGCCAGGCGGCCCCGAATCGAGGCTCTCTCCCCCGGAGGCAGGGAGGAGCGCAGCCTGCGGTGGGGAAGGTGGCGTTTCCCATCTGCGGCCATTCCTACTAAGGACGTTAGGCCTGGCTGGACGGTCCCCTGGAGGCCGTGGCTCTGGGCCACGGAAGGGCCTGAGGACACGCCTCCCCCGTACACAGCATTTGGGCTCTGCTCGCCTACACCCAGTGTCACGTGAAGCTCCCAGAACATCCCTTAGTCCTCAGTTTGGGGAAACCCAACCCTGTCCGTTTAGAAAACAAGGCCCACCTCGCTGGGTCAGGGGACAGCCTGGTCTGACGCCATCACAGGTCACCCCGCGACGTCCGCCCGGGAGTGCGGCCGGCGGCCGGGGCTCACCTGGAACGTGGTGAGCTGGTGTATCAGGGCGTTGCGGATTGTCTGGATCTGGGACGAGATGACGGACAGCACGGAAGCATCGATCCGGTTAAACTCGTCGAAGCAGCCCCAGGCCCCGCACTGAGCGAGGCCAGAGAAGATCTTCCCGACGGCCTGGACCGGGACAAGGTCGGGACAAGGTCGGGATGAGGGGTTTCGTCGTTAACACGGCGGGGCACGTGATGGGCACCCCCAGAGGGACAGACAATCAGCCGCCGGCCGCCCCACTCATGGATCTTTCTGGCAAGACTTCCGAGGCCCCTCTCGGCCAGCCCCACTCCCGGGACTTGACAAGTTAAGAACTGTGATGAGAAACTCCAGGTTTCTGGAGAGTCCTTCAAATTCTGGAAAATCCAGCGACACTGGGTCCACTTCTCCAACTGGCTTCCAGGAACCAGAGCTGGACGGTGGCCCCTTAGCTCGAGCTGTGGGCCACAGTCCTCACCCTGCTCTACTGCCCGCCAGCTGAGCACCAGCATCTACCTGCCTCTGCTGGCACTGAAGCCCAAGACACTTGCCCCACATGCTGCTGACACAGCAGAGCCGTGCCAGGCCCGAGCCCGCGGAGGCACAGAGTTTTCTCCCGCGCCCCCCGCCGCCCCCACGACAGGCGGGGAAGTGCGTGGGCTGAGTGCCGCCCGTGCCCACCGCCCGCTCTGCCCAGCGGGGTGGCACCGGGAGGGCGCCAGGGCCTCACTTTGTAGTCCATGCCTTCGCCGCAGTTGGTCACGACGCAGAGCAAGCCCAGGGCTTTGGCCAGGTCCTTGGTGGTCTCGGTCTTGCCGGTGCCGGCAGGGCCGGCCGGAGCCCCGCCCAGGTACATGGACAGCGCCTGGGGGAAGCCAGACGCAGGGCGTGCGGTCTGCCGAGCAGCTCCGGAGCGGGAGACGCAGGGGCTGCAGGTGCGCGCCCGCTGAGACACGAGGAGGGTCTGTCCCTCTGCTGGCTCCGAGCGCCCCGCGGCTGCGCCATGCAGTCCCTGCTCCACCTCCACTCCCGCCTCCCGCCCGCCCGCTCCTCACAGGGACACCAGGCCCAGGACGCTCTCTCCCGCCCCCGGCAGACTGCACGGCCCTATTGCTAAGTCAGGCCGCTCGGAGGCTCCGGCGGCCATGAGTCCCGGGGGAGACACTGCAGCCCGGGGCTCGGTCACAATCGCCAAGGCCACGCGCAGGGAAACACAGGTCCCCAGGCCACGGCAACCACAGGAGCCCGCCTGCCCGCCCGCCGGCTGCGCACCTGCGTCAGCGTCAGGTAGATGCGGTCGGTGAGGGGCGTGATGACCAGCCGCCCGTTCAGCCCCATGTACTCGTAGCCGTAGCCGAAGGTGCCCGTGCACTGGCGGATGTTCAGCTCGTCCGGCTCCCGGTCCCAGTAGAAGCGCAGCTGGCTCTCCCACTCGAAGTCCTGGGCGTCGAGGATGCTGACGGCAGACGGAGCGGGTGAGGGTGAGGGAGGCGAAGGTGGGGAAGGGGAGGCGGACACAGTGGGGGGGGGCAAACGGAGCGGGGGAGGAGGACAGACGAAGCGGGGGAGGAGGAGGGGGCGGGGATGGGGAAGGGGAGGCAGACGCGGGAGGGGAGCAGACGGAGCGGGGGAGGAGGAGGGGGCGGGGATGGGGAAGGGGAGGCAGACGCGGGAGGGGAGCAGACGGAGCGGGGGAGGAGGAGGGGGCAGGGATGGGGAAGGGAAGGTGGACGAGGGGGGGCAGACGGAGCGGGGAAGGGGGAGGGGGCGGGGAAGGGGAAGGGGAGGCAGACGCGGGGGGGGGAGCAGACGGAGTGGGGGAGGAGGAGGGGGCGGGGATGGGGAAGGGGAGGCAGACGCGGGGGGGGAGCAGACGGAGCGGGGGAGGAGGAGGGGGCGGGGAAGGGGAAGGGGAGGCAGACGCGGGGGTGGGGGAGCAGACGGAGCCGGGGAGGGGGAGGGGGAAGGGGCGGGGTGGCAGGAGGGACGGCGAGCGGCGGCAGCGGGAGGCCACCTGCTCCGGATGAACGAGTCCACGATGTCGCGGGCGTGCACGTCGATGATGAGCATCGTGTTGTACTTCTTGCGGTCGTTCCGGGCCAGCTGCATTGTGATGCGCGTCACCAGCTCGTCGATCTGCCGGTGCATCTTCCGGCCGTAGCTCTTCATGGCGTGCTTCTCGCCCGCCTGCACCTGGTGGAAGACGTCCTCCACCTCCCAGGTCCACCACACCTGGCAGGCGGCCAGCACCACCATGCCCTGGTACAGCAGCATCCAGTCCACCCTGCGGGGGCACCGCACTCAGACCGCTGCCGCCGGCACCCCGCACGGTCCCCCCGGGGCCGCCTCTCCCCGATCCGGACCGGGGCCGGCAGAGGGAGCGATCCTGGCAAGGGCCTGGCGGCAGAGCTCTCCTGGCAAGACAGGAAGCCCGGCAGGCGTGGCTCAGGGGTTGAGCATCGGCCTAGGAACCAGGAGGCCGCGGTTTGATTCCGGGTCAGGGCACAGGCCCGGTCCCCAGTGTGGGGCGGGCAGGAGGCAGCCGGTCCATGATTCTCATCATTGATGTTTCTCTCTCTCTCCCTTCCTCTTGGAAATACGTAGAAATGTGTTTTTTAAAAATAAATACAAATAAATATAAGTGTATAAATAAACATAAAAACAAATGTATAAATAAAAAGATGGGGAAATGCCAGGCCAACACGTGCATGCCAAGGTGGGGGGTGTCTTTGGGTGCGGAAAGGGGTGGCGTGGACATTTCTCGATGAGTCGGGCTGCCTCCCCTTCCCGTCCGCCAGCCTCGCACCGGGACAGCGCCGCCTGGCAGAGGGCAGCGATGACGCAGGTGAAGCCAACACAGGCTTCACGTTCGAGCCTGGGAGCCTGAGAGGCTTCACGCTCAGCGGCCACTGCTCCAGAAGGGGGGGGGGGGGCGGTCTGGGCCAGCTTCCGAACGGCGTCTCGAACGGAGCTGAGCCCGAGCCAGGGCCCACGAAGTAAGGGCCGGACGGACAGAGCCCTAATGGACGGCCCCTCCTGTCCGCCCCCCGGAGCTCACGGCCCGCCCCAAGCCCTTGCGGGGAATCCACCCGGACGCCTGATGCGATGAAGGGACGCGTGCTCGCGGCCGTACCTGCTTCTGTCCTCGCAGTATCGGAAGATGGCCTCTTTGGTGATGAGCCGGTTGGTTCTGCGCATCTCGTTCAGCACCGCCGTCATCCAGTCCTCCACGCGGCCCTCGGCCCGCACGCTCTTGCGGAACTCCATGACCTCCCCCTCTGCGGAGACCATGGCGGACACCAGCTTCTCCCCGCTGTCCCCGTCGTTGAACCGGAGCGCCGCGATGTTGTCGTACATCTGCAGCACACGGCGGCGCCAGTGATGCGGCGCCGGCCCGGCAGCCCCGAGGGGCCCCCGGAACGCACGCCCCCCGCCCAGACGTGTTCACGGGACGGACACGCGCCCACGGCACCGCCGTCCGTCCTGCGCCGCGCACAGGCCCGCGGGAAGAGAAAGGGCCCCAGCCAGTCGCTCCGCGGGTAGAGCCCTCGGGCTGAAGGGTCACGGGTTTGACTCCCGGTCAAGGGCATGTGCCTCGGCCGCTAGCCCGATCCCCAGCCCGGATCGGGGCCTATGTGGGAGGCAACCAATCGCCGTGTCTCTCCCACATCCATATTCCTCTCCCTCTCCCTCTCCCTCTCCCCCCTCCTCCCCCTCCTTCCTCTCTCTCTAAAAGTCAACGGGAAAACATTCTCAGCTGAGGGGTAAGAAGACAAAGACAGAGAGACAGGCTCCCCCCCATCTGAGGTCCTGGAGCATGTGCTGGCACGGAGAGGCATGTGGACACGTGTACGAGCCGAACACGGCAGAGGGAGAGCCAGGGGCCGAGACGCCCGAGGGCTGGGGAACGAGGCCACGGGGTCACGCGGGCGGCTGCCCCTCCTCTCCCGGCCGAACAGCGGCCCTTACGGGGGAGGAGGCCGGGAGGACCGCGCCACGCCCGCCGTCCGCTGCTGGCGTCGCCGCCGTGCGTCAGAATCGTCCGGCCCCCCGGGAAGGGGAGCGTCCGGGGTCTAACGTTTCGTCCTAAACCTTGGGCTGAGCGGCAGCGTGAGGACGACTCGGGGAGAGCAAACGCCGGCCGGCCGGAGCCCCCGCGGGGCCCCCCCCCCCCCCCCCCCCCCCCCCCCGCTCCCGCTCCGGCTCCCGCTCCGGCTCCCGCTCCGGAGGCCGGGCCCACCTTGATCATGTGCTCCTGCACGCAGAGCGGGTCGCTGCTGCCCAGGATGCTGAGCAGCTCGTCGTCGGAGATGAAGAAGAAGCGGGGGAAGGCGTTGCGCTTGGAGTCCAGGTAGTCGTTGAGGCTCTTCTGGCACTTCTCCAGGCCGCGGCCGATGTATTGCAGGTCCATCAGGCGGTTCGGGGCCTCGCAGCACCTCTTGATCACGGGGTCCTTCAGGGTCTCCCCCATGATCTAGGCGAGGTCAGAGGACAGAGGTCGGACGCCTGCCCGCGCCCGGGCTCCAGAGAGCAGCCCGCACACCCCGGAAGGGCGGGCGCGGGGGGAGGCCGGTTCGCATGGGCGGTTTCCCTCCCACCGCGCACTCCGGGGCGTTCATCCCGAGTGGGGGGGTGCGTCCGGCACAGCCTGCGAGGCACCGACGGACACAGAGAACCCGGTTCCCACAAGACGTCCGGTCGCTAGACAACAATCAACGAGCATCGAGACACGCGCGTGAAGAAAGGTATTAAAACACTTCCTCAGCCGAAACCGGTGCGGCTCAGTGGATAGAGCGTCGGCCTGCAGACTGAAAGGTCCCGGGTTCGATTCCGGTCAAGGGCATGGACCTTGGCTGCGGGCACATCCCCAGTGGGGGGCGTGCAGGAGGCAGCTGATCGACGTTTCTCTCTCATCGGTGTTTCTCTCTCTCTCTCCCTTCCTCTCTGTAAAAAATCAATGGAAGTATTTTTTTTAAAAAAATAAAAAACAAGTAAATACTAAGAAGGCCACAGGCCAGCAGCTGCAGCTCACACAGGGGCTGCAGGGGCAGGTGGGGGCGCACACAGGGCGGGAAGCACTCAGAGGCTGGCGGACGGACACCACGGGGAGGTGCAGTCGCCCCGAACCCCTGCCACTTGCCCGTTTGAACACTTTGTCGATGTTGTCGAACTTCTTGGCCTCCTCGGGCAGCTGCGAGCGGATGTCGCCGCCGATGAAGATGCTCTCCAGGTACATCCACTTCCGCTGCACCAGCATCCAGATCTGCGCGCACACGTGACCGTGGCCGGGCGCCCCGCCGCGAGCTGCGAGGGGCTCACCGCCCCCCCCGCCCCAGCCTGGGGGCTTATGGGAGGTGAGGGTCATGTCCGTTAGAACCATTTAACCAGCTAAGGACACAGCCGGCCGCACCCCACCAGCCGCGGTGGGCCCCCTCCCCTGCGGGCTCCCCGCCCGCCCGCCCGCCGGCCTCACCTCGATGACCTCGCCGATGAGCGACAGCGTCTTCTCCCACTTGTGCACCGTCTGCAGGAAGGGCCCCACAAACCGGCTGCCCGAGATGCTCTGCAGGTTGAAGGTGTTGTCGTCCAGGCACTGGATGATCTCGTCCACGGACCCCAAGACATAGCCGCGCTCCTGGGTGCCCTTGAAGTACTTGACCACCGAGAACTTCATGTTCTCCCACGTGTCCAGGATCTCCTTCACGGCCTTCCGGGAACAAGGCGGGGGAAGGGGGGCTCGGCCCGGAGGCAGAACGCAAACAACAGGACCCAGCCCAACGCAGCTCCCCGAGCCGGCCCGGGGCCCCCCTCAGCCCGGGTCTGGGGTGGTTTCAGAAGAAGCAGAGGCGTGTCACGGAGACGCAGGGCTCCACGCGGGTAAGCATGTTCCCTCGTGGCCCATGCTCCAGTTCTGGCGCAAGCAGCTCTGGGCGGCGGCGACTGCCCTCCCCGCCCCCCCCCCCCCGATGGGGTGCCCCCGCTCCCCGCGGAGGCAGCCCCACCTTCTCGATGGCGATCTCCTTGATGGCCGCCGTGACGATCTGGTTGAGGACGTCCGCGTGCTTGTGGAGCTCCATGGCAAACATGTTCTCCAGGGTGAACGTCTCGGTCATCTCGAAATACACGCCCGTCTTCTCCATGAGCTCCTTCCAGTGCCTGCAACGCACGGACGGGACCCCCGCTGCTGGGGCGTGCTGCCGGGCTCACGTCCGCCCCCCGACGGCCGGGGCGGCCCCGTGGCGAGCTGCGGGGGACGGGACTCTGAAGTACGAGGACGTCGCTGGGCCCGCTCCCCAAAGCCCCAGGGGCCGCCGGAAACGTGGAGTTTTCTATGCGGGTGGGTCGCGGGTCTCCCTGGGTGGCGTTTAAGAAAAACCTTCGGATAAAGTAAGTGCAGAGGGCTTGACGCCCGACGGGGCAGCTCTCTGTTTGAAACGGACCGTCTCAGGAAGTTCACGGAGAAACCACGTGCCAGAAACACGCCGCACCGCTGTCTGCCGGCGTCCTGAGCCCTCGCTCTCGGCCATCAGCTCTCGGCAGCGAGAAACCATGGCCTGGGGCCCGCCTGCGCTCACGAGGCCGCCCGGGGCCCGAACCCACCTGTCCCGCAGCGCCTCGTTCTTGAGGTCGAGCAGCAGCGGGAGGGAGTCCTTGAAGGCCTTCATCTTGGCTTCCAGGTGGAAGGCCACGGCCAGCGTGCGCACCTGCCGCGGGAACTTGCGCAGGGAGCGCAGGAAGCCCTCGATGCCCTCCTGCAGGAACTGCACGTTCAGGTTGATCCAGAGCGTCTGCGACCACTCCTCCTTCGCCACCTGGGAGGGCGGGGGCGGGGGCGGCGTCAGCGACACCCTCGGAAACGCGAAGGCAGTGGGGTCCGACCTGGGACCCAACCGTGACCTCGTGGTGCGTGGGTCAAAGCTCAACCGGCCAGCGCCATTTTAGCCATTGTTAACTGAACCAGTCAGTGACAGCAAGGGTATCCCCACTCTCGCCGGAACCGGTGTGGCTCCGTGGCTAGAGCGTTGGCCTGCGGACTGAAAGGTCCCGGGTTCGATTCCGGTCAAGGGCATGTACCTTGGTTGCAGGCACATCCCCAGTAAAGGGGGGGGGGGGGGGCGGTGCAAGAGGCAGCTGATCGTTTCTAACTCTCTATGCCTCTCCATTCCTCTGTAAAAAATCAATAAAATATATATTTTTTTAAAAAGCCGAAACTGGTTTGGCTCAGTGGACAGAGCATCGGCCTGCGGACTAAAGGATCCCGGGTTCAACTCCGGTCAAGGGCATGTACCTTGGCTGCAGGCACATCCCCAGGGGGGGCAGGGGTAGGTTGCAGGAGGCAGCTGATGGATGTTTCTCTCTCATCGATGTTTCTGACTCTCTATCCCTCTCCCTTCCTCTCTGTGAAAAATCAGTAAGATATATTAAAAAAACAAAAAAACATCCCCACTCTCCAGTTCCCGAACTCTCTCATCACCCTGAGGGGAACCCGTCAGCGGTCTCCCGGGCGTGTGTACGTTGGGACGTGGGGACGGGGACGGGGACGGGGCCGGGGCGGGGCGGCCCCACCTTGAGCGCCTCGTAGAGCTCGTAGATGGTGCGCAGCCCCGTCACCTCCTTCTGCACCTTCAGCAGCTCGGGGTACATGGTGATGGGCAGGTCGAAGAGCTTCTCCGCGTTGGCCAGCTCCTGGCGGCTCTTCTCGTGCCGTGCCAGCTCTCTCTCAAAGCTGGTTAGGAGGTCCATGCCTATGAGGGAGTCGGGGGGAGGGGAGCCGGGCGGGCACATCAGGCTGCAGACGGGAGGGGAAGCCATGCACGAGGCGCGTGCCCGCCCCATCGCTCCACCCGAGGGCGCCGTCGGGAAGACCCATCGGGAGCCACCGACTTGCTCCCACCCGGACCGTGACTCACAGGGCGCTCTCGTCGCCCGCCCCTCTTCCCAGGGCCCCAGCTGGCAGGGACCTCAGAGCCCCCAGAGCTCTTCCACGCGACCCGCCCCGGAACTACGGGGTCAGGCACTGAGAACCCGGGCCCCAGCATCAGCGGTTTCCCAGATTCCCAGCTGAACCCGGGTACGGCCAAGGTTCAGAGCCACTGCTCCATCCCGTCCCCCCCGACGTCGCCAGTAAAGCGAACTCAACTCAGACACCGGGAGGACCACCGAGACTCCCCTTACCGCCATCCAGATCTTCACCCACCGAGCCGGGCCCTTCGAGGTGAAACCGCCTCGCAAAGTCCTCGATCTGGTGCCTGAAGGTGAGGATCTCGCCCCGCGTGATCTGGGGGAGGGAGTGGCATCACGCGACCCCGCGGAGGGAGGTTCCCCAGGGCTCGCGCCTCGGGGGGCTCGCGCCTCGGGGCGCACACGCGCGGCGGTACCTCCGTGAAGGTCCTCTTGATGCTGCCCAGAGCGTGCTCCACGGTCACCGAGTTGGTGAACAGGTTCTGCCAGTTGTCCTCCATCTGCTCCACCAGCTCCTTCTCTGAGCTGGAGGGCTGGCGACACAGGAAGGAGGAGAATTAAAATTACAAAAAATACAACAGACAATAACCGGTCAGCACTTGGAAGTGACACGTGCGGCCACAGCTACGACCCAGGGACTTTCAGTACTAGAACCAACAACACAGCTGGTTGAATAATAACACTTTTACGTTGAACACTATAGTTTTGTACATAAAGTAAATTCAGGGTAGTTTTTAAAAATAAATAGTTGGCACAGCAGGAGAGACAGATAACTTAGAGAGATAGGAGCTTCGTAAACTGAAAGCCAGCTTCAGATCAACATTATCTCTGGTTAAAACTCGGAGTCCCTGGCTCGCTAATGCATGCAGTTGTGCTGTCAGAGCAGAAACACGCCCCCTGCGACCACGCCCCTGAGACCACGCCCCCTGAGACCACGCCCCCTGAGACCACGCCCCCTGCGGCCCAGCTCAGCGTCCAGAACAGGCTCGGAAATAACAGGAGACCAGGTCACGCAGGACCTGGCTGAGACCGAGGGTGGCGGGAGCCGGGGGAAGAGACCGCCCAAGGAGACAGGACACGGGGTTTGAAACCATTTCACCTCACAGGGGGAAGAAAGCACAAGGCAAACCCGAGGATTCCTATCGTAATTTTAAAAAGTAAACTTTGCCCAGTGCATCTTTCCGAAGAGGGCCTGTCGCGGTCAGCCCGGGCTGCAGCTCTGGGAAGGCGTTCGAGGCCGTCAAGCAGCGCAGACGCTGACCTTATCACTAACTCCCACAGATCCGGGTAACCGGGGGGGGGGGGGGGGGGTGTCCCCAGGCGAGTCTGCGGCGGCTGGCCCGAGGGCCTTGCTCACATGCAGGTTGTACATGGCCATGGTGCGGTAGCGCTCCTGCACGTCCCGGTACCGCAGCTCCATGATCAGGGACTTGCTTCTCACTTCCGCGATGGTCGCGAGGACAAACTTGAGATCCTCCAGGGTCCCGGGGCTCTTCTTCAGGTTTTTGGCCAGGATCTGTAACAGAGTCCGGCCCCGGCCGGTGTTGCCCAGTGGGTAGAGCGCCGGCCTGCGGACTGAGGGGGCCGGTTCCGTGCTGCTCACGGGCACGCGACTCGGATGCAGGCTTGATCCCAGCACGGGGGAGGCAACTCACCGATGTCTCTCTCTCACAGCGATGTTTCTCTCTCTCTCCCCCCCCCCCACCCCTGCCTCCCTTCCACTCTCTCTAAAAACTAATGGAGCTCTAACCGGTTTGGCTCAGTGGATAGAGCGTCGGCCTGCGGACTGAAAGGTCCCGGGTTCGATTCCGGTCAAGGGCATGTCCCTTGGCTGCGGGCACATCCCCAGTAGGGTGCGGGCAGGAGGCAGCTGATCGATGTTTCTCTTTCACTGATGTTTCTAGCTCTCTATCCCTCTCCCTTCCTCTCTGTAAAAAATCAATGAAACGTATATTTAAAAAGTAAATAAACGAATAAAAATAAAAACCAACGGGAAAAATGTCTTCAGGCGAAGATGAACAAAAGGAAAACAAGCCTGCAGGACACCAGTAAACGGGACGCGGCCCCGGACGAGAGCGGGCTCCCGGGGCGCGGGGCGGCCGGCCTCTACCTCCATCTCCTCGTGGAGGCTGTACAGCTCCTCCCGCGCCGACTCGCTGAGCAGCTTCCCGAGCGACAGGACCCAGGCCTTGGCGCTCTCCTGCACCGTGTGCGCCAGCGGCCCCAGCTGCAGCCGCACGCAGTGCTCCTCCTTGACCAGCGGCTGGCGCATCACCTCCTGGGCGATCTTGGTGTAGAACTGCAGCTTCTCGTCATAGGCCACGCACGGCGGCTTCTTGGCGGCGAACTTCTCCATCACGATGGCCTTGTCCAGCTTCCAGAGCGGCCGGTACTTCTTCCACTTCTGCAGGTACTTGGTCAGGTTGACCAGGATCCGGTGCACGTTCTGGGGGATCATGAGCGCCTGCTCGATGACCTGGGGGTTCAGCGAGATGTCGTTGTAGAAGGTGATGGTCACGACCTCCTCCTCGTCCCCCTTCTGCGGGGGGCACTCTATGCAGCTGCCGTTCATCCAGCGAACAAAATTCTGGAAAAAATCACAGTAACGGGGAGAAGGTACTTCAGCGTCAGTTTTGCTGCCTGTGCATCTACCAGTACAAGCAGCAATTCTTACAGGCAACGAAACTCACGTTTCCTTAATACGTGGTGCTCAATGGCCGAACGGACCACCGCTCTGGGATCCTCCCACCACCTTCCCACCCCGGCCAGCCTGCGACCTGACCCAGGCGGGCCAGAGGCTCGGGCAGCTGCCCCGCCGCGCACCCCAGCAGCTGGCAGCTCCCCCCCAAGTCCTGACTGAGACCGAGCTACTGCACTGGCCGGTGACGGGCCACACACCGAGCCGTCCCACTGGCCGGTGACGGGCCACACACCGAGCCGTCCCACTGGCCGGTGACGGGCCACACACCGAGCCGTCCCACTGGCCGGTGACGGGCCACACACCGAGCCGTCCCACTGGCCGGTGACGGGCCACACACCGAGCCGTCCCACTGGCCGGTGACGGGCCACACACCGAGCCGTCCCACTGGCCGGTGACGGGCCACACACCGAGCCGTCCCACTGGCCGGTGACGGGCCACACACCGAGCCGTCCCACTGGCCGGTGACGGGCCACACACCGAGCCGTCCCACTGGCCGGTGACGGGCCACACACCGAGCCGTCCCACTGGCCGGTGACGGGCCACACACCGAGCCGTCCCACTGGCCGGTGACGGGCCACACACCGAGCCGTCCCACTGGCCGGTGACGGGCCACACACCGAGCCGTCCCACTCGCTGGTGACGGGCCACACACCGAGCCGTCCCACTGGCCGGTGACGGGCCACAAATTAGAGAGCTAGAGCCCCAGCCAATTGGGTGTGTGAGTGAGGACAGGCCGGGAGGAAAGAGGGCTCAGCCCAGCCCCGCCTGCGGAAGCCTGAGCTGAGGGGACAGCTGGCATGTGAGACGTGCAGGGGTTTGTTGTGCCAAAAGGGCTTTTAAATAACAACGGCCGTCATTTCTATGGGACGGAGGCCTAGACACTATCTTCTTGCTGACGGTAAAGACACACAAAGCCAGGTAAACCGCCCGCCCGGTGTCCCAGAGAAATCTGTTCGTTTGCTTGCTCTTGTTGATTCTCACCTGAGACTATTTTTCCACGGATTTTCAGAGAGAGTGGGAGGGAGGGGGAGAGAGTGGGAGGGAGGGGGAGAGAGTGGGAGGGAGGGGGAGAGAGTGAGAAAGAAACATCGATGTGAGAGAGACTCAGCAAGCAGCTGCCTCCTGCCTGCGCCCAGGACCAGAGCCTACAAGGGAGGGACGTGCCCTTGACCGGCTCGAACCTGGGACCCTTCAGTCGCAGGCCGACACTCCATCCCCGGAGCCACACATGCCAGGGCCAGATCTGTTTGACATGTTTCTGCTTCATGGTCAAGGTCCCCTCACACTTGTATTCACTGACTTATTTTAGATGTTTTTATTGAGTTTAGAGAGAGGAAGGGAGAGGGACAGAGACAGGAAAGCAATGAGAGAGAAACACTAATCAGCTGCCTCCTGCACACCCCCTGCTGGGGCTTCGACCTCGCCACCCAGGCATGTGCCCGGATGGGGAATCGGACCCGTGACCCCTGGGTTCATGGTGGGCGCCTAACCACTGAGCCACAGGCCCCAGTGGGTGTCCCGCTTTTTTTGATGAAGGCTGGTCCCAACAGCAAACCAGGATGTGTCTCTCAGAGCGGTGTGCGGGGGAGCAGCCGCCAACACTGCTGCCTCTGACGCGCTGGTGCTGACGCCGGCGCCGGAACTCCCACGCCCCCACGTGCCGAGCTCTCTCCCATGGCGTGGCTGAGCCCCCCAGCACCTCCCGGCGGTGGCTGTGCCACCATCCCCGCTAGGCAGGAGCCACGAAGCCCTCGCCTAACACTCGGGCTCCGTTTGTTCTGGCAGCGACAGCATGGGGATCAGCCATACTGTCACCTAGTCACGCGTGTTTACTGGCGGGGTGGCGAGGGGGCTGTATTCAAGCACAGAGCTGGCCACGATTGTGCGGAGGGCAGAGGAAGGAGGAAAGGCGAGAAGAAAGGGGGTCCGATGGAGCCTTTATATGCTCCACAGTCTAGAGCTCCACAGGGGGTGGAGGGGGGCCCTGCCGGGGCGGGCCCACCCCAAACCCCGGCCCCGCTCACCCGGGTGACCTCCACGCAGTTGCGGGCGCAGTGGACGCACATCTTGTCGATCTCGTTGGCATTAGGGTGCAGGATGATCTCGGGAGCCGTCAGGATGGTTTCCGTTTGGAACAGAGGCACGTTCCCCAGGATGAGGGAGTTGAAGGACTGCAAGTTCCTACAGGGGGGTTAGAGAGACGCAATGTCGCCCGGCCAAACGCAGCAACTGGAAGCCGCAGGGCAAGGCTGAAGGAAGCACCTCCAGGACGCCCGAGGGAGCGGGGGCTGAGCGGGGTTCCACCCCGGCTCTTCCGGCCTCATTTCACAGTTTGCGGGTCACAGGGCGGGTTTCCCTCGGTAACCACAGCTCCCCCCTCTCTGTTCACACGGCGCGGCTCACTTGAGGATGAGCTTGGTGAGGACCTCGTAGACGCGGCCCTCCCAGTACGCATAGTAGGAGGCCAGCTTGGTCGCCTTGCCCGTGTTGGTGTGGATGACCAGGCCCTCGACCTTGGTCAGCAGGGGCCCGATGGCGAGGTACCACCGGACCATGTAGTCCGCGTCCTTGGTCCGCTCTCGGTCGATGTGCTCGAAGAACTCCTTCACGCCTGCAGAGGGTCGCCGTCAGTGAGCGGCCCCCCCACCCCACTCCACCCCGGCCGAGTCCCCGGGAACCACAGATGCAGCCTCATCCTGACCCGCAGCAGAGAGTGGGTCAGCACCCCCGAACGGCAGGCAGCGGTCACGCCTGTGGGCGAGCCTGCTTTTCTAGGGCGGCTTGTTGAGCAAGTAAATGTGAACCCAGACAATTACCCATGATCCCTTCAGGCACGGGGGTGAGACTGTTAGAATCCCATTCGTGGAATAAACGCGCGCGCACGTGTGTGTGTGTGTGTGCGTGTGTGCATGTGTGTGTGAGCGTGCACACGTGTGTGTGTGAGCGTGCACACGTGCACACACACTCCTAGTCACGACCAGAAACGTGCTCGCATCCCCTCCATGCCCGGACACAGCGGGCCCACCTGGCAGGTCCTCCTCGCTCTTGGGCACCGGGTACTTGAAGAGGTTGATGGACTCGATCAGCATGAGGCGCGAGGCGATGTCTTCCGCGTTCTTGTGGATCTGGTGCACCAGGGACTCGAACTTGCCGATGGCCTGCTTGCACCGCGTTATGTAGTCAGCAATGCCTGTGCAGGGAGAGCGAGACCACGCAGAGAAGTGAGGACAGACAAGAGGCTGCCAGGAGGGGCAGAAAGGAAAGGGAGTGAGGGAGGGAGGGGAGGGAGGGGAGCCGTGGCTCTCAGTGGGCAGGCGGGGAGCCCTGTGGATGGGGACAGCCTGTGTCCCTGCTGTGGTGAGTAAGAAGCTAGCGCTGAGGGGACCAGGTGAGGGAACCTGGGTCTCCCCACGCTCATTCTTACAGCCGAATGTGAAACCATAATTGTTCCAAGACTGAAATGTTAGTTTTAGAAAGAGAGAGCGCTGCGGGTCAGCAGAGAGTGCAAACAGCACCCTCCTCGTCCCCACGCCCAACCGCGGCCTCGAGATGAAGTAAGTCTCCCAACGGGCCTGACATCCACACCTGTCCCCCTCCAGACCACATCCACCCAAACCTGCCCGCCTCCACCACACCTGTCCCCCTCCAGACCAGATCCATCCAGAGTGGCCCACCCCGGGGCAGCAAGAGGCAGTCACCTAGCGAGTTCCAGTTCAGCCTCTTGAACCCGGACCGGAACACGCGCAGCAGCTCCTGCGAGTGGTCGTCGAGCAGGGCGGTCTCGGCGTCGTTCAGCGTGCTGACCAGCATGTGGTAGTGGTCCAGCATGTGCTGGATTCCCTCCGTGTACCTGCGGGAGCCGGGCGGAGCCGGGCCCGGGGCGAGGACACGGCGTCAAGCTCTGGAGCAGATGACGCCGGCCCCAGATGGCCAGAGAGCCGGGACCGGCCACACTCTGACGGGGAGAGGTGCAGAACCGCAAAACGGTGCCGCTCTGCCCGCTAACGTTCCTTCTCTTCTCCGGAACGTCCTGGTTACTTCTCGATAGAAACGTTACTTATGTTCACAGGAAAAGGCTCGTTATTGTTACTTTTAGATAAACGAGGACAAACGTGTTCTGAACACCTTTCTCATTTCTGCTGGTAAACGTTGGCCATTACAAAATCCACAGAAACGCAAGCTCTGGGGCGGGGGCTCCGCGTGATTTCCAGGGGGCAGCCCGATGCGGCCGCTCTGAGAGGCGGGTACCTGAGAAACTTGTCCTCCTGGAGGGCCACGTTCCTGGCTAACTCGGGGACGGGGAACCCCAGCTGCTCCAGGTACTTGGTCTCGTTGATGATCTCCCTGAGCGCGAACGGGAAGTTGATGGCAAACGTGGCGCCGCGGTCCGAGGTCTCGGCGGAGTCCTCGGGGTTGGCAGAGATCTGAGGAGAGGCTGCCTGCCGTCAGCGGGGGGGACGGGACGGGGGGGGGGCGGGAGCGGGCGGATGATCACACCCCCCCCCCCCCCGGAACGGCGCAGGGAACTGACAGTCGGGCTGGGAGCCGGCTGGGACTGGCGCGACTGCACGTTTTACTTGGTGAATGAATTCCATTCAGCCACCCGACTCGGAACTCGGGCAACTGCATCTCCGATTCCCTGATTCCATCGCCTCGGACACGGGAAAAGCGGATGCCGTGAGACCGGGGCTGCGGCGCCCTGAACCCGCCGGGCCCGGGCCCCTCCGGGCAGCGGGAAGGCGGCTACCGAGACGGGCTGTGCGCCAGCCCCGAGGAGAAAGGACAAGGACCGACCACGACTAAACGTGGGCAATGGCCAGCTGTGCCCTGCGTGGCTCAAGAACACTTTGTGCCGTCGGATCGGCCCATGCTGACGCACGGAGAGACCGAGGCTGAGCGAAGCCGATGCCGGGGCGTGTCCTGACTGACGCAGCGCTGTCCCGCCTCTCCCCGCCCTGCTGGCCCGCGCTGCCCGGCCCGGCGGGGTCGGAGAACGCTGCCCGCCCCCGCGGGGCCCGCACCTTCATGAGCAGACTCTTCTTCATGAGCGCCGGCAGCAGCTGCTCCGTCATGTCCCGCCACTGCTCGTACTTGCGCTCCTCGTACTCCTTCATCGTCCGGCCCACCTCCAGGTACTTCAGCTTCACCTGCCACAGGACCGGGCGTTCTCACTGGGTCCTTGGAAATAAGCCCCCCCCCCTCCCTCTCCCCCTCTCCCTCCCTCTCTCTCTCAGAAACGGTCTGCCCATCCTACAAAAGGGAGCAGACAGAGCGTCACAGATGCCGGAGGGCCGGCGGGGGGGGGGGGGGGGGGGCTGAGCCCCAGGCTGACGCGCAGAGACCGGCAGCCACATGCGGTGCGGCCCGGAACGGAGCGCGGCTCTCGGTCGTTAAAAACGCGTTTTCCGCAATTGTGAGGGCAAGAGGCAGCGGAGAGAGGCCCGCACACCTCCTCCCCGCGCTCGCTGTCCAGGATCTCCTGCACCTCCTGGAAGCGCAGGATGGTGTGCTTGATGCGGTGGAACAGGGAGCGCTCCCAGTAGATGGCACCGGCCACCGGCGGGTGGTTCTTGTACAGAGGCGGGTTCTCGTGGTTCTTGACGAAGATGCCATTGATGATGTCGATCTGGAAGAAGCGCACGCGCTCTGTGAGCGAGCGCCCGCCGCGCAGCCGCGGACATTGGGCTGGGGACACGCAGCGCTAACGCAACCAACCGACTCGCCCGGAGATAAAGCCGCGTTTTTACTGCTTAACCTGCTACCGACTGCTTTTTCCTGCATCCCCAGTCGTTTCCCTCTTGCTGAACACACGGGGTGTCCCAGACCGCCTCCGTGTGACGTCAGAAAGTCTGACATCTGCCCTGGACGTGGCCAGAGGCTGTGACTGTGCCACAGGGGTCACTGCGAGGGGATAAGTGCCCACTGGGTGATCCTCACTGAATGCCCCGCGCAGCAAAGAGCCCGCCACGCCGTGGCTGCCTGTACCGCGGGACACCCTGAGGGGGGAGGCGCCCCGTCGCTCTGAATCTGGGGGGGGGGGAGACAGACAGGCGGGCCGACTGTCCACGGTGCCGGCAGCTGCAGGTCTCTGGCGACTACCTCTTTACAATACTGCACGAGAATGTCATTGAATTTCATCATCATCTGCCGGTTGATGGCCTCCCGGGACCGGATGTGCTTGAACTTGAGAAGCATGTCAAATGCTGCCTCAGCCGATCGAAGCGTCTTAAAAGATTCGTCAATGAAGTTTTTTGCTTCTTTCTCAATAACCTGCCAAAACAAAACAAAACAAAACTCAAAAAAGCACCCGGAATTATCCTGCGGAGGCAAAATGGCAAAAAAAATAGTTTTAAAAAGGCCCCCCAGGTGCTTCGCTGGAGGCGGGCGGGCGGCAGGGACGGCAGATCGGGGCTTGGTCCTCTGCCCCCGCTCCGCCAGCGCACAGTGACGGGAGAGACGGTTTTAAATGCTAACGCGTTCGGACAGAGACACGGGAGAGGGCACAGCAGCAGAGCACATTTTGGAAGGAGAGAACATAAGGAGAGAACTTCACCCAGCCCGCAACAGCACATTGCTCCTCTCAGAGACCAATGGGAGGCTGAGCATCGAGGCATCAGGAAGAGGAGGGGCAGGCAAGGACCCCCACTCCGCCCCTGCCCAGGCCGGCCCCACAGAAGGGCCACGGCATCCGGCTCTGCGGCGAGGCCACCGTCCCAGCTCGATTTAAACTGCCGCACCCGGGAGAAGCGGGAACAAAGGCTGAGGAATGCTCACTTCACCTCATGCTCTTCTGTACTGTTGTCACTTTGTACAAAAAAGCGGCTATTAACCTTCGTGATGAAAAACATACGCGCACAAAACTCCAAGGATAACTGAACCCCCGACAGCGTGAAAAGGGAGAGCATGGTGCCCACGCCCCCGGATCGATGACGGGTTACTTGCCAGAACTTCGATCTTGAAGTCGTCCATCACGTACTTCCAGTAGGCCGCGGACTTGATGCAGAAGGGGTCAAAGGTGAGGCTCTCCATGGGGGTGACCAGGTTGTCCACCCTGCACAGGACATCGTCGATGCGCTTGGGGTCCCCCGTCACGGCCTTCAGTTCCGGACCAAATATGTTATAAAATTCCTCCATCACCTGGCGGAGCAACGGAACACCAGGAGGCCACCTTCACTTCGCACCGAACTTTCTCGCGACAAATGGACCGCACGCCGAGCCTGGTCTGAGGTCGAGGACCCGGGCCCGCCGGCAACCTCCTCCCGGTCTGAGCCCGTGGGTAGCAGCCCGCTGCGCGCAGAGCAGGAGCCAGACGCCCTGACCAGCTGACCTCGCTTGCATGCTCAGGCCCCTTCCCCCTCCTCCTCCCCCGAATCACACCTCGAACCCCTGCGCCCTGCAGGGGCCTCAGCATTTGCCAGGACGGCTGCCCTTGGGCAGGAGCGCTAAACTCGACTTGGCCACGCGTCCTGCCCCAGCTTCCCCAGGCCGCGTTCTCCTGGGCTCTTGGGAATGCGCCTTCTCAGGCCTGGCCCGTCCCCAGCCCTCTTTCTGGGACAGTGTGACCCTTAAACGCAGCAAGGACTTCACGTCCGAAGGTGGCTGCTTTAACAGGAGCCTGATACCGGACCGGCGGGGCCCAGGGGTGGAGCGTCAGCCTAGGAGCCAGGAGGTCTCGGTTCGATTCCCGGTCAGGCCACGGGCCCGGGGTGTGGCTCCACCCCCAGTAGGGGGCGTGCCGGAGGCAGCCGATCAGTGGTTCTCTCTCATCGTTGGTGTTTCTTCTCTCTCTCCCTCTCCCTTCCCCTCGGAAATCAATAAAAATGTTTTTTAAAAAAGGAAAGGAAAGGCGCTCCGGCCTCCCTACCTGCAGGATGTCGTAGAGATCCTGGCAGATGGTGGACATGTAGTCTGTCCTCTCAAACAGCCGTTTCCGGTCGAACTCCCAGCGGGCCTCCCTCCCCGAGGCCTCGATCTTGGCCCTGGTGTCGAAGTAGGCCTTCTTCCACACGTCCAGCGAGTTCTTGGCCTGCAGGGTCTTGTGCTGCGCGCTCGCCCGGTTCTCCCTGTGACCGGAGACCGAGGTGGGAGGGAAGGTGGAGATGCGGGGGGTCCAAGCCACAGGCCCCGGGGAGCAGGTTTCCCCCGGGAGGGCTCTAACGGAGGAGCAGAGCCTCCCTGTGTCATGGCCTCTTTCTCCAGAAGCTTCCTGGCCGGACGGCTGCTCTGTCCCAATGGCCAGGGCGGGACAGCGACTGCGAGGCAGCACCCACCCCGTGCGGACAGCGCCCGCCCAGCGTGTCCGACAGCGGCGCTCGCAGGGGGGGGGGGGGGGGGGGCCCACTCTGTCCAAGCTGGAAGGAGCGCGGTGGCCGTGGGCCCCAGGCCAGCGGTCAATGGCAGGGGCTGCCACCTCGGAGCAGGAGGATGGTGCCAGGACCCTGGTCCCTGTGTCACCTCTGCAGATTTCTTTCATAAGACAGTGAAGAGAGACCTGTGTCTCCTTCAACATTTGATCCTCGGAGGCTGTGCCACCCGAGGGCCTGGGGTCCCGAACCCAGAATTTCCTGCCTCTGTGCCTCGGACTCTCCGAGGGCAACAAGTCCCAGCGAATAAAATGGCCTGCCTCGCCACACGGGGGAGCATCACCGCGTTTTCCGGCGTCTAAGGCGACTTTTTAACCCGGGAAAATCTTCTCAAGAGTCGGGGTCGTCTTATACGCCGGGTGTAAAAACACCGTCGCTTGCAGGTATGACGGGCGTTGCCGACTCGCCGGGGGCTTGCCCGGCACTGGATCTCTCTCCGTTGCTTGTTACCTTCCTCCCTCTCATCGTCAGCCCCGGTCGGTCGTCTCAGACGCCGGAAAACACGGTACTCGGCCACGAAGAGGACTGGAGCGCAGGCCGCGCGGAGCCCGGCACACACCGCTGGGCGAGGGGAGCGGACGGGCGCGGGGGGAGCGAGGGGAGCGGACGGGCGCGGGGGGAGCGAGGGGAGCGGACGGGCGCGGGGGGTGGGGGGGGGCGCGGCGCGGGCCTCTCACTTGAACAGGGTGCGCAGGTTCACCACCCGGCACACGCGCTCGGCCACCTCCCAGGCGATGCGTTCCATGAGCGGGATCATGCGCTCGTCCCGGTTGTAGTGCCGCGAGATGATCCACACCATCCGCAGCGCGCTCATCATGGACGGGATGGTCTCCAGCACCACGTGGAAGCCGGAGCCGTGCGTGATGTTCTGGGGGGGGGGGGGGGGGGGACAGCGCAGGAGAGAGCAGGGCGAGCCAGCTTGGCCGGTGCCAGGCGCCCACAACAAAGCTCGCGCGAGGCCCTGCCGCCCCCCGCTCCCCCCCCCCCCAGCAGGCGCTGGCGACGGAGACTGTGATGGGCAAACAAGACGTTTAAAATAGACCCGCGTGGCCAAAACCGGCGTGGCTCAGCCGATAGAGCGTCGGCCTGTGGACTGAAAGGTCCCGGGTTCGATTCCGGTCAAGGGCATGGACCTTGGCTGCGGGCACATCCCCAGTAGGGGGCGCGCAAGAGGCAGCTGATGGATGTTTCTCATTGATGTTTCTAGCTTTCTATCCCCCTCCCTTCCTCTCTGTGAAAAATTAATATATTTTAAAAATGAAAACAAATTTAAAAAATAAAAGCCCTGGGCAGGCGCCCCACTGAGCACGCCGGCTCGGGCACAGACGCCGCCGGGGATGGGACGGCTTTGGACGGGGCCAGTGGCGAGGGGCACAGCGCCACCGGGTCCGATGCCCTGAGCCACGCCTCCGCCTGCCAGCCCAGCTGCGGCTCCTGCGCCGCCCGAGGCGGTGGGCATGCCCACGGCCCCCCCGAAGCCGGCGCACCTTGAAGTGGCGCTCCACAGTGGACAGGAAGCGCACGTTGTCCGAGGCCTCCATGTGCAGCTTGAAGAGGTCGGTGAGGACCGGCTGCAGGTTGGCCACGAGCAGCGAGTCCGACTCCTTGATGACGTCCAGCACCTTCCTCACGACGGGCAGCTTGGTCTGCTCATGCAGGGCGCTCAGCGTGGCGTTCCTCTCCCTCCAGAACTCGATCTCGGCCAGAGGACCCTGACCCTGCAGGGACCGGACACGCTGCCGTCCGGTCGGCGCGGACGGGACACGGCTGCTCCTCCCGCAGCCGTGCCTCGGCTCCCCACGCTCCCCACGCGGCCCATCTGCCCACGGATGTCGAGATGGACCCGTGGCCCAGGAGGGTCCGTCCAAGCAGACCAGACAAAGCCATGTGGTCTTTCCCTGGACAATGGGGGGGGGCAGGGCCAGAGAGGCTGCACACCGCTCCCCTGGAGGAGGCCAGCCTGAGAGGACGCCCCCCAGAGAGGAGGCTGGAACTGAGATTCCCAGAGAAACGCAGCCAGCGCCTCGATCAAACCACTCCTGAAGCCGGCATGCCTCTGGGCTTTGCAGTTACGTGAGGCCACAGTGCTCTCTCCCGGGAGCCGGCGGGGCTGTGCCTGTCTGGGGGGCCGGCCCTGACTGATAGGCGGCATCGCCTTCACCGGTGCAGGACGCAACCGGGCAGCGCAGCCGCCAGAGAGCCCACAAACACCCGGGTACGTCTCCCTCCATCCTCCGAGGAGGTCCCAGCACAGGAAGGAGAGGGACTGCCCACGGGGACCCCAGGACCCGGCTCTTCCTGGGGGAGGTCGCGTGGCCCGTGCCCGGCTCTCTGAGGGCGCGCCCGCGGCACCTGCGGCATCTTCCTCAGCTGGCTCTCCACCGCCGAGGAGATCTGGCCCAGCCAGTTGATGACGCACTGCTCCAAGGCCTCCACGACCTCGGGGTCGGCAGCCAGGACCGACACCTCGCCCTCCACGCTGATGCTGGGCATTTCCAGCTTGATCTCACCTGCGAGGAGGAAGTGCTTCGGGGAAAGGATTCCGGACAACCGCGTCCGAGCTCACCCGCCGGCTCTGCTCCCCGCCCCCCCCCACCCCCCCCCACCCCCCCCCCCCCCCCGGTCCGTGCGAGTGACACGCCCTGCCCTGACCCGCCTGCGTTTCATCGGAGCGAAACCGGACCATTTTAGAGAAGTTGTCCTGTCCCGGGGGTGAGCCCCGTCAAACTGATGTGGTTACGTAAGATGTTCCTGAATGTAAAACCCCTGACTCTCGTTTACAAGCTGAGCCCCAGCTGGTCTGGTTCGGTGGGGAGAGAGTCCGCTTGCGGACCGAGGGGTCCCAGGTTGGCTTCCAGTCGGGGACATGCGCCTCGGTTGCGGGGTCCCAGCCTGGTTAGAGGCGTGCAGGAGGCACCCCTTCGAGGTATTTCTCACATCAGTGTTTCTCTGTCCCTCCCACTCCTTTCCACTCTCTCTAAAAATAATTTTAAAAATATCCTCAGGTGAGGATAAAAAGGGGGGGGCAATAAAAAAAAAAAGCTGAATAACCAGAAGAATACAGCTAACGTGTGCTAACACGTATGAGCTTTCCTTGTGGGCAGAGTCCTACGTAGGTGCCCCAGAGCGCGCCAGGGGAGCGCGCAGACCTGTCCTCTGCACGCGCGAATCGGTGGGACAGGAGTCGGAATACACACCAGCCACCCGCCCCTAATGCGCTGACGGGCGTGTGCGATGGGCTGAGGAGAGAACACTCGGCCTCAGTTGTATTTCGGCTCCGGGCCCAGAAAGTCAGCAAAACCCGCTAGGCAACGCCAGGTCGGGCCTCAGGAGCAGGTGCGGTGAGTAACGGCCCCGCCCGGCAGCGGGGTCACAGCCCTGACAGGCCCCACCTGGGGAGCTGCTGAATGGGCTATTGGATCTTCCCCGGCCCCCCTAAAATCTCCCCGAGAGTCCTTAGGACGGAGGACCCAGCGCCTCTCCCTCCTGGAGCTCCCCGTCCCCCTCCCTGCTCCCCGGACACCTGACCTTCACCTTCCTCACCGCTAAGCTCCCAGGGCCGCCCCGCCTTTGCCTCTGAAACTTGTTTCCTAAGCTGTGTCTTTTATGAATTACTTCTTCCACCCTGAGATTTATAAATAAATGTTCTCTTTTAAAAAAAAAAGTGCACACACCCCCCCCCCCCAGCCAGCGGGGCCCCGTGGTTGAGCATCGACCTCCGAACCAGGTCAGGCACAGGCCCGGGGGGCGGGAGGCAGGCTCCGGGGGGGGGGGGAGGGGGGCAGGCTCCATCCCAGGTAGGGGGCGTGCAGGAAGCAGCCAATCCGTGATTCTCTCTCACCATGGATGTTTCTACTTCTCTCTCCCTCTCTTTCCCTCTCAGAAATCGGTAAGAACACATTCTTAAAAAAGAAGAATCCTAAGTTAAAACCAAAAAGCCTGTGCGGACTCTTAAATCGCCTTTTCCAAGTGCATTCGTCACGCTTCGCTAACGGGGAGAGAAGCGGAGCTCACCTTCCAGCTGCTGCACCGTTCTCTGGATGTTGTTGGCAAATTTCTGGAGGTTCATGAGGAACTCGTCCCGGATCAACTGAACGCCGTGGTACTCCACGGTGTCGGCGGGCAGGCTCACGAGCTCCGCTTCCGACTCCAGCGACTCCTGCCGGTCCGCGGGCGGCGGCGCGCTGGCCTCCTTGTGCTGGTTGAAGGACAGAGCCGGCAGGAAGACCTGAACCGCCGAGGGGATGCGACCAATCGCCACACGCCCTCGTGTCCACGGCGTGTGCCCTCGGCGTGCGTGCCCCCCCCCCCCCCCCCGGCTCGGGCCCCAACCGGTGCGGCTCAGCGGACAGAGCGTCCGCCTTCGGACTGAAGGGTCCCGGGTTCAATTCCGGTCAAGGGCGTGCACCTTGGTTGCGGGCACATCCCCAGTCGGGGGTTGTGCAGGAGGCAGCTGATGGATGTTTCTCTCTCATCCATGTTTCTAACTCTCTCCCTTCCTCTCTGTAAAAAATCGATGAGATATATTTTTAAAAAGAACGCCCCTGGCTTGGAATGAAGGCACAGCGTAAGGACAGAGCGGGACAGGCCTGGGGCCGCGAGCTGCCGGCTGCCTGCTCTCGGGGCGAGCCCGCGCCTCAACCTCACACGGCGGGCTCCCTCCGCCCACACTCGCCTGGCAGAGAATGTCCCGGAGGAAGTGAAGCATGTTGGCGTTCAGGATGCCGTACTCCAGCGTCTCCGGCATGCTGTCCATGGCTTCCCTCATGTAGCTGGCTTCCGAGATGGTCTCTGAAAGGGAGCGGGTGCAGGGGCTGCGGGCGCCGGCCGACGGCTCACGCCCGCAGGTCAGGGGCCAGCGCCCTGTGCCCGGGGAAGCGAGAAAGGAGCCACAGACTCAGAGCCCACGCCACCCCTGTCCGCACGGCTCCCCCGGCCTGCGGGACGCTGAGACCCACGCAGACGCCCCGGGGCCCGAGCCCTCCACGGAGGAGCCCGTGTGAGGCCGGCCGGGAGGGGGGTGCCGACTGCGCTTCCTAGAAACACCTGCGGGGCTCCGCTGTGCGGGCTCCCCCGCCACCGGCACAGCGCCCTCTGGATCCGGGGTTGCTAAAGCCACATCTGGTAACAGCTGCCAAGCTGCCCGGATCGGAATCGCCCACAGACCGATGAGCCTGGCCACCACTGGAACGCCACCGGACTTCAGGTTTCCGGCTAATGCGGGAAGTGGACACACGCGTGTGCCTCAGGCTCCGGCCTCGGCGCCTCCCCACCTGCGGGGACCTGCGCTGGGCACACGCTTTCTGACCCGCACCCCGCACACGCCGGGAAAGTACCTTTCGTGTTCCTCAGGAAATACACCACGTTCTGGACCAGAAACTCCTCGGGGAGCGCGCCGCAGAGCACGTGCAGGTGCGGCTTGTCCACAATTTGCTTCACGGTCCTCTGAAACAGGGCAGCGCCAGGAGGTCCAGCCGCCACCCCACCCCCTAAACCCCCCCCCCACTCCCCTGCGCTGGCCCCTCCACGCCCAGCTCTGCTCTCACTCCTGACAGCGCAGATGCAGCTACACTTCAGACACCAGCCACTCACGGGTTTTTTTGTTTGTTTGTTTTTAAATAAATTTTCTTGATTTTTTTTAAATATACATTTTATTGATTTTTTACAGAGAGGAAAGGAAAGGGACAGAAAGTCAAAAACATTGATCAGCTGCCTCTTGCACACCCCCCACCGGGGATGTGCCCGCAGCCAAGGTACATGCCCTTGACAGGAATCGAACCCGGGACCTTTCAGTCCAAAGGCCAATGCTCCACCACTGAGCCAAACCGGTTTCAGCAACTACTCACGGTTTTAAAAAAACAACATGCCCTGATCGGTGTGGCTCAGTGGATAGAGCGGCGGCCTGCGGACTGGAAGGTCCCAGGTTCGATTCCGGTCAAGGGCATGTACCTTGGTTGCGGGCACATCCCCAGTAGGTGTGTGCAGGAGGCAGCTGATGGATGTTTCTCTCTCATCGATGTTTCCAACTCTCTGTCCCTCTCCCTTTCTCTCTGAAAAAAAGTCAATAAAATATATTTTTAATAAAATATATTTTTTAAAAAAGAAAACAACAACCTTCGAGTTTTCTGGGCCACGCTTTGCAACAAACCGAGACCGAATTCCGTGTTGGGGATGGGGCATATTCATAAAGCAGTTAAGTGTCATTTCCCTCAGCATAGGACTGGCTAAATGCTGGCACCCCAGCTTTAAGCTGCACCCTGGGCCTGGCAGAAAAGGGTTAACTCAGCAGGCCTGGGTTATCCCAAACGCACACACTGCAAAGTGTTTGGATCTGGCCTGGAGTGACCCAGATGCAAACGTCTCAGCTTTTGGAGTATCCCGCCTGGCACGAGTGTCTGTCTGTCCACCTGCGGACAGTGTATACCATCTCGGCGACTGATGGCGACTGCCCTTCTGCCTGGGGGCCACGGTCCCCTCACAGTGTATCAGTTTGACCTCTGAGGGTGCTGGGACTAAGCCGCTAAAGTGAGACTGAGGTTTGGCTCAGTGGATAGAGCGTCGGCCTGCGGACTGAAGGGTCCCAGGTTCGATTCCAGTCAAGGGCATGTACCTTGGTTGCGGGCACATCCCCAGTGGGGAGGGTGCAGGAGGCAGCTGATCGATGTTTCTCTTTCATCGATGTTTCCAACTCTCTGTCCCTCTCCCTTCCTCTCTGTGAAAAATCAATAAAATATATTTTTTAAAAAATAAAGTGAGATTGAGGGCACTTCCGGCCTGTGTGACCGACCCCATGGACACCAAGGCTCAGGGGAGCTTCCCTGATTTGCCACACTTCACACCTGTTGTGCCACGAGCAGCAGCCGCTGGGAGAATTAACTCTGTCCCTGTCCCCACCCACTGGGCAGGCTCGGGGGAAGCTCAGGCCCCTGCTCTGCTGGCCTCTGCCCCGCCTCCTTCTTCCTTGTGGGTTTGAGTCTGTCTGCTTTCCTCGAAATAAACTCTCTGGGACGACACCAGCTCTTCTGGGTCCCGGGAGGTCTCAGGGACTCCCAACACAGACGTCTGTCCTCTCCCAGCCTCCTCGGAAGAGCAAATTCCCATCACCTCCCGCGGAGAAGGAAGCACACGTACCTTGGCGCTTGGTCGTCTTTCCGACCTCTCTCTGACCCAGTCTTCATCCTCTGTGCCCAGCATGGCCTGATACATGGAACTGGCTTTCGACTGCAGATTCTTAGCTGCAGAATGTCATTCAAGGAACAAGAAGAACCACTCAGAAACCTGGGATCCCCCCCCCATCAGGAGCAAACGTGCACCTGCCCAGGAGCCCATGCCATCCCACAGCCTGGCATCGCAGGCTGCCTCCCGTCCCTCCCACATGCACCTCCCGTGGCCTCCACCTCCACTCCAGTCGGGAGAGCTGTACTGCATTTTTGGATGGGTCTTCAATCAGAAATTCAGCGTGTGTGTGCGTGTGCGTGTGCGTGTGTGTGTGTGTATATGTGTGTATGTGTATGTGTGTATGTGTATGTGTGCGTGTGTGTGTGTGCATGTATGTGTGTGTGTGCGCGCGAGCATGTGTCCTCTAGGACTGTGTCCAACCAGTGCCTTACCAGTGCTTTGAAAAACAGAGTTTTATCATCAGGAAGAGAATCACAGTGAACACCTTGGTATGGACTCCCTTTCCACTACGAAACTCAGAACTTGTGGGGGATGCAGAGAAAAGGAATCTAGATAACGGGCTGGTCAGAAACTCCCGTTGAGCCAAAACCTGTTTGCTCAGTGAATAGAGTATCGGCCTGCGGACTGAGGGGGTCCCGGGTTCAATTCCGGTCAAGGGCATGTAGCGTGGCTGCGGGCACATCACCAGCAGGGGGTGTACAAGAGGCAGCTGATCGATATTTCTGACTTTATATCCCTCTCCCTTCCTCTCTGTGAAAAATCAATAAAATATATATATATTTTTAAATAAAATCAGTAAAAACAGCTGAAGACGGTTTGGCTCAGTGGATAGAGCGTCGAGGCAGCTGATCGATGTTTCTCTCTCATCGAGGTTTCCAGCTTTCTATCCCTCTCCCCCTCTCCCTTCCTCTCTGTAAAAAAAATCAATAATATATATATATGTTTTAAAAATCAGTAAAAACATATTTTAAAAAAATGACTCTGCAGGCTTGGACGTTTCGTACATCCACAGGCGAGGAGAGAGGGAGATTCCGACACAGGCACCCGGCGGGGAGACAGCCATGCGACCAGAGGCCAAAACGGAGCGATGCGCCTTCAAGCCACGGGCTGACCACCAACCACCACCAACCAGCAGCAGCTGGAGAGAGGAGGGGGGTCCCCGCGAGCCTCCAGGGGGCGCTCGGCCGGCTGACAGCTCCCTTTGGGCTTGCGGCCTGCACACGGCGGCCCGTGGAGGTCACGGGTGCTGGCAGCCCTGGGAGACTGATAAGGCGCCTGTCACACACACACACACACACACACACACACACACACACACACACACACACACACCCGGCATGTGCGCTCTGCGCGTCCTTCCGGTCCCGGCATCATCCGGGTACAGAGAGGACATGAGCCCGGTCCGGGCACCGAGCCTCCTGAGTTCTGCACACCGAGCGCCCTCCGAACACCGCACCTGACACTCTGTCCGTGGACTCGGCCTTCAGGAGCTTGGTCTCTTCTTCCTCCTCCTCCTCCCCCTCCGAGGCGGAAACCTCGTCTTCGCAGCCAGAGAGAAACGGAAGGAAAAGAGCAAGACATCACTGTCTCCCTCCCCGCGACACCTGGCCTCACAGCTCGCCTTGGAGCTGCGTGGCGGGAGAGCCCAGCCAATGGGAGGTGGCCTCTGAGCGGAAGTGACCCCGGTTGACCCGGAAGCTGGCCCCGGGCAGTAAGCGGTCCCTCCCCCAACCCTGCCCTTGGAATGGGATGTTCCGCCCACCGTCCCAGCGCGGTTGAGACCACGTGGATGGGGGCCACGTGGTTGAGGACCACAACTGATCCCAGCCGAGGCCTGTCGGGAAACTAGGGTCCTGGCGAGCCTCCGGTGGGTGCCCCCTGGCTCATTAACCCCGTCTGTCACCAACCCATCTGCCCTTCTCCACCGACAGGCGGCCAGTTTGGGAGCCGGCACGGCCGTACGGAAACTTTCAGGGTAGCCGGGACAGCCGTAAGAGGTGCAGAGTCTCCAGCAGGGAATGCCTTGCCATCCTCAGATAGGTGACAGTGGAGACGAACCAAAAAGGAGCGGGAGGGCGGGGGAGAGCCAGAGGCAGCCCGGAGAGCCAGAGGTCACCCCCCAAAGGAGGTTTCCAGGCACTCTTTGGAGGGCCCGGGAAATAACCAGTGAGAATGGGATCTGGGTCCTTGTAGAATGGGGACATCCAGCCAGGAGACGCCGGGCTAAACGTGTGGGTAGACACAGCACAGAAAACAGCTCCCAACTGCTCAAGAAGCCCTCAGCGGGCACACGCAGTGCAAGTGGAGTCCATTTCTTAGGGTCTTGATAAATAAGTAAATATATATATATCGAACCTGGGACCCCTCAGTCTGTAGGGTGATGCTCTATCCACTGAGCCAAACCGGTTTGGGCTGTACACTTTATGTGCATGTATTGGGCTGTACACTTTATGTGTATGTATTGTTTATATATATAAAGTGGACAGCCCAAACCGGTTTGGCTCAGTGGATAGAGCATCACCCTGCAGACTGAGGGGTCCCAGGTTCAATTCCGGTCAAGGGCATGTATCTTTGGTTGTGGGCTCATCCCCAGTGGGGTGTGTGCAAAGGCAGACGATCGATGTTTCTCTCTCATCGATATTTCTGACTCTCTCTCCCTCTCCCTTCCTCTCTGTAAAAAGAAAAAAAAAATCAATAAAATATATTTTAAAAAAATAAAGTGTACAAAATCAAGGTTACTGAAATTTGGCCCACGGTAAGTAGTCGATCCTGTCGGTGTATCTTTGTGTCCACATTTCACTCGGTGATAGAGTCTACATTCAAGGTCCTGCTATAATGTAACAGCCAAGTCCAAAGGTCTGCCTGGGAGAGAGTAAGGAAAGGCTGGAAGAACAGATCCCAAAATGCCGTGGTGGTCCTCTCTCTGGGTGCCGCTGGCGACTGGTTGTGGTGGTTAGGTGTTGTGCTTTTGGCTTTTTCTACAATGAAAAATAAGTGTATGGCCCGCCCGGCGTGGCTCGGTGGCGGAGCATCGACCTGGGAGCCAGGCAGTCACGGTTCGATGCCCGGTCGGGGCACAGGCCCGGGTTTGCGGGCTCCATCCCCAGTGGGGGGCCTGCAGGAGGCGGCGGGTCCATGACTCTCTCTCCTCATGGATGTTGCGAACTCCCTCTCTCTCTCTCCCTTCCTCCCTGAAATCGATAGACATACTTTTAAAAATATAAATAAAAGCGGCTGTCCTTTTTAAAACCTCGTTTGCACATGACTTTCCAATTGCACGTCGGGAACCTGGGAAGACAGCAAGGACCGCTCTGCTCCCGCGTCCCTGTCATCTTCCTCTGCCCTGGACACACCCGCCGTCGTGGCAGGGAGAGGAAGGAGGAGAGGCAGGAGGCAGTGTCGCCCCTGGGTCCGGGCGGGTCTCTGTCCTGTCAAGGAGCGGTGGCTCCCGGGTGAGCTACGTGCTGAGTCAGTTAGGCCTCTCCGGGCCGCAGCTTGCTCATCTGTAAAATGGGTTGACAATCCTCCTCCCACCTCACAGCATGAATGGGCGGTTACAAGCGCGTGGGGCTGTCCCTGGTGCGGAGGGCGCAGCGAATAAGCGGAATAAGCGTTTGCCCTGACTGTGCGCTCAAGGGCTCCTTTTTCCCAGCGGGCTGTGCGAGCAGGGGCAGCGCCCCCCCGGGGACCCCGACAGTCCCTGCACTGGGTGGGCGACCACAACCATCTAAGGCCGGCGGAGGGAGGCCGAGGTCAGAGGAGGGGGCGGGGGGACAGCCGGCGAGGGGAGGGCGCGGCGGGCTCACCGGTCTCCACCTCCACCTCCACCTCCTCGGGCACCACCTTCCGGTAGAAGAAGAGCGTGGACGCGCCCTCCTCGTCGCTGGTCTCGTTGAGGAAGTGCAGGATGCGGTCCTCGGCCTCGCAGTCGTCGCGGGTCAGCAGCTCCTCGAAGAGCTGGGGGTCTGTGAGGTCTAAGGCCCTGTACACCCGGTCCCGCATCCACAGCACCCGCAGGTCGTCCATGGCGCCGCGAAGGGAGCCCAGCCGCCTGGCAGGCAGGCGTCCTTAGCAACGGCGCCCCTAGCAACGGCCGGCCGGCAACGGCAGCAGCCAACACGCGCACGCGCGCGCGCGCGCGAGGGGATGGCTGCAGCCCCGCGACCCGCCCGCACCCACCGTCCCCGCGCTGGCGCCCGAGAGGAGGGACCCGAGTCCTCAAGAGAAGCCTGGATCTCCCTCCCTCCCCCCAGCCTGCTCGCCGAGGGGTGAGGGGATCCTCCTGAGACGTGGGTCCACCCTTACCCCCCCCCCCCGCCCAGCTGTGTGGGGCCCCCGGGGCAGCCCACTGCGAACCTGGGGGTGGGGGCCACCAGGAGTCCTGTCCTGGGATTCCCTGGGCTGGCCACCTGCCCGGGTCGCTGTAAGGAAACCGAGGCAGGCGAGGCGCCAAGACAAGGTCCCAGTATCCGGAGGCAGAGGCAGAGTTGGGGGCCAGCAAGGACTATCCCAGCCCCCAGGCCTATGGATCACAGGGGTCTGAGGAGCAAACAGCTTTGCGGAGAGGTTGAAGGGACAAGTTCCGGGGTGTGTGTGTGTGTGTGTCTGTGTGTGTGTCTCGATCACAAAGGGGCTGCGTGTTTTGGCTTTCTAGCCAAGCCAGGGAATCATAAGGCAGAACGCTCAGGTTTAAAAATATAGATTTATTTTCCATTAGTAAAAAGTCAATACTGAGAGGAAGATGCGCACGTGTCCTTTCGTGCGTCCCGGGCGGGCGCTGGGGCTTGTCCACCGGCTTCTGCTCAGCGCTGAGCCCTGGCATCCAGGCCGGCCCTGAGCACCCGGCCCCGGCCGGTCTCCCAACTGAGCGCGGGTGGGGAGCTCTGAGGGCTCCTTACAATTCTCAGCTCAGCTCGGGCTGGCTGCCGGGGCGTCCCTGGGCACTGCCCGGTGTCCTGGCCCGCGATCGCCCAATGCCCCGTCACCGTGCTGGGGAGACCAGGAGGCACGCACGCAGACCTGGCTTCCACACTTGTAAGTCAAGAAACGTGTTGTGTTTAATGCAGCCTGCAGGGCAAGCGGTGGAAGTTATTTTTCGTTTTTGTTTCCCAGAACCAGAGGGTCCTACAAGCGTCCCTGAGAGCTGCCCGCGCTGCAGCTGTTCCGTGCCTCGCCGCACCGCTGCCGGCGGGAGACGGAGAGCAGAGGCGGTGACAGAAAACCCGCTGCGGGAACGAGGAGGCGGGGCACTCGGCGAAATCTTTCCACAGTCACGTCCACGATGAACGGAGTCGGGGGGGGGGGGTGGTCCCAACCCCGTCAGAACACCCAGGACTTCCGAGCAGACCACGATTCCGTCACCACAAGGATGCTCTTCACCTCCGCGGGGCTAAACCAGATCCCAAGTTGCGGGGGAACCCTCGGGTTTACGCGTTCGACGCCATGGACACGCAGAACGGAAACTGGAAAACCTGGCCGCGGTGACGCGGGTCTTTGGCAAAAACGATCCTATTGAGAGCGTCATCGACCGCTGGCCCCTTCTCCTCGTGACGTTTGCTCTCAAGAGAATGGGTCTTGCTTTGATACTCATACACGCAGCAGGTCCACCAAACAGCTTAGAAACTAAACCGGTGCTCGGGGGGGACGCTGGGACCCAGAGCGTCCCCCGGAAATGCAGTTCCCTTTGGTGCCAGAGAGACCCCCACCCTGTGTTCTAGAGCGTCTGCCGGGACCAGCCGTTTGATTTTTACAGAATTACGTTCCCCGCACGTTTCAGTGGGGAAGTGGCTCGCTCTGGGTGCCACACCGATAGGTGTCCGCTGGAAGGACAAGTGGCCCTGGAGCCTGTAATGAAAGGGGACCTGTGAGGGCCAGGCTGAGAGCTGGGCGTTATTCAGATGTCACCTTCACCCCAGGAGTGTCCAACCTCCCTCCCTTCCGGGGACCCAGCTTTGAGAGCAGGCATCTTCCAGTTTCCTGATGTTGAACGTGAGGGACAAGCCCCAGCAATTCCAGCTGGCCCGGGGTCACACCCCACGGGGCGCAGCATGGAATCGTCACAATGAAAAAGGCCTGATGTGGCCCGGCCGGCAAGGCTCAGGGGTTCCAGTGTCAACCTAGGAACCAGGTCACACAGGTCATTCCCGGTCGAGGGCACATGCCGGGTTGTGGGCTCGATCCCCAGTAGGGGCCGTGCAGGAGGCAGCAGCCCCTCCATGATTCTCTCATCATTGATGTTTCTCTCTCTCTCCCTTACTCTCGGAAACCAACAAAAACGTCTATTTCTAAAACGGGTTTGATGTTAGATCGGTTATGCCTGGCTATTCGGTTCACCCTCCTCGGCCACTGGCCGGGGCGGGGGAGGACGGACAGACAGCCCTCGGCGTGAGTGACGGAAAAGGCGGGCAGGCGGGCCATACTGCGGGCCGTCCCAGTGGAGCAGGGAGACTGAGCGTCACTCACAGGAGGACAGGACAGATCGACACGCCCAACGGCCCATTTCCCCCTCGTTCAAAACCAGGCGTCGGGTGAGCAGCCGCGTTTAAGCGAGGCTCCGCGTCAGCGGCGGAGAGCCGGCGCCGACCGAGCGGAGGGGGTGTGCGTGCGCGTGAGCTCTGGGCGCCTCCGTCACACCTTCACGTGGAGCCGGCCTCACAGCAGAGAGAGGTCAGTGTCCGGTCCTCAGGGCAGGGTCACCCCCCGTGGTAAAGCCCCTCAGTTCACAGAGACCACGTGCTCCCCCCCCCCCCCCCCCCCGCCCAGGGCGAACCCTGCTGGCTCGGCCACGCCAGCCTCGCGGGGGCCGGGGTCCAGGGCCCGTCCCGCGGCCCCTTCCCCAGCCGCAGGGCTCGGGGACACCGCTGCTTCCCGGACACACCGCGGGCGAGACCGCAGCGACGCAGAAGAGGCGGGAGGTCTTCGAAACACACGCGTGGAGTAGGCACCTGTGTAGGTGTCGTCCCACGGTCCCCAAGTAAGACCACGGCGCAGAAACCACCTCCTGCTCGCAGTCCCCGGAGAAGAGTAAAGAATGCTCGCACACTCTGGTCAGGCAGAATAGTCCATGTGTCTTGATTATCCGTCATTCAACTTTTTAAAAAACTAGACTTATTCAGCTGCTGGAAAATATCCCCTGACTTCGGGTGACAGAGGGACTCTTTGTGTTTGTTTTTTTTTAATAAGGTGAAAAATAATCAAGTGCCTACGGCTGTTTCCCATCAGCCACCCAAGGCGGACTCCTCGCGCCCAAGCCCGTGTGTTAAAAAATAACTTCCACGTGACTCGGCATTAACGTGTGTTTGCTCATCGGGAACACTGAGATAGGTTCGTGTATCGCAACTGAGTAACTTTACAAAATCTCTAACGTGAGGAAGAGGTATATCTTACAGAATCGTTTGGCTAGATCCTAAGGCAATCAACGGAGACAGTTTCTCTGATCGGCGTCGGACACGGAATTTACAACATGATCGTCGCCCGTCGGCGGGGCGCTCGGTGCGGGCGGCGGGCGGTCACGCCCCGTCGCTGCTGAGCTTCCACGAGAGTCGTCTGAACGAGAAAGGGACGAATTTGGTGCCCGCACCAACATAGAACTTGTTCTGAAATTCCACCCTAAAATTAAAAAGAAAAAACCCGTGTGTGAATGAAAGGCTGCGGTAACGTCCCTCCATCCCGTGGAACAGCGTCCAATGAAAAACTAAGCCCGGGCTGCGGCGCTTCGCCCGTCGTGTCCCGCCAGCACTGCTCGTACCCGACAGACCGCACACCCCCCGTGTGGGCGCGGCGTGTTAGAACACATCCCACCGCCTCACACACTGCATACGCACCCCCCCACACACACACACACCCCCCACACATACACACACCCCCCACACACACACACCCCCCACACACACACACACAACCCCCACACATACACACAAACACACCCCCCACACACACACACACAAACACACACCCCCACACACACACACACAGCCCACACACACACACAAACACACACACCCCACACACACACACACACACACACACAGCCCACACACACACACACACACAAACACACACACCCCACACACACACACACACACAAACACACACACCCCACACACACACACACACACACACACAGCCCACACACACACACACACACACACACAGCCCCCACACACACACAAACACACACCCCCACACACACACACACAGCCCACACACACACACACAAACACCCCCCCACACACACACACAGCCCACACACACACAAACACACACCCCCACACACACACACACAGCCCACACACACACACACACAGCCCCCACACACACACACACACACCCACACACACACACACACACACACAGCCCACACACACACAAACACCCCCCCAGACACACACACAGCCCACACACACACACACAAACACACACCCCCACACACACACACACAGCCCACACACACACACAAACACCCCCCACACACACACACAGCCCCCACACACACAGCCCCCCACACACACAAACATCCCCCCCACACACACACAGCCCCCCCCACACACACAGCCCCCCCACAAACACACATACAGCCCCCACACAGACACACAAACACCCCCCCACACACACACACAAACACCCCCCCACACACACACAGCCCACACACAAACACACACCCCCCCCCCACACACACACAAACACCCCCCACACACACACACCCACCCATACACACACAAACACTCCCCCACACACACACACAGCCCACACACACACACACAGCCCACACACACACACACAGCCCACACACACACACACAGCCCACACACACACACACAAACACACACCCCCACACACACACACACAAACACCCCCCACACACACTCACCCATACACACACAAACACTCCCCCACACACACACACAGCCCACACACCCCCCCACACACACACACACCAGCACCTCTCCCCACCGTGGTAGCCGGGCACAGACACTGAGAAACAGGCATGAAGCCTTTTGTGAGGTAAAGCGAGGCTCCCGGTGAAACGAGAGCCGGAAACACACACCGTCTCGGGCAAGCACCAACTTGCTCTCTCTTGCCAGGGCTAACGGCTCGGAAACAAACAAGAGTTATAACTCGGGGGATGTGAGCACAGGCCGCTGGCAGGTGGGAAGACACAGCTGCATTAAGCACTGGGTTTGGGGGGCACACACACGGGGGGGTCGGCTTCTGGAAGGACGGTGCCAGGCCGGCTCCGCTCACCAGTGGAGGCGGATGGCGTGCAGGAAGGCGGACAGCCCCTCCATGACCAGCAGGATGAAGGTGGTGAGCACGGCGAAGAGCGCCGTCACCGGCAGCAGCAGCAGCACCCCGTACGTCTTGTCCACGCGGAGGCCCAGGCGCATGAGCATGGCCCACAGGACGTCCGACAGCTCTGCGGGGGCCGGCGCGGAGTGGGCATCTCGTCACGGTTCCCACGGCCGCCCACACCCTCCTCTCCGCCCGCACCCTCCTCTCCGCCCGCACCCTCCTCTCCGCCCGCTCCCTCCTCTCCGCCCACACCCTCCTCTCTGCCCGCACCCTCCTCTCCGCCCGCACCCTCCTCTCCGCCCGCACCCTCCTCTCTGAGACAGGGACGACGCCAGCCCCCTGCCCACCAGCCCAGCCTGTCGGGGCCCAGCCCGCCTCCGGAAGGGGTGGCGCCGAGTGGGGCGTTGGCTGTCCCCACACGGGCCCGGCCCGAGCGCTCCTCCCGCAGCCGGCCAGTCCACTCCGAGCTGGCCACGCTGCGCTTCCCCGCCCGGGAGGGGGGGGGACACTCACGCGCGTGCGCCAGGCTGAGGGCCCAGAGCCGCAGGTAGGAGGCGGTGTTGGAGATGCAGCCCAGGCAGTACTCGATGGAGTGGATCACCTGCGTCATCAAGATGTCTCCGAAGTTGAACTGCGGAGCCAGAGCACCGTCAGCGCCGGCCCCACTCGGGGCGATTCACACTCTGCTGGCCAGCCCTCCCCCGGCCCCGGTGTCTCCCCTGGAGACGGACTATCATCCTGTCCTCAACCTTCCCACCAAGACCGTTACTACGAAAGCTCCGTGCGGAGTCTATTTTTCACTGACTTCGGAGGAAGGGAGAGGGAAGGAGAAACGTCAGTGACGAGAGAGGATCAGGGATCGGCTGCTCCTGCGCACCCCACGCTGGGGATCGAGCCCGCAGCCCGGGCCCCGACCGGGAGTCGAGCCGGGACCTCCGGGTTCACAGGCCGACGGCCCCCCCTGAGCCCCGCCGGCCGGCGGGCGGGGCGTCTGCTTGTCATCGGGGACGGAGCTTCACCTCCTCACAAGGCACCTCGCGGCAGCCGTCCTCCAGCGGGGGGCTCCCCTCCTCGACGTCCTGGCTGCCCATCAGGGACACCTCCTCCTCGCTGTCCTTCCTGACCAGCGTGTACCCGCTCTGGCGACAAACAGGGGCTCGGTCGGCGCCTTTCCGAGCAGAGCTGGGACAGAGCCGAGGCCAGAGCCCCCCTTCTCCTAACGAGTTCCAGGTTCCCCAGGAACCCCACGCCCTTTAGACAAGACGAGGGCCGCGTGCCCGCCAGACAGCGGTTACGAAACGTCAGGAGAGAGCGCCGCAGTCGGGGAGGCTGGAGCGGCTCAGCCTGCAGGAGGCGGCCGGACACGGGGGGGGGGGGGGGGGGGGGGGGGTTTGGGGGGGGGAGCGGATGCAAGCGGGTCACCCACACCAGGCCCTTTGGGGTCAGTCATGGCTTCCCCGGAGAGCCAGCCCGGAGGCCGGGCAGGCAGGCAGGGCGGGGTCCGCGGGGCCGCGAAGGGGGCACTCACCCTGCTGACCCCGAAGCAGCTGCGGCCGTGGTGCAGCCACAGCAGGAAGAGCGGCTTCCCCAGGAAGAGCACGGGCACAGCCAGCGCGGTGACGGCCAGCAGCAGCCGCTGCACGTGCTCCTGCGGGCGGGGGGGGGGGGGGGGGGGGTGACCACGCAGACCCCGACGGGGCATCCGCACAAATCAAGCCCCGCGTCCCTTCACGCGTGAACAAGGAGCTCCGCCCGGCGGGGCGGCTCAGTGGGCAGAGCGTCGGTCTGGAGGGTCCCCGGTTCGATCCCGGCCAAGGGCACAGGCCGGGGGTGTGGGCTCGGCCCCCCCAGTGGGGGCGTGCAGGAGGCAGCCGATCGATGACTCTTTCTCATCGTGGATGTTTCTCTCTCTTCCTCTCCCTTCCTCTCGGACGTCAATAGAGAAATATTAAAAAATAAATAAAAATAAGGAGCTCAGAGCAAGCACGCCCAGGGGCCGCCTCCTGGGCCCAGAGCGATGCCAGCCCCGACGACAGGGCTGCAGGGACACTTGGAGGCAGCTGCCGGCCCCCGTACAGCCCGCTGGCCCAGCCGGGACGGACTCACCCGGCCCCCGTACAGCCCGCTGGCCCGGCCGGGACACACTCACCGGCCCCCGTACAGCCCGCTGGCCCCTGCCCGGGACACACTCACCCGGCCCCCGTACAGCCCGCTGGCCCCCGGCCGGGACACACTCACCCGGCCCCCGTACAGCCCGCTGGCCCCCGGCCGGGACGGACTCACCCGGCCCCCGTACAGCCCGCTGGCCCCAGCCCGGGACACACTCACCCGGCCCCCGTACAGCCCGCTGGCCCCCGGCCGGGACACACTCACCCGGCCCCCGTACAGCCCGCTGGCCCCCGGCCAGGACGGACTCACCCGGCCCCCGTACAGCCCGCTGGCCCCCGGCCAGGACGGACTCACCCGGCCCCCGTACAGCCCGCTGGCCCCAGGCTGAGACGGGACTCACCTGGTCCCCGTACAGCCCGCTGGCCCCCGGCCGGGACGGACTCACCCGGCCCCCGTACAGCCCGCTGGCCCCCGGCCGGGACGGACTCACCTGGCCCCCGTACAGCCCGCTGGCCCCCGGCCGGGACGGACTCACCTGGCCCCCGTACAGCCCGCTGGCCCGGCCGGGACACACTCACCCGGCCCCCGTACAGCCCGCTGGCCCCAGGCTGAGACGGGACTCACCTGGCCCGCGTACAGCCCGCTGGCCCCTGCCCGGGACACACTCACCCGGCCCCCGTACAGCCCGCTGGCCCGGCCGGGACGGACTCACCTGGCCCGCGTACAGCCCGCTGGCCCCTGCGCTGGGGAACAGGAACATGTTGATGAACTCGATGAGGATGCTGGGCGCCGCCCGCGAGGTGTGTGCGGAGTAGACCAGCCACTTGTAGACGACCATGAAGATGAGGTAGCCGAACAGGCAGAGCAGGAAGAGCAGCTCGGGCACGGACACCAGGTAGATGTTGAACTTCTTCCGGAAGTGCCTGCGGAGAGGCGGGCAGCGGACGGGGCCGCGGAGGCACCTCAGTGCGGCTCCCGCCCCACACCCCCCGGCGGCCGAGGGCAGCCAGAGACAGACGTGAGGCCCGTAAAGCAACCCCCGGGGCCGCCAGACCCACCGGGGAGAAGACACGCCCTCCCGGGACCCCGGCCACGAACAGAGGCCGTCCCGCCCGGCCGGGGGCTCGGAGCAGCACCTACACCAAAAGGCATTCCCGGGCTGCGGCCCCCCCCCCCCCCCGGTGGGCAGGGGCCCGAGGCCACCAATCGATGTTTCTCTCTCTCTCTCTCTCTCTCTCTCTCTCTCTCTCTCACACATCCACAAAGACATCCTTGAGTGAGGACTACAAAAATAATAATTTTTAAAAGTTTCCTAACGCATAAAAAAAAGAGAACAAGAAAATCCAATTCCAGAAACGAACGTGTAACTGCCCTGCTTTCCAGCCTCCTCCCTGCTTGTTCCCTAGAGCCGGGGTCGGCAAACTTCGGCTTGAGAGCCACATGCGGCTCTCTGGCCCCTTGAGGGTGGCTCTTCCACAAAATACCGTGGCCCCGGACAGGTCTATGTTGAAGAAGTGGCATCAGAAGAAGTTTGAGTTTCAAAAATGTGGCTCTCCAACGAAGCTCACAAACCGCACCATCGGAACAGAATCACGGGGCGCACCCGGCACCCCCTCGCCGCCGCTCCCCGTCGCCTGTCGTCGAGGCAAAGTGAGCGACGCCGAACGCGGCTTAGGAACACGGGGTTCAAACCCGGACTCACAAGTGGTTAAAGACTCCCAGGACGACGCCGAAAGTCATGTGGACGACCCCCAAGATCACCGACATTTTCATCTTGAACGAGTTCAGGAAGGTGAGGCGGTTGGTGGCCAAGTTCCAGATCTGGGACAGAGCAGACCGAGAGGCGTTACGGCCCCCCCGTGACTGGTCCCCGAGTTCCAGATCTGGGACAGAGCGACCGAGAGGCGTTACGGCCCCCCCGTGACTGGTCCCCAAGTTCCAGATCTGGGACAGAGCGACCGAGAGCCGTTACGGCCCTCCCCCCCGCCGCGGCTGGTCCCCGAGCCGGAAGCCGCTGGAACCGCAAGCAGCACCTTCACGCCCGCCTGAAGCCCCATCGTGACCCCGCGACCCCACCCTGAACGTGAGGGCCCCGGGCGCCAGTGCCTGTGCGTCTGGGCTCCGTGCCAGGGAGCGGCCGGAGCCGGCCGAGCGGGAGGAAGGGACCCGGGCTCGGCAGACGGGGCGCCGGCCCTCTGGGGAGAGCGGGAGGTGCCGGCGGGGACAGACAGGGCTGTGTCGCCTTCACACACAAACACTGCGGGTGAGCCGCACACACAGTTCTGTCGTCACAGATGTGCGGGCAGGTGGGTGCTAGAGACACGGGGCACCGTCCCAGAAAACGGTCTAACCACCAGGGGGCACTCCTGAACGAATACAAAGTGACAGGATGAAGTCCCATGAACAGGTCTAACCACCAGGGGGCACTCCTGAACCAATACAAAGTGACAGGATGAAGTCCCATGAACAGGTCTAACCACCAGGGGGCACTCCTGAACGAATACAAAGTGACAGGATGAAGTCCCATGAACAGGTCTAACCACCAGGGGGCACTCCTGAACCAATACAAAGTGACAGGATGAAGTCCCATGAACAGGTCTAACCACCAGGGGGCACTCCTGACCGAATACTAAGTGACAGGATGAAGTCCCATGAACAGGTCTAACCACCAGGGGGCACTCCTGAACCAATACAAAGTGACAGGATGAAGTCTGTAAACAAAAAACGTAGCGAGAACACAGAGCCCGGCACCCTGAGAAGCCAGGTGCCGGCTGACCCCTGAGGAGGGGAGGAGGGGGGAGGGAAGAGAAGGGGGAGGGGAGGGGGAGGGCAGGGTGGGGGTGCACTCACGGGGTCGATGCCCAGCGGGTAGGGGCCCTGGAACACCCCGGGGACGCTCGGGTCCAGCTGCAGGACGCGGCTGTGCCTGACCACGCTGTCACTGCAACAGAGGAGGGGACAGGAGGGTCACGGGAGGCCGCGCCCCCTCCGCCCGCGCCGGGCGGCCCGGGCCTCACTTCCACAGCGCCATCCGCTGGCGCTCGGCCGGGGCGTGGCTGGCGCTGTACATGGCGGACACGTTCCAGCGGGAGCCGAAGAGGTTGAGGGACTTGGAGAAGCAGTCGTTGTAGATGAGGCCGGTGTACACCGAGAACAGCCCCATGAGCAGCAGGATGTAGCGGCCGCTGAAGAACATGCCCAGGATCTGCGAGGGGAGGGGGGCGGGAAGAGGGGGGATGGAGGGGTGGTCACGTGACTGAGGCTGGTCAGCGCCCCTTCTCAACCACAGCCCCCCGGGCTCTCAGAGACAGGGCACGGCAGCCCCACGACCCAGGAGGTCCGGGTTCGATTCCCGGTCGGGGCACAGGCCTGGGTTTCGGGCTCGATCCCCAGTGGGGGGCGTGCAGGAGGCAGCCGCTCGGTGATTCCCTCTCATCGTGGATGTTTGTTTCTCTCTCTCTCTCTCTCTCTCTCTCTCTCTCCTTTCTGAAAATCAAAAAACGGCCCTGACCGGTTTGGCTCAGTGGATAGAGCGTCGGCCTGCGGACTGAAGGGTCCCGGGTTCAATTCTGGTCAAGGGCATGGACCTTGGTTGCGGGCACATCCCCAGTGGGGGTTGGGGGGTGTGCAGGAGGCAGCTGACGGATGTTTCTGACTCTCTATCCTCTCCCCTCCTCCCTGTAAAAACCAGTAAAATACATTAAAAGAAAAAAAAAAGACGCCGTCACAGAGGTCCCTGTCCCAGAGGCGAACCCACCTCAGGCTCAGCCAGGGGCGTCTCGGTGCCCGCCCAGCCCCGACCGGCGCTCGGCAAACGGCCGTGTTCCCCGAGAAGACCCCCGACCCGGCCGCCAGCCGGAGGGGCGGCTCACCTCCTGGGACTGGCTGAGCCGGGGGTGGTTCTCGTTCAGCACCAGCAGGAGGGCGAACAGGAACATGACGAAGCCGTGTCCCAGGTCCCCGAACATGACGGCGAACAGGAAGGGGAAGGTGACGATGCTGAAGAGCGCTGCGGGAGCGGAGGGGAGGGGCTCAGGCCGGCGCGGGGCCCCGCACCCACCGAAACGCACCTCCGAGGCCGAGCAGCCCCGGGGGGCGGACGACGCAGCCTCTTCCCCCGCGGCCCACCTGGGTTCACCTCCCGGTAGCTGCCCACGCCGTAGGCGTCCACGATGTTCTGGAAGCCCTCGGTGAACTTGTTGGTGCGGATCAGGGTGGGGGGCGTCTCCTTGGTGGGGATCGTGTTCATGAATGAGGCCATGGTGGCCCCGCTCGCCCTCTGTCGGGGAGCGAGAGTGAAAACAAAGACCCCCGAGAGCCTTTCCCGCACCTGCTTCCCGCCGGCCGGGCTCCTGGGCTCCGGGGCAGCACTGGCCACCCCCACATTCAAGGCCAGGTTCAACGTCTAAGAGGCATTTGTAGACGTTGCCGCCACCAAATACTCCGAAACCAGCGTCAGCGGGCGAGCAGCATCCGCCTCCGGCTCATCCCGACTCCGGAGGCAGGAACCCCGCACCACCCACAGCCGGGCTGTGACCGGAAGGGCGGGAATCCGGTCAGTTCCGTTTCCTGAGACACACGGGGGGGGGGGGGGGGGGGGGGCGCGGGGACGGGTCCTGGGAGAGCTGGCCGCCGCCACGGAGCGTGACTCTCCCGAGTCCCCTCGAGGGCAGACGGTGCAACCGACAGCGAAACGGGGACCCCTCAACATGCTCCGAACAAAGCCACGGCCCCGAGACCACAGACCACCATGGCGTGGGGGACCCCTGAGCCCGCCCGGCTCCCGGCCGCCGTACCGAGCCGTCCTCCAGCGCCCGGCGCAGGCCCGGCAGGTCGGCCTCGGGGCACCACACCTCGGCGATGAGGCACTTGTTGGTGACGTCGAGGCTGCACATGTTGAGCATGTGGTAGATGGCCTTCATCTTCTTCACCTGCACCGCGCGGCCGTACACCGACTCGGCCGCCTTGCACAGCACCTGCCGCAGGTAGTCCTCCGTCTTGTGCAGCACCTGGGGGACAGCGAGTGGGCAGGGGATTGGTGTGGGTGGGGGCAGCGAGTGGGCGGGGCAGCGATGTGGGCAGGGGAGCGAGTGGGCGGGGGGAGCGGTGTGGGCGGGGCAGCGAGGGGGCGGGGCAGCGATGTGGGCGGGGGCAGCAAGGGGGCGGGGCAGCGAGTGGGCGGGGGGAGCGGTGTGGGCGGGGCAGCGAGTGGGCAGGGCAGCGATGTGGGCGGGGGAGCGAGTGGAGGGGGGGGGGGGAGCGAGTGGAGGGGGGGGGGGGAGCGATGTGGGCAGTCAGGCGGTTGGGGGGCAGCTCTCAGCTCTGCCCGCTCCTGCCCTCCGTCAGGGACTCTCCCCTGAGGGAGGCCGAGTGCCGGCACCTACTGCGCGAGATGGGGGCGAGCCTTCCCCCGCCACCCCTTCCCCTTCCCCCGCTCCCCCTCCTCTGGAGTGGAGGCCTGAGCTCAGCCCATCAGATGCCCCTGGAGCTGCTCTCCCAGAGGGCCCCAGGGCCCCAGGAAAGAGCTGGGGGTCGCGTCCCTGGGGCAGCACCAGGCCTGCTGGGCGCAGGGAGCTCCAGTTCTCACACACCCCCCGCCTCCGTCCCCCCGCCAGCAGCCCCTGGCGCCTCCGCGGGCACAGCCCCGCCTGCCGAGCAGAGATGGCACCCGAGAGCCACCCGCGACCCGGGCGCGGTGAGGACGGCACCGACACGGCAAGGCCACCTCCCGTTGCCAGGCCGACACCAGCGAGGTCCCCGCAGGCCGCCCGGCCCCTCACCGTGTACAGGTCCTGGATGCGGGTGCTCAGCCCCTCCTGGATCTCGCGGCGCTCCTCGGCGGTGCTGGGGTACGGGTACACGTGGCAGTGGTAGCTGCAAGGCAGAGTCCCCGCTCACCGCCAGCACCGGGAGGCTGGAGGGGCTCGGGCGAACCTCAGGGCAGAGCTGCCCGGGGCGGGGGCGGGGGGACCCCAACAAGGCAGCTCAGAGCACCGGGAAGACGCAGTCGCCTCAACCTGATTCCTTTTCCAACTGATCTTTCTAAAAATGTTCCTGATTTTAAACGTTTTTTTTAATGACTTTAGAGGGGAGAAGGGAAAGGAGAGAGAGAGAAACACCTCTCATCCTCGTGATCAGAGAATCAGGGAGCGGCTGCCTCCTGCACGCCCCGCACGGGGGGGAGGGGCGATGGAGCCCGCAACCGGGCCTGTGCCCCGACCAGGACTCGAACCCCGACCTCCTGGTTCACAGGTCCACGCTCAGCCCCGAGCCCGCCGGCCGGGCCAACTGATGGTTTAGGCCCTGACTCCCCCACACACACACGCTGGGAGTGTCACAGACACGGCCTCTCTCTCCAGTTGTTTGGAGAATCGCCCTGGAAGCGTCACTGACCAGTCAAATGTGGAAAAGCAAAGCGCAGTGTCCGGCGAAGGCGCCCCGGGGCCCAGCAGCCTTGGCGCCCAGTGTGCTCCCCCCACCCCCCACCCCCGCTGTGGGAGGACGGCCGCTCACCAGTCACAGATCTTCTTCACCTTCTGGCCGATCTGCTCGCCCCAGAAGGAGATGAGGAACACGTACCACTTGACGACGTCCCCCTGCAGGGAGGACGCCTTACTTCCGGCTGGAGAGCCGCCCGGCGGCTCAGCCTCTGTCACTCATCCCCCCCCACACACACACACACAGGACACACACACACACACATACATACACACACACCACATACACACAGGACACGCACACACACACATACACACACACACACACACACAGGACACACACACACATACACACCATACACACACACAGGACACACACACACACACATATACACACACACACAGGACACACACATACACAGGACACACACACATGCATACGCACACACGCACACACACATACACACACACATAGGACACACACACATACACACGGGAGACACACACACATACACACACACATACACACACACACAGGACACACACACACACAGAGGACACAAACACACACACACACACACACACACACACACGCTCCTTCCTGTGAGGCCGCCCCCAAGGTCACTGCAAAAAGCACTCCCCGCCCCAAACCAAGGCGGGCGGGCTGGTCGTTCTCGGACAAGCAGTGAGCAAGACCCGAGTCCCCACTTGCGCGCCCCCCCCCACCTCAGACTGCCAGCGGGGTCCGGGCTTGCCCGGTCCGTACCGTCTGTGCTTTCGGGCGCAGTGCACACGCGCTGTCCTGTCCCCCAACCCCTCCGCCCCCGTCCCCCGCCCTGGCAGACACGGGGATCACCTCTCCGAGCAAACCTCACAGGCTCAGGCCTGGAGGGGACGGCCACCGGGGTCCGGCCGTGCTGTGGCCATGGGAGAAGGCCCTGGACCCCGGGGAGGGGCCGGGAGCAGCCCCCGGGGCCCCCTCGCTGTGCCCGGCGTGCACCCACTCACTGTCTCCGGGTCCTCGAGGGCCTCGTCCAGCTCCGAGTAGGTGACGATGGTGTAGCCTTTGCAGACCCGCCACAGCATCCTCTCAAACGCCTCCACCTTCCCCTGGTGGATGAGGCCCGACACAAACCTGGGGCACGCAGACCGCCCCGTTCAGCACCCTCACCAGCACGGCACCGCGCCGGGCACTCATTCTGCCCGGGGAAGCTTCCCACTGCCCGGGCCCCCCATGCTGGACACCTCCCTCCCCTGCTGGCACTCCCTCCCCTGCTGACACTCCCTCCCATGCTGGACACCTCCCTCCCCTGCCGACACTCCCTCCCCTGCTGACACTCCCTCCCCTGCCGACACTCCCTCCCCTGCCGGCACTCCCTCCCCTGCTGGCACTCCCTCCCATGCTGGACACCTCCCTCCCCTGCCGACACTCCCTCCCCTGCTGGCACTCCCTCCCCTGCTGACACTCCCTCCCCTGCTGGCACTCCCTCCCCTGCTGACACTCCATCCCCTGCTGGCACTCCCTCCCCTGCTGACACTCCCTCCCCTGCTGGCACTCCCTCCCCTGCTGACACTCCCTCCCCTGCTGGCACTCCCTCCGCAGCTGGCACTCCCTCCCCTGCTGATGCCTCCCCTGCTGGCACTCCCTCCCCTGCTGACACTCCCTCCCCTGCTGGCACTCCCTCCGCAGCTGGCACTCCCTCCCCTGCTGATGCCTCCCCTGCTGGCACTCCCTCCCCTGCTGACACTCCCTCCCCTGCTGACACTCCCTCCCCTGCTGACACTCCCTCCCCTGCCGGCACTCCCTCCGCTGCTGGCGCCTCCCTGCTGGGTGAAAGGCCCTGGAGCACCTCGCTGTGCAGCTGAGCTGGCACTCCACAGCCTGCCCTCCCCATGCAGGCAGCGGGCCGGCCCCGGCAGCACCGACCCCGAGGCACCTACCCCAGCTTGGCGCCCAGCCTCTGCATGGAGCTGTAGTCCAGCAGGGAGTCGCTGTCCAAGGCGGGGAACTCCTCATACGTAGGCTCGAACTGCGGGGGGGCGGGGGGGGGGGGTGTGGACACAGCGTCTCGTGAGGAGGGACCCCATCTCGCCCCAGAGGCAGCCCGGGGCCGTCACCCCGCGGATGGAGCCAGGGCCCAGGGCGACTCGGACGGGAAGCGGCTCTCACCCAGGAGCAGCTCACGCCCCCCCCTCACCTGCCAGCACCCGGCCACACTTACCGGGAAGTCTGGGCCCGCCCCCTCCCCCTCCCCGTCCTGCCCCTGCCCCTGCCCCTGTCCCGGTCCTGCCCCTGTCCCCGTCCCCATCCTGCCCCTGTCCCCGTCCCCGTCCTGCCCCTGCCCCTGCCCCTGCCCCGGTCCTGCCCCTGTCCCCGTCCCCATCCTGCCCCCACCCTGTCCCCGCCCAGGCCAGAACATTCTGGGCCAAAGCGGACGGAAGGGGGGGTGAGCACGCTGCTCCCGGACGCGCAGGGGCAGGAACCGCAGTTCTGATCACGCACTCAGTGGGGGTCGCGCCCCTTCCCTCTTAGCAATTTGGAAATGAGATCTCGACTTTGGAGCTGAAAGTCCTGTTCGATTCTTTCTCACGACCACAGCTTTTTCCCAACCGCACCCAGAGCCTCGCACAAGGGGCGGCGTTGCTGCGGAGCCCGCGGGGCAGAGGCCGGCCGGCCGGGGAGCCGACCGGCGGGAGAAAGGGGACACCTGTGACACCCCCAACAACGACAAGTCTAAAGCAAACACAAAACACTCCGGAGCTGCTGTGACGCGAAAGCCACCAACGCAGGGCACGGCTTCCAGCGCTCCTCGCGGGGATCCCCCAGCGGGAAGATGCGGCCGAGACCGCGCGCCCGAGCCGGCCCTACACACAGCGCGGGCGCGGGGGCCGCTACCTCCACGCTCCGCCTCACGAAGGTCTTGGTGACGCGCAGCATGTGCGTGTACTCGATCAGCTCCAGCAGGTTCCTCCGCAGCTTCTCCTTGTTCCGCGTCACCTCCCGCAGCTCCACCTCCAGCTTCTGCAGCTGCTCCTGCACCGGGCGGGCGGGCTGCTCAGACCCGCCTCGCGCCCGGGTGACACCCCCCCGCCACCCCCGGGGAAGCTTTTAAAAAGCCAGGGTCTAGCCGGGCCATGGGAGGCCGCCGCCCACTGAGCCCCCCGGCCCGGTCGCCCATGGCATCCGGGGTAGCGGCCTCTCTGAGCCCCCCACGGGGTCGCCGATGGCCATGGGGGCAGCGCCTCTGGCTCCGAGGGGACAGGCAGGGAGACCAGGCAGCACAGCGAGCAGGCAGCGGCCAAGGGTGGCGTTACCTGCATTTCCAGAACCTGCTTCAGAGGGGGGGCCGGCGGGCTGCTCTCGCCCTCGGGCAGCGGGATGTCGGCTCGGTGAATCTCCTGCGCCAGGTACGCTGCCGGGGGCCGGCGTGAGCGGTGAGACCCCGCTCCGGGCCCCCGGGCCAAAACACGTAGGGGCGGACCCCTCAGCCCCCAGCTCCGCGCGGCGTCTGACAGTCAGCGTCTGGGTCCGCGTGGGGCACGGGGCCACCCGCAGAGCCCTCCTCTCCCGGGGGGGGGGGGGGTGCCGCCTGGACAGAGCAGCAGGTGGTGGCGACAGGGTGGCAACCACAGCTTGTGGACGTGAACCCCGTGTTTACAGATAAGAAGTAGCAAGTGCAGACGTGACGTCGGCCTCTGTGACAGGCTGGCCTCAGACAGGGGGGACCGGCCCTGCTTTCCACCTCCTGCCGCCCCCCCCCCCACCCCCCCCCGCTCCCGAAGTTTCCGAACGGAACGGGGTGCTGGGGTCGTCCGGGGAAACTCACCCAGGATCCGTTCCAGCTCTTCGCACCGCTTCACCTCGCCAACGAACTTCCTCTGGAAAGAGCTCACGCTCTGGTTGAGCTGAGAAGAGAATGGACAGTGCTCTTCCACCGCCTACAGCTTAACCACGGGCCTGACTTTGAAAGCTTATTGGCACGGGTTCGGGGGACCGCGCACCCTCGGGGGTCCCGAACGGAGGACACGGCCACAGCTGTTCTGGAAAGCGATTCGGCAACTGTCACCAAAAACACCCGGGAGATGCCCTCCGCCCGGGGATACCCACTGGAGGTTTTTCTTTCAATCTATTTTATTGATTTTCACAGAGAGGAAGGGAGAGGGATAGAAAGTCAGAACCATCGACGAGAGAGAGACATCCATCGGCTGCCTCTTGCACGCCCCCCACTGGGGATGTGCCCGCAGCCAAGGTCCATGCCCCCGACCGGAATCGAACCCAGGACCCTTCGGTCTGCAGGCCGGCGCTCTATCCACCGAGCCACACCGGTTTCGGCCAGCCGGCGAAGTTTAACCAGAGCCAGAAGGAAACGACACCTGGCCACGGAGCGGCACTGAGAACGGGAAGCGGTTACCCGCGGTGGCATTCTGCTCAGCAGCGACCAGGAATGGGCTGCTGGCACACTGACCGTCACGGGGGCTCTGGGGAGCGACAGGAGAGGACACAAACGGGCACAAACTGTGCGGCTCCGTTTCTACGAGGCGGGCGGGGATGCGAACGGGGGAGGCGGGAGTGCCGGCCGGGGCTGGGGGAGGGCGCGAGGGGACTCTGACGGGGCCGGGCCACTTTCTGTCATGACCGTGCGCCGGGGATGAGGGAATTCCGTGGCAAACGTCAACCAAGTTCAGTTGTTCAAAGTTACGACTTAGTCATGTGACTTACCACGTATTTACTACGCGACGTTTCAAGTGACTGCGGCACTTGAGGACAGTGAGAAGCTATTCGAGAGCGCAGGTGAATTAACGGCACCGCGGCTATGACTGTTTAGTGTCCCCGCCTTTTACAGACACTGACACGTTTACAAACGAAATGACACATCTGGGTCTGTCCCCCGAACCCTTGCCTCGCCATGTTCTTGGGGGTCAGGGGCTGGAATGGAGTGGGCGGCCAGTTTACATTGGGGCGGTGGTCAGGTATCGCCATTCGTCAGCAGAGGCAGACATCAACAGCACGGTTTGACATGTCTCCGGAGAGCCGCATTTTTCAACCTAAACTCCTTCTGACGCCGCTTCTTCAACACAGACTCGCCCGGGCCGTGGTGTTTTGGGGAAGAGCCACCCTCAGGGGCCAAAGAGCCGCATGTGGCTCGTGAGCTGCGGTTTGCCGACCACGGTCTTAGGGGACACATGCTCTTCCCTCAAAGGCACCTCTAACACAAAGCTCAAAACAGCATGCCGTTCTGTAAGAGATTTAATAAGGCCAGGACACGGTTTGTGTGTGAGATGAGGTTTTCAGTGCGGCTTCAGTCGTATAAACCACATGTGCATTTTAAAGTGCTATTTTAAAAAGAATGGTTGGCCAATATTAACCAAAAAGTTAGTGTTTATTTCTAACAGAAGTTATTCTTACAATTCCCAAATTTTCCACAACACACTCCCCCCCCCCCAACGTGTCACGTTTATAATTTTTAAAAATGACAGACACCTGGTTCCCCTCAGCAGGTCCATGGGGCTGGGGGGGGGCGGGGGGGGCGGGGGGGGCAGATGGGGCTGAGGGGTCTGTGGGGGGTGGAGGGGGACTGAGGGGGGCTTTGGGGCCGGTGGGGGGTGGAGGGGCCAGGTGGGCGTCCAGCTGCCCCGAGGCACGGCCCGCCCGCTGGTGGCCGCATTGCGCAGGCCCAGCCCTCCGGGAGCCAGAGGTCAGCACAGCCTGGTGCTCATGGGGTGTCAGGGGATGGGGGGGGTGCCCACCTGGTATGTGCACCCCTCTGTCTGAGCCCCCAGCCTGGTGTGAGGACCCGGGCTGCAGGCAGGACGGGGACGGTGACAGGCTGGGGCCCGGGCTCACGAGGTCCTGGAGCCGCAGGGGAGCCGAGGTGCGGTGCGGACTGGGCCCGGGGGATGGGCCCCAGAGGGGGCGGCATCGGGACTGGGCCCGGGGACACCGGGCAGAGCCACGTCGCACAGGGTGAATGCGGGAAGCCGGCGGTTTGCGGACCCGAATCCATTTCTTTTCGAGCCTCCCAGGGACGCCACAGGCCCCGGGACCTCTCGCGTGGACTCGGGCCGGGCCCCGCTCTCCTGTCCCTCCTCAGTCCAGCTGTGCAGCCCGGCGGGAAGGAGATAGCACCGCCCACGGGTTTCTGGAGGGACTTGGGCAAAGGGACTGCTGACAGGTGTGAGAGCAGGGGCAGGCCATCTAAGCTCTCAAGGGGGCAGGCCCATGTGAACAGCTGTAAGTGAGCACGTGGACAGCTGTAAGTGAGCACATGGACAGCTGTAAACGAGCGCGTGGACAGCCGTGAGCACGTGAACAGCTATAAGTGAGCACGTGGACAGCCGTAAACGAGCACGTGGACAGCCGTAAACGAGCGCGTGGACAGCCGTAAACGAGCGCGTGGACAGCCGTAAACGAGCGCGTGGACAGCCGTAAACGAGCACGTGGACAGCCGTAAGTGAGCACGTGGACAGCCGTAAGTGAGCACGTGGACAGCCGTAAGTGAGCACGTGGACAGCCGTAAGAGAGCACGTGGACAGCCGTAAGAGAGCACGTGGACAGCCGTAAACGAGCACGTGGACAGCCGTAAACGAGCACGTGGACAGCCGTAAATGAGCACGTGGACAGCCGTAAGTGAGCACGTGGACAGCCGTAAACGAGCGCGTGGACAGCCGTAAACGAGCACGTGGACAGCCGTAAATGAGCACGTGGACAGCCGTAAGTGAGCACGTGGACAGCCGTAAACGAGCGCGTGGACAGCCGTAAACGAGCACGTGGACAGCCGTAAGTGAGCACGTGGACAGCCGTAAACGAGCGCGTGGACAGCCGTAAGTGAGCGCGTGGACAGCCGTAAACGAGCGCGTGGACAGCCGTAAACGAGCGCGTGGACAGCCGTAAACGAGCGCGTGGACAGCCGTAAATGAGCACGTGGACAGCTGTAAATGAGCACGTGGACAGCCGTAAATGAGCACGTGGACAGCCGTAAATGAGCACGTGGACAGCCGTAAATGAGCACGTGGACAGCCGTAAGTGAGCACGTGGACAGCCGTAAGTGAGCACGTGGACAGCCGTAAACGAGCGCGTGGACAGCCGTGAGCGCATGGACAGCTGTAAGTGAGCACGTGAACAGCTGTAAGTGAGCACATGGACAGCTGTAAACGAGCGCGTGGACAGGGAGGCAGGGCCCACAGGTGGACAGCCATAAGTGAGCGCGTGGACAGCCGTGAGCACGTGGACAGCCGTGAGCACGTGGACAGCCGTGAACGAGCGCGTGGACAGGGAGGCAGGGCCCACAGGTGGACAGCCGTAAGTGAGCACGTGACCGGGCAGGGCCATGTTGACAGTCGTGAGCACGTGATGGGGCGGGCCCACAGGCGAGGCCACGTGAACAAACAGGTGGACAGGGGGGGCGGGGCCACATGGCTTTAGAAGGGCAACGGCCAGGAGCCCCAGAAGCTGGAGGCAGGAAGGACCCTCCCCTGAGGGAAGGAGCACAGCCCCAGAAATCCTGATTTCAGGTTCTGGCCCAGAACGGGGGGGGGGCACGAGTCCCTGTTGGTTTAGACCAGTGGTCAGCAAACCGCGGCTCAAGAGCCACATGTTGACTAATGAGTTTGCCGACCACTGGTCTAGGCCGGAAGGCCTGGGAGGAGCGGGGCGGCGTGGAGGGTCAGTGGGAGGAAAAAGGGGGACATGTGCAGTATTTCCAACAGGAAAGAGAGTTTTTTAAAAAGGAGGAACGCCGACCTACACACCAGGAGGTCAGGGTTCGGGTTCCGTTCCGGGAAAGGCGCTGGGGAAAGGGTTCTTGCGACGGTGACCGAGAAGACACAGTCAGACAACAGCTGCTCCAACACGAGAGTCCGCCCGAAGGCTCGGTTCTCGCTCAGTCCGTTACCGAGCTGTTTTTCTAAAGATTACCCACAGGGAAGACAAACCCCACTCGTTTCTGGATTCCCGCTGACCCGACCTAACCCGCTCCGGCTGCTGGCGATTCAGACACCACCTGTCCCCACAGGACTGATGTCAAAGGGGGGCCAGGCCCCGCGCCTCTGCCAGCCACCGCCGCCCACTTCCTCTCCACACAGGATGCTGCCCGGGCCTGCGGGGCTAAGGGGCCCCAGGAAGGGGCCGGTTCTGGCCCGGACGCGCAGGGCCGGGTGGACCCCGGCGTCACCGTCTTGCAGGTACCGACTCTGTGTGCTCCCGGTTACGTGGTCACTTTTACAAAGCGTCCCTCCTCTTTTCTTTTCAGGGAGGCAACATCGCCCCAAGTCCAGGCCGGTGACAGAAGACCATTTAAAGGTGGATTCAATGGAAGACTAACGACCTCAGAAACCCGGCAGAGGGCCTGGCCGGCAGGGGGCAGGGGCTGGGCGTCGACTTATGAGCCAGGAGGTCAGGGTTGGATTCCCGGTCAGGGCACAGGCCCGGGTTCCAGGCTCCATCCCCAGTGGGGGGCGTACAGAGGGCAGTCCATCAGTGACTCTCTCTCACATGGACATTTCTCTATCCCTCTCCCTTCCTCGCTCTCCAAAACCAACAAAAACCTCACCCTAACCGGTGTGCTCAGTGGGTAGAGCGTCGGCCTGCGGACTGAAGGGTCCCGGGTTCGATTCCGGTCAAGAGCATGTACTTTGGTTGCGGGCACATCCCCAGTAGGGGGCGTGCAGGAGGCAGCTGACGCTGTTTCTCTCTCATCGATGTTTCTGACTTTCTATCCCTCTCCCTTCCGCTCTGTAAAAAATGAATGAAAGGTATTTAAAAACCTCTAACACTGATAAAAAAAACCTATTAAAAAAACCAGCAGAGGCACCTGCTGCTCTTTGCTAACCTCCTTCCTGTGCCGCGGCTGGACTCACTCCGGGTGACAATTGTCCCGAGACCAGACCGTGACCAAGTGCGACGCCCCGGCCTTCCCTAGGCCCGCAGGTCAGACAGAACCTGCCTTTTGGTCTTCTCAGGCGCCCCCAACACACACCAAACCCAGGCCCCGCCTCCTCCCTTAGGAGGACTGGCGGCCAGCCAGGAAGTCCAGAGTCAGGGATCCCACCTGGGGAACAGGAGGGCGGTGAGAAACCCCAGAAAAGAGCAGGGCAATGTCAGCCGGGGTGGAACTTCCTGCACCAGCAGCCATGCCGCCTGACAGCCACCCAAAGACACAGACACACAGAGACGGACACACACACACAGACACACACACGACTTTCTGCACCAGCATCCATGCCGCCTGACAGCCACTGGAACACACACACAGACACACACACAACTTTCTGCACCAGCAGCCATGCCGCCTGACAGCCACTGGAACACACACACACACACACACACACAACTTTCTGCACCAGCAGCCATGCCGCCTGACAGCCACCCAAAGACACAGACACACAAAGACGGACACACACACACAGACACACACACGACTTTCTGCACCAGCATCCATGCTGCCTGACAGCCACCCAAAGACACAGACACACAAAGACGGACACACACACAGACACACACACGACTTTCTGCACCAGCATCCATGCTGCCTGACAGCCACTGGAACACACACACACACACACACACACACACAACTTTCTGTACCAGCAGCCATGCCGCCTGACAGCCACCCAAAGACACAGACACACAAAGACGGACACACACACACAGACACATACACGACTTTCTGCACCAGCATCCATGCTGCCTGACAGCCACTGGAACACACACACACACACACACACACACACACAACTTTCTGCACCAGCAGCCATGCCGCCTGACAGCCACCCAAAGACACAGACACACAAAGACGGACACACACACACACAGACACACACACGACTTTCTGCACCAGCATCCATGCCACCTGACAGCTGCCTGAAGACACACACACACACACACACACACACACACCCTTCTGCACCAGCATCCATGCCGCCTGACAGCCACCCAAAGACACAGACCCACACAGAGGCAGAGACAGAACACACACACACACACACACACACACACCCTTCTGCACCAGCATCCATGCCGCCTGACAGCCACCCAAAGACACACACACACACAGACACACACACACACACACACACACATACACACACACACCCTTCTGCACCAGCATCCATGCCGCCTGACAGCCACCCAAAGACACACACACACACAGACACACACACACACACCCAGGTGGAAAACCGGGCCCCACACAAGGAAGAGCCTCTGGTTTGGTTTCTTCTGCAAGAGGATGCGCCGAGCTTTCGCTTCCCCCGTTGAGTTTCAGGCTGGGGTGACACTGCCACCGCCTGAAACCGAATCTCCGCGGGGATGGCACCTGTTCAAGCCTCTGAGATTTCAGCCTGATCGGCCCGGGGCCGAGGACTCGGGACGGAGCCACCCGCCGGCTGCGCAGGAGGCCCGTGTCTCCCGGGTCAGGGGCTGCAGCCAGCCCAGCACCCGCCGCGTGAGTGGGTACCAGGTGCTGGAGCCCAAGTGCCCCCGGAACCAGGCAGAGAGCCGGGCCTGCCCGGCAGCCTCCCCGGTCTCTCGGGGTGTTTTCCAGCTGCATCAGCATACATACAGGCGTTTCCTTTGGAAAAGAAGGAACCCCGGAAAGGTGACGGGGAACCCCCAGGGAAGGAGCGCGGTGGCCGGGAAGTAAAACACCTGCTTCAGTGCCTTCCCATCCCAACAGCACCGCCAGGTCCGGCTTCCTCCCCTCCCTTCCACACCCGTCCTCCCTATCTCTCCCCAATCAGCGTGCGGCCTCCTCCCAGGCTGTGCCCACAACGCGAGGACCTTGTCCTCCCGGCTCGCCACCCGGCCTGTCCCGGCACCCAGCACCTGGAATGGAGCGAGGAGCGCGCAATCGGGGCGTGCCGGCCACTCCGCAAATGCCCAGGAGCGCCTGCAAACACCGGGGCCCTTCCCAGTCTCGGGGAATCGGGATGGGCCAGCGAGGAGAGGCCCTGGCCCTTGGGGGTTCACAGCCGAGCTCGGTGGAGACAAATGACAAACAAGTAAACAGACACACAAACAAGTGCTCACTGTCCCTTGCAGGGGAGACAGCGCCCCCAGACCCCGCCAGGCCGTGGCACACCCTCCCGCATCAGGGAACAAAACCCACACAGATCGCTCCCCTGGAGGAGCCCGCACTTCGCTCCCCGCCACTGCAGGCTCTGAGCTCACCGGCCACCCGGGTCCCCCCCATCCACCCCGGGCCGGTCCTTCCCATCAATCGCCACCTCCTCCAAGAAGCCCACCTTGACCACCACCGCCCGCTGAGCCGCCCTCACACCAACCCCGTTATTTTCTTTCCAGCGAACATTCTCTCGTCGATGTCCGATCTCTGTCCCCCGCCACCCCCGTATGTCCCAGATAGACTCGGGGCCAGAGGCCTTATCGGATGTGCTCTCCGGCCCAGCCCGGCCGCCTGGCACAGGAGCGGCGGCGGGTGAAGCTGAGGAGGCCCTCACGGAGGGGAGGGGGGGCAGAGGGGGTGTCACTAAGTCGGGATCCTAAGCTGGGCCGCAGCTCCTGCCAGGCACCGGCCTCAGTTTCCCCGCCTGGGAAATGGGGACGGCGGCGTGCCCCGGGCCCCGCGCGGACGGAAGGGAGGCCCGAGTCTCCCGGGGCGACACTCACGTCTCGGAACTGGACCAGGCCCTTCTCGCCCAGGGCGCTCAGGCACTCGTAGGCCGTGCCCGACTGCAGGAAGAGTTGCGCCAGGCACATGGGCTCGCTCCGGAACAGGGACCCCATGGCGGGCGAGCGGGCGGGCGGGGCCCGACGGGCGGCAAAGGGGCTCCGGGCCCGCGCGGTCAGCCGGGGCAGCCCCGGCCTCGGGCTCCTGCTGCGGCCTGGCCGCGGTGCCGCACCATCGGGCTCCGGGCAGCTGCAAGGCGCCCCCAGTCCAGCCCCCACGGCCGCCGCTCCAGCCGCCGCCACCGCCGACACTGAGCGAGGCCCCGCCCCCGCCTAGCCATTTCCGGTCCCGCCTCCTCCCCCGCGGACGACCAATGGCGCCTGCATTTGTGGTGTGTGACGGCGCCGAGGGGCCAATCAGCGCAAATCCTGCGTGGGACGCGAGTGCTCTGGACGCCCTCCCCGGCCCGACGCGGCTTTTAGGACGAGTTTCTGGGGGTGCGGGCAGCGTCCGTCGACCCGGGCCCGCGCCCCGCGGTTCTTGGTCATGTCGCCGGGCTGTGCAGCTTCTTCACGGTCCTTTTCAGAGGATGCCACCAACTCCGCTGCAGCCCCTTCCCGCACCTTCCGGTCCGCGCGGCCCACAACCGCAGCTTTGTCTCCGAGGATCTGCCCGTTTCCGGCCACTTCACGCCCACGGAGCCACGCCGGCGGCACGTGGTGATGGCCTGGTCACGGGCTTTCCTCCCGGGGCCCTGTCCCCCGTGCAGACCAGGAGGCAGGCTCTGACCCTGCACCCAGGTGACCTGACCCGGACTCAGACTTGGCGCAGCCGCCCCCTGAACGCCTCGGGCGCCTCCCACTGCATTTCGAACAACCCTCCCCCCTCCCCGACTTCTCCCGTGGCCCGCAAGACCCCTGTGTCGGCTCCCTTCCTGCCCCCCACCCCCCCCCCCACAGGCCCTCCTCTCCGGCCGCCTGTCCTGGCTCCAGGTTGGTGCCCGTGACCTTGATGACACTCTCTCTGCGGGTCTCGGCCCAATGTCACCTCCTGAGCGGCTGTCCCTGAGCGGGGAAGGGGTACGGGGGAGTGACCTGAAATCCTCGTCTGTTTACTGCCAGTTTCCCCCCAAAAGTTTGCAAATTCCGCTGGTCAAGGGACACTGTCTTGCTTTCAGCAGGGCCCAGTGGCAGCAGCCACGCTCTCAGATGCACGCGTGAGTGTCCGCATAGGAAAGTTAAGACCACACAGTCCCGCCAAGGGGAGTGTTTACGTACCAAAGTCCTCCCAACAAGAGTCAGATCAATTGCCCGCCACTCGGGAGTTTTGGGCTAATTTTCCAGAGCTGGTGCTCCAGGTGCCTTCGACTCTGACTCACGCAGTCAACCAACCAGTGGGGTTTCCTTCCCTGTGAGGAGCCACTTTTCAGCTTCGGCGGTGACTGCAGAACCAGGGGTACCGACCTGCCACTCCCTCCGTCCCTCCCTCCGTCCCTCCCTCCAGTGCAATGACTGTTCACCGGGCCATGAAGAAAGCTCCGTGATGAGCTGTGTGGCTGCCGTGGGGCTGTGGGCGAGGCCATCACCCCCCACCCCCACCCCCACATGACGCCACCGTCCCCTCGCCAGGCGCCTCGGGAGAAATTCCTCGCAAGGCTCCGGGAGGAGTAGCAGCTGTCCGCCACTCAAAAAACTGTGATCCTTGTAGCTTTTTTTTTTTTTTTTTTGTAAACTTAAGGCCAAGGTCTTCCCATCAATTCCACAGAAATACCGGGTGTCCTGGGAAAAAATACATACACATGTTGATAATTACAAAAGCAGTGTTTATTAAAGTACATTTCATTTTCAGAATTGAGCTGTCAGCTGTTGAAGTGTGTCCACATTTTGGGGGGACTCTGTATATAAAAAGTTGAAGAAATAATTGACTCTAAGGGGCAAATAAGATATCTGGACCAAAGCTCCTATGACCTGAGCAGTTTGGGGTAACCCAGAGGCAGGCCCGGACAGCCGTGGGAGTGAAACCCACCCAGGCTGGGGCAAGCGTTTCCTAGGAAACAAAACGCTCCGCTTCTCAGAACTGAGCGCCCCATCGCACATGGGGGGGGGGGGGGGGGGCGCGGTGCGTCTGGTCTGTGAGGCCCGGAGCGGCGGGGTCAGGCTCTGCGTCCTCGGGTCCAGGGGTCGCTGAGGAACACGGCCACCACGGACAGGAAGGCCAGCAGCAGGCCCTTGGCCACGCACCGAGCGAAAGGCTCCCCTGCAGGACGGTGACCAGGTGAGCGACTCCCTTCCTTCTCACTTTCTTGTAGCTACTCGGGTAGAAATAAGCCAAGCCACTAACAACCGTCCCTTTTTAAAAGCGGTTTTTAGAGCGAGAGGAAGGGAAAGGGACGGGGGAGACCCATCGATGTGAGAGCAAAACATCGATCGCGGGACTGAGCCCGCCAGCCGGGCATGTGCCTGACCGGGAGCCGCACCGGCGCCCTCTCCCGCCGAGCCGCACCGGCAGGGCCACGGCGACCACGGTTAAGTGGCAACGTGGCCGGGACATCTTTCCCTCTCTAACGGTCGTCCGCGGACACGCCGGTGCCCGATCCGGGACGGCGGCACCCACCTCGGTAATGCCGGGTCCAGGGGTACAGAAGCTGCGGCCAGCACACGTCATTCCGCTCGCAGTCGTACGCGGTGAAGTTGACCTGGAACCTAGAAAGCGTGTTAGGAGGTTGCTTTTGGTGAGAAGTATCAACGCTGGTTAAAGAAACAGATTTATTTCCAAAGATGTATATTCTGCTTCCCAAAAACTGCCAACAGGCTCAGAGACCTACCTGGTCAGCGGCCGGGGCGGCCGGGCAGGGACCGGAATGAACCGGACGGAGGCGCTGAGGGCGAGGAGGCCGGGCTGCTCACACGTGAGCCCGCACTGGGGCCGCCAGGTCGCCGAGGAGATCCTGGGGGAGGCCGCCCGTCACCCGAGGACAACAGGCGGCCGACGGCAGCGACGTGCCCGGGAGTCGGACGGACCTCACCCGGCCGGCGGGGCTCGGGCTGAGCCCGACCCAGGGACCAGGAGGTCCCGGTTCCGTTCCCGGTCGGGGCAAAGGCCCGGGTGGCGGGCTCGATTCGATCCCCACTGGGGCCGTGCAGGAGGCAGCCGATCCGTGGTTCTCTCTCATCACGGATGTTTCTCTCCCCCTCCCGTCCCCTCTCTGAAATCAATAAAAACGTGTTTGTTTAAAAGCTGCCCCGTTTGTATCGTGAATTTCCAGATGCACTCGCAAGGAGAAGCCGTTCCACGGAGCTGCTGCCATGACCAACACGGGGCCACGTCTTCCCTTCTCCCACACGGCTAACACTTGCCACTTGCAAGTAAGCCCTCGGCTTCTAAGCTGGCCTGTCCCCGTTCCCACGCCTCCCCCCACCCGGCTCCTGCCTCTGAACCGCACTCGGGGCTGCCTCACCTCTTCTCTGCGCCCACGATCTCCAGCTGGGGGACCCCCTCCACCGCGCCGGCCTCCCAGGTGAGGAAGCGGAGGCGCAGCTGGGCAGGAATCCCGGTGCAGGTGCCACCCCCGCTGCCGCCGGCCGGGCCTGCGCCTGGGTCCGGGGCGGCTGCGGGGGGGGGGGGGGGGGGGGGGAGTAAGTCTCTCCACATCCCGGTGCCGTAAAAACGGGCGCATCAGACAGGAAGCACGTTAATGCCGCTGCCATCCCTAAGGGGCTCTTATTTAACTGTCATCCCGTGATGGCATCACCCCTTGTGTTCGGATGTTCCCTTCCGGTTGTCGGTCACCGGAGCTTTCCAGTCCCAGGCCCACGTGACACCAGAAATCGGGGTTCCGTTCCTGTCCTCGCTGAAATCTACCCAGTTTTCACAGAAACGCCGCATCGCCGCAGTAAAGCGCTCAGCGTCGGGGCGGGGGGGGGGGGGGGGGTCAGCCGCTGGCTGCGGACTCGGGGCCAGGGGGGCGGCCCTGGGCGGTGTGGCTTGGGCCCCTGGTGCGTGGGTTTGAGTCCCAGTGAAGGGCGAGCATGGGGGGGGGCGGGCACCCGATCAGTGTGACTCAAAAGAGTCCTGTGCTCACGAACAGTCACCCCTCACTGCCTCCCACGCCCCGCCCGGCCACCAGCGACCACTGATCTGCTGCCGGTGTCCAGTACTGGACACTGCTCCAGGACAGGGCGGGCACTGGAGCCAGCTGGCTCCGCGCACGGAGCAGCATGTTTTCTGTCACCTTTTACGTGAACAAAACTGCCTTTTAAAATCACAGGCAGGTCTCAACCGCCCCTCTTCCTGGGACCGAAAACAAGGCAAACTGAAATGAAAACCCTCACGACCACCCACCCCACGTCCTCACAGACACTTGACCCTCTTGAGGAGTTCCTTTTTGAGAAACAGAAAAGGCATCCGGAGTAAGAGAGAAGGAGTGGTAACCCCGACAAGTGTCCCGAGCCACAGCAGAGACAGCCGACCCGCTGGGGGCTCTGCAGCCCCGCAGCCTCGCCCCTCCTTCCCCGGCCGCCTCCGCTCACCGGCCATCTCCAGCCAGCCGTCCCGGAGGTCCCCGGAATCGGAGTTGCCTCTCACTGCGACGTGAGTTGCTTGTATTAAGGAATCGAGGATTTCCGCCGCCCTGTCCCTGCGAGAGAAAGAGGTTTCCCAGCGGGGCCGGCAGCTGTCTCACCCCAAGCCTGCCTCTCGGGGTCCCAGGCCACAGACGAAAACGCTTCGGAACCAAAGAGAAGAGACGGCTGCACGTCGAGAACGTACTGACCACCCGACTCGTTCCCTTTAAGGACTGACTCGGTCACGTGACTTCACTCCAGTCATTAAAGGCGGCGCCTGGGGTCTAAAGTGCCAGCGGAGCGTCCTCTCTGCAAGTGACAGGCGTGAGGATCTTCACGGCTGACCCCCCCCGCCCCCGCCCCGTGCACCTGCGGGACCCTGCCTCTGGCTCGGGGAGCCCTGGGCTCCCGTGGCCCGCGGACGCCGGTGAGGACGCGGGAATGTGGGTGCCCCGGGTCACTCCCTCCCTTCTCGGCCGCACCACCTGCACTGCTGGGGTGCTGTTCATCCCGCCGCTGCTTCCCCAGCAGCTTCCATTCGGGCCCTAACTTTCCACAGCACGAGGTCTGGGAGGCGCGGGACTTCAGGTTAAGCAGACCCCTGGGGCGCAGGGAGTTGGGGGGCGCTCACCGGAGCCGAGTGCAGTTCTCCTGGACGCCCACCTGCAGGAGGCACCCCGAGAGCGCGTCCTCGCCGAACAAGACGGGCCTGAGGGGCGCCGCTGCGCACAGCCCCCGCCCGGCTGTGAGACAAAAAGGAGCCGCTCTTACTCTCTGCGCTGCAGAAAGGACCGTCTGCTCAGACCCTCCCCAGCCCTGCCCGGTGTGCTCAGGGGCCGGTCCCCCCCAGCCCTGCCCGGTGTGCTCAGCGGGCCGGTCCCCCCCAGCCCTGGCCGGTGTGCTCAGCGGGCCGGTCCCCCCCAGCCCTGGCCGGTGTGCTCAGCGGGCCGGTCCCCCCCAGCCCTGCCCGGTGTGCTCAGCGGGCCGGTCCCCCCCAGCCCTGCCCGGAGTGCTCAGCGGGCCGGTCCCCCCCAGCCCTGGCCGGAGTGCTCAGTGGCCGGTCCCCCCCAGCCCTGGCCGGAGTGCTCAGCGGGCCGGTCCCCCCCAGCCCTGCCCGGTGTGCTCAGCGGGCCGGTCCCCCCAGCCCTGGCCGGAGTGCTCAGTGGGCTGAGCGTTGTCCGGGCACCAAAAGACTGCCAGCTGGACTCCCGGTCGGGGCACAGGTCCGGGCTGTGAGCTCCATCCCCAGTGGGGGGCGTGCAGGAGGCAGCGGTCCATGATGCTCTCTCACTGATGTTTCTCTCTCTCGAATCAATCAAACTATATTTTAAAGTTTGTCTTGAGAAAGAGAGAGCGACAAGCAGAGTCGCTGGGGCCGGGGAGCGGAGGCCGCGCTGCTGGGTCCCCGCAGGCTGACAAGGCGCCTGGGGACACCGGGGCCGCTGCTTCCGACGGGAAAGCGGTGCCTGGGCAGCCGGGTGGTGGCCGCTGAGCGAGGGCTTCCCGTCGTTTGGGACAAAGCCGGTCCCCATCGAGGCTCCAGGGACAGCGACCCGGGCCTCCCGCAGGCCCACCCGTCACTCTCACCGATGCCCAGCACCTGGGCAAACCACGTGACCTTTTTTACCCCCTCCCCTGCGGCTACGCAGGCCAGCTGGCCTCACAGTCACCGAGCCCCCGTTCCATTCCCAATGGGGGCCGCCGTTCTCGCTTCCGGGGGCCGGCCCCCAGCAGGTTACCTGGCTGCCAGAGGCTCAAGGCCGCGGGGGGGTGGCTCCTGCCGGCGTGGAGGACGCGCACGGGCCGGCCCAGCTGGTAACCTGGACGCACAGGAGCGGGAGGTCAGGACGGCCAGCGCGGGGAGCGGGTGGGGAGCACAGGGGGTTGGGGGGGGGGGCTTCGACCTTCCCCTGTTCTGGCGAAGACGCTCGTGTGACTTAGAGACAAACGTTAGAGACTCGGGAAGGGGACGAGTGGGCAGATGCCCGTGTGGGGTCGCTCCGCCGAGCAGGCCGCTCAGTGGGGCCTGGCGAGTGACAGCACGGGGCTCACTGGAGGGGCCGGTAAAGCAGGCACAAGCCAAGGAGCCCCCATTCCCCAGCGGGTCAGCTCAACCCCAGGCCGGCCCGGGGCCGGCTCCCAGCCGTGCCGCGTGACCCAACCCCCACTTGTGGAAGCCTCTCAGACACCTCCCCGTTCCGCCGCGGCCCCACGTAACCGGCACCCCAACACCGGTCGCCTGGTGATCTGTTTGCGCACAAACACAAAACGCTCCACGGGCCGGCGGGGGGAGGGAGCGCACAGGCCCCGGGGAGGGAGCCGGCCTCTGCGGCGGCTGCTTTCCCAAAAAGCTCACGTAGGTCCGGCCGGCGAGGCTGGCGGCCGACCTGTGGACCAGGAGGTCACAGTTCGGTTCCGGTCAGGACGCGCCCGGACTGTGGGCTCCGTGCCCCAGGGCAGGGCCTGCTGGAGGCAGCTGTTCTAGATGGTTCTCTCTCATCAATGTTTCTCCCTTCCTCTCTAAAGACCAATAAGCACACATTTATTTAAAAAACACTTCTTTCAGCAACATTTTACCTGCTCTATCTTTTTCAAGAACCAGAAGCTAAAGAGAATGTCTAGCCATTTACAGCAGCTTGCTGCTTACTCTCTACAGCACTTTAGGCCAAAAAACTGAAAACAAAAAAAACCACCACCATATTGCGGTCGGAACCGGAATACAGAGTCACGGAGGAGAAGAGACGGGGCGGATCGCCAGCTAACCCCGGACCAGGACCGTCGCCCGTCATCTCCCCGTCCCCGATACCGTGGCCGGAGCCGGGGGATGGGGGGGAGGGGGGGGCGATGCCTGTGCGACGCTGACGGGCATCCGCTCTCACCTGGGTTTCCGGACCGCTCCTCCCCGTGCCCGCCGTGGGAGCTCAGAAACCGCACCGTGAACCTCTGCGTCAGGAGCCCTACAGAGACAGCAGGCGGAAGCCGGCCGGCCGGCTCACCGGGAAGAGGGGGCGCCCGCGGTGGCCTCTGTCCCGGTAACTGCGTCCTGACAGGCACGCAAACAAACCCGCCTCTCCCGACGTCCAATCACAAACACAGATGACAAGCCCGCCGGTGTCTGGTGTGCGGCAGTGATGGCAATCGGAGGAGGAGGAGGAGGAGGAGGAGACACCCACTTAACCACGACAGCCTCCCGGCCGCCCGCCGGCCCGCCCGCCCGTTACGTACCTTTCTGGCGGGCGTGGACCGTTGTCATGACGACCCTGACGTGCACTTCGCTGATGGTGCGGTTGTCCCACCGGAAGAGATAGTGCCCCTCCACGGTCACGTTTCGGGGGGCCGACGCGGGGCGTAAAAGCGTGTCTGGGACGGAAAGAGCACGTTTAGGGGCGACCTGCACCCCGCTGCGAGGCTCACACTCGGACACGCTCCCGGAGGCGTCGATTAAAGGACAGGCCAGCGCGTCAGCGCCATCAGCGGGCGGCCGCCCAGCTCCCCGCCGTGTTGCAGCCACTCCACTGAGCTCGGTGCAGGAAGGAGCAAAAGCGAGAAGTGAAAGTTCGCCAGCGCCCGGCCGTGTGGCTCAGTGGCTGAGCGTCTGCCCAGCAACCAAGAGGTCCTCGGTTCAACCCCGCCCCCTGTCAGGGCACAGGCCCGGGGTGCGGGCTCGATCCCCAGGAGGGGGCGTGCAGGAGGCAGCTGATGCTTCTCTCTCGATGTTTCTGACTTTCTACACCCCTTCCTCCCTCTCGGTGGAAAACCAATAAAATATATTTAAATGAATATATACATATATATCCCGGACCCAAAGACCAGGAGGGGCCCCAGAGCCCACGTGATCCCCGACCAGGGTGGGGGCTGGTTCAAGGTCACAAGCTGAGTCTGAGGTAAGGGACGAGGGAACGGGGACAGACAAATCCTGGGGACAGAGGGCTTCCTGACGGTCGTGAAGCTCCCGAAACACTTGGTAAAAATGCAATCTGCCTGGGCCTGCAGGTCGCCTGTGCAAAGCGACGGCGGCGTTGCCGTGGAAACGACAGGCACACGTGACCCTGAGGTACCTGTGCCGGTGACGAGCTGGCCCGGGTCCGCAGCCTCCTCATAGGTCACGTGTGGGGTGACGATGCCTGAGAGAGACACGGGTTACCGTCCGCGGGCGCCCGAGGGCCTGTCCCGCAGGCATGGGCCCCGCCTGGCCCGCTGTGCCAGCCACACCTCTCCCACCGTAACGCCTCCCGTGGAACCCCTCCGCGGCCGGCCCGCAGGGACAACGGAGGGGCGGACCCCGAGGGTCAGCGACAAGGTCTGGGAAGCCACTGTCAGAAGAGCCGCGCGCACGGGGCACAGCACACGGGGCACGGCCGGGAGTGGGCCCGGGCAGCCCCTTTGGGAAACAGCTTGGTGAAGTGACCTGGGGCCCCGCCATCCCAGAGCCGGAAACACGCCCGGCCGGTGGCTCAGGGGCTGAGCACCAACCTAGGAGGCAGGAGGTCAGGGTTCGATTCCCGGTCGGGGCACAGGCCCGGGTGTGGGCTCCGTATCCCCAGTGCGGGGCGTGCAGGAGGCAGCCGGTCCGTGATGCTCTCTCATCACTGACGTTTCTCTCTTTCCCTCCCTTCGTCTCTGACATCAGTACAAATACATTTCAAAAAATAAACTGCCTCCCTCGACGGGCGTCTGACTGTCTCCGGGGACTGGGTTCTCACGCGATGAGCGCGCTCTGTCCGGCCGCGGCCTACCTCCCACGGTGCCCGCCTTGATGCCGGCGGCCAGGCCGCTGCCCGGCTCCTGGTAGGCGTCCAGGTCAGTAACGCAGCGAACGTCAACGTTCTGCAGGAATCCCACCGGGGCATCCCGCACACACTGCCCCGCCAGAGTCACCTGCGGGCGCGGGACACCCACAGACTCACCACCCGGTCTAACCCGCAAACACGGGCGACGTCCGAAGAGGGTCTTCCCTCTGCTGGGTGCCCCTGGGCTCGCCCCCCCCGCCCCCCCCCTCTACTGCCTGACAGTCTAGTCCCGCGGTCGGCAAACTCATGAGTCCACAGAGCCAAATAGCAACAGGGCAACGGCCGACGTTTCTTTGGAGAGCCACATTTTTTACACTTAAACTTCTTCTGCCCCGGCCGGTGTGGCTCAGCGGATGGAGCGTCGGCCTGCGGACTGAAGGGTCTCAGGTTCGATTGCAGTTAAGGGCATGGACGTTGGCTGCGGACACATCCCCAGTGGGGGGTGTGCAGGAGGCAGCTGATGGATGTCTCTCTCTCATCGATGTTTCTGGCTCTATCTCCCTCTCCCTTCCTCTCTGTCAAAATTCAACAAGACATATTTTTAAAAAATAAAAAAGAGGTGCCTGTGGAAACACATCCCAACGCCGGAAACAGCTGGGGCCCAGGAAACCCAGCGGGAAGAGTGAGTCACGGAGGGGGTGCTTTTAAGAGCAAAATGCGTTATATTAAAAACGGGGGAGACAGCGAGAAAAGGCTGCAGCACATCCCGCTGCAACTTATCACCTGAGGGACAGTGAGATAGGCCTGAGCAGCGGTCATCACGGGGTCTCCCTGTTTGTACCCCAAGTCCGACACGTCCTTCGGGTCGGCGTGCAGATATGCGGCAAAGGCGGTGGGCTGCTTGGAGGACCTGGAAGTCAACAAGAAAGATGCTCACTAACCGCCCTAACTGGTTTGGCTCAGTGGATAGAGCGTCGGCCTGCGGACTGAAGGGTCCCGGGTTCATTTCCAGTCAAGGGCATGGACCTTGGTTGCAGGCTCATCCCCAGTAGGGGGTGTGCAGGAGGCAGCTGATCGATGTTTCTCTCTATCCCTCTCCCTTCCTCTCTGTAAAAAATAACATATATTTTGAAAAAGAAAAAGATACTCACTAACTGACACTTTCAGCTATTACCTGCCAAGCACAACTGCTCACTGGTATTTTATTCTTTTTTAGAGAGTGGGAGGGAAAGGGATAGAGTTGGAAACATCGATGAGAGAGAGACATCGATCAGCTGCCCCCTCGCCCTCCCTCCCCCCGGCTGCCCAGGGCCACTCACACGGCCCCGTGGTGGAAGTAGCCGAGGAAGGGCGAGTTGGCGGGCGAGGACTGCACGCACAGGAACGGGAACCAGCCGGGGGCCCCGGCCCCCCGCGCGGAGCAGAGCTGATCGAAAGGCGGGCTGACGTCCCCTCCGAACACGCCGGTGAAGCAGGACTCCCGGAAGAGCGTGGTGACCTCGGGGGAGCACTCCTGGGGGAGAGCAGAACGGAGCGGGGAGCACAGGGAGGTCCCAGGCTGGAGGCCCCGTCGGGGCAGTGCCTGGGCCTCGGCCTGCTCCCGGGTTGGGGGCAAGTAGGAGGCAGCCCCTCCATGTTGAGTATAGAGGGTCCCCAGGGAAGGCCCCTGGGCATTCTTTAAGTCGTTGTCAGCTGGATCCGAGGCGCCAGGCAGAGCCGGGTCTTGGAAACACATCCACCAAGAAGGCCGGATGCGGTATCAGTACTGACTCTTAACTAAGTTAAACACGCTGCTGTTGGGTTTGAATCCTGTCTCTCCGTCAGAGAGAACAGAGATTCCACCCGGCCCCGGCTCTTATTTCTACGTCTGTGTCCTGTGTTCTTTCTTTCATTTCTCCGTCTCCAGCTCCTCTACCCAGAAACTGGACCCGCTCTGTCCACGCGGGACGTGAGAGAGAGAGAAAACCCCTACAGCTGTTGCTCACCCATGTTCCTCTCCCTCTCCCTCCCCCTCCCCTCTCTCTCCGAGGTCGAAGAAACGTGTGTGGAAAGAAGAGAAGAGAAGACACCGGTCAGCGCACCTGGTCGCAGCAGCAGCGCACGTCACAGGCCCCGGCGGTGAGGTTGCAGGGACACGGGCCCAGCGGCCGGTGCACCTGGTCGGGGACGGCGGTCACGTTCTCTGCAAGACACAGAGGAGCTCGGCCAGGGCAGCCCCCGAGAGGCGCCGCCACGCTCCGACGCTGACAACGGAGCCGAGTCACCGTTCCGGCCCCCTGCCCAGCCCGCCGCAGCGAGGAGCCCCGCCGTGAGACACGAGAACCCAAACATCTGCCCTGGCCGGTGTGGCTCAGCGGACGGAGCGTCGGCCGGCGGACCGAAGGGTCCCGGGTTCGGTTCCGGTCAAGGGCGTGCACCTTGGTTGTGGGCACATCCCCAGTGCGGGGGAGTGTGCAGGAGGCAGCTGATGGATGTTTCTCTCTCGTCGATGTTTCTAACTTTCTATCCCTCTCCCTTCCTCGCTGTAAAAAAAAAAAAATCAATAAAAGCCTATCCTTAGGTACAGATTTTTTTTTAAATTTATTTTTTTTAATATATTTTATTGATTTTTTACAGAGCAGAAGGGAGAGGGATAGAAAGTCAGAAACATCGATGAGAGAGAGAGAGACATCGATCAGCTGCCTCTTGCACGCCCCACACTGGGGATGTGCCCGCAGCCAAGGTACATGCCCTTGCCGGAATCGAACCCGGGACCCTTCAGTCCACAGTCCGACACTCTATCCACTGAGCCAAACCGGTCTCGGCTACAGATTTTTTTTTTAAAAAAAACACACACTCCACTTGCCTGATGCACTGTGGGCCAGAGAGGAGTTGGCATAAATCTCCACTCGGATGAGCAGATGAGCCAAGCAGACGGAATTGAGCGACGCCGACACCAGGAGGGTTTGGACGACGCACGGGGCCTCGGGGAAGGAGCCGGTCTCGTTGGAGGAACAGGGCGGCAGGGCCCGCTTCAGCCGCACCGTCACGTCCCACGCGTTCTGGAAGGAGACAGGTCGCCGCCCTTTCGGCATCTGCCACTGTCAGAGCCCCACATCACCCCGGCCCGGGGCCACGGGGCAGGAGAACCGGATGCAGAGAGGACCTGCCTCCGTCCCGTTCCACCCTTCAACCTCCGGCCCCAGCAAACCCGACGCCCCATCCCGCTCCCGAACACAAAGCAGCGTGTGCAAACACAGGTCTGGAAGGTGACGCGGTTTGTCCGCCCCGTTTCGGTTTTCCATCCTAGCAGCGGAAGATAAAATCACCAAAAATAAATAAAAATTTCAACAAAGGTACTGAAAACAGTACCTAGGCTGCAAACTCTCTTTCTGATTCTCTATAAACCCTAGAGTTGCCCTGGCTGGTGTGGCTCAGTGGATAGGGCTTCGGCCTACGGACTGAAGGGTCCCCAGGTTCGATTCCGGTCAAGGGTGCGTGCCAGGGTTCCAGACTCGATCCCCAGTAGGGGGCGTGCAGGAGGCTACCAATCAATCATTCTCTCTCATCATGATGTTTCTCTCTCTCTCTCCCTCTCCCTTCCTCTCTGAAATCAATAAAAATATATTACAAAATAAAAATAGCCAAAACCGGTTTGGCTCAGTGGATAGAGCGTTGGCCTGCAGACTGAAGGGTTCCAGGTTCGATTCCGGTCAAGGGCATGTACCTTGGTTGCAGGCACACCCCCAATGGGGGGTGTGCAGGAGGCAGCTGATGGATGTTTTGCTCTCATCAATGTTTCTCTCTACCTCTCCCTTCCTCTCTGTGAAAAATCAATAAAACATTTTTTTTAATAAAAATAAATAAACCCTAGAGTGGATGCCTTGCATATACTAGGCACTCAATCAAACGTTTACTCAATGGAAGGGCTGGATGAGGTCAGTGGTTTAGAAAGCTTTTGGGAGTCACAGAATCCTTGATCATCTGATGAAAGCTGGCACCCCTCTCCTGAGGAAAACGCACACCCGCACGTGATTTCACACCATTTCCGAGGTTCCTTGCAGCTCGTCCAGGGACCCCCAGCCCCAGGGTAAGGACCCCCGGGCCAGACGGGTGCCTGCTGGGCCTGACAGCCCGCAGCGGAGCGGTATTTCCAGCGGGAGACAGTGTGCCTTGTCCAGGAAAGAAAGCAGCTGCTCCGGGCAGGCTGTGCCTCCGGCCTTACCACATTGGGGGTCACGGTCAGACTCCAGTCTTCCGTGTCGTTGGTCAGCACGTCACACGTGGGAACTGGCAAGGATCCTGCAGGAGGCGAGAACAGAGGCGGCATTGCCCAGCGGCCTAAGGGGGGGCACTGGGCGAGATGGAATCCCGCACCAACCCCGGGGCCGGCCCTTTGCAAGCTGTGTGACTTTGGGCAGGTGACAATCCCTCTGAACCTCAGTATCTCCATCTGTCTAATGGGATTAAAATATGACTGGCTTGTCCTGACCAGTGTGGCTCAATGGATGGAGCATCAGCCTGTGGACTCGAAGGTCCTGGGTTCGATTCTGGTCAAGGGCATATACCTTGGTTGCAGGCACATCCCCAGTAGGTGTGCAGGTGGCAGCTGATCTCTCAACAATGTTTCTGACTCTTCCCCCGCCCCTTCCTCTCTGTAAAAAAATCAATAAAAATATATTTTTAAAAAAACAATGTTTCTGACTCTTTCCCCCTCTCCCTTCCTCTGTAAAAAAATCAATAAAATAGCCGAGACCGGTTTGGCTCAGTGGATGGAGCGTCGGCCTGCGGACTGAAGGGTCCCGGGTTCGATTCCGGTCGGGGGCATGTACCATGGCTGCGGGCACATCACCAGCAAGGGGTGTGCAGGAGGCAGCTGATCGATGATGTTTCTGACTTTCTCTCCCTTCCTCTCTGTGAAAAATCAATGAAATATATATTTTTTTAAATAATAATAAAATATATTTTTTTTAATCAATAAAATATATTTTTTCAAAAAACAATGTTTCTGACTCTTCCCTCCTCTCCCTTCCTCTCTGTAAAAAATCAATAACATACATTTTTTTAAAAATGTTACTGTTTTTATTCCGACAAGGAGGTGAATGCCAGTCATTATGGCCGCGAGCTTTGTGGTGGGGTCGCCTCTGGTCCCCATCAGCCCCATCCCCAGTCCCCAGCTGGATTTGGCAGGTGGACAACGGCAGGGCCCGCCCCCCACCACCACCCTGGGGTGCCACCTGCCCCATTTCCTGGCCCACGGCCCACCCTTGCCGCAGGAAGGGCCGGACTTTACCCGCCTGGTCCCGCAGCACCGACAGGGACACGGCCACGTCCTCGGCGCCGCCGCCGAGCAGGGACGCGCTGACCACGGGCCCGGACGCGCGGATGAACGCAGGGAGGAAGACTGGGCGGGAGGGGGGACAGGGAGGAGTCAGTGGCGGCGGAGTCCGTGCCTACGGGCGTCGTCCCGGCCCGCCGGGGGGTGACTGCGGGCCTGGCCCCCTCAACGCCTCGCCTCCCCTCCCGGCCCCGCAGGCCCCGGCCCCGGACGCACCCAGGTCCCCCCTCAGCGGCCTCAGGACGCCCAGCAGGAAGAGGAGCCCCACGAGCAGAGGGGCCGGCGGGGGCAAGCCCATGTCCGGGACCTGGCCGGGCCCGCCAGACCGAGCCGCGCCCGCCTTAGAAGCCGGGAAGCGCGCGGATTCCGCGCTGAGGCGCCCGTCGCCCGTCCGCCGCCATCTTGTCAAGCGAACGCCGGGAGCTATGGCAACCACCAATCGGCCGCCGGCCTGCGGAGCGCCGCGCCGGGATTGGAGCAGAGGCAGTGAGCCCGCCCACAGCCCCGCCCACAGCACCCTGGCCCCGCCCACAAAGCGTGCGCTCACCTGAGGCATCAGGAAAATTTAAAACCCGGGGCTCCCACACCCCAGTAAATTTCCTCGCTGCAGAGCGAGCCCCGCCGCGCCCTTCCTATGTGTGGGGACCGACCGGAAGCGGGGGAGGGGGCTGCATGGCCACGATTGTGTCCCCCCCTTCCCAGTTCTCCCAGTGTTTGAAGGTCTCAACACCCCGAAAGCTGACTGTATTCAAGCAACACACAAAGGTTTTGCCCAGCATGAGGACAGCAGGTGCAAAAGTGCAAAATTCAGCCGGGCAAAAAATGTAACAGTATTTTCACAAATAACTTTGGCAAGATTTGAAAATTAAAGTTCTTCAGAAATGAAGAAAAATTTGATATGTGACCAAATCGGGTTAATAAGCACACGGTTGAAGCAGAGTTGAATGAGCGTGAAATAAACATTAAGAAAAAACAACTCAAGAAAATATTAAAGTTTAAATTATTTTATTATAAAAATGTATATAAAATAAACCATAAACACAACCATTAAAAATAAAACAAACAGAACTAAGGCAGTATATAGAAACATTTCCAGTGAAAATTAACAAGAACCTTATCAAACTTCTTGAAATTATATCTTTTAGATATACAATGGTTTCTTTCCTAGACTTCAAACAGTTATTTCCGTTATACTTAATGAGGCTATGAATATTAAATATTATTTTTTAAAAGATAGGTTCTCAAACTCAAGAATTAACAAATACTTGCAAAGGTATCACAAAAATCTTTATGTCATTAATAAAATCTTAAGTCCAGAATACAAAACCTATCTGAAATAATCTAACCAAACACCACAAGTTACTTAAATGAGATTGAGCTTCCGAGATGGCTTAGAGAGAAAATTTAAATCTCACTTATACACAAAATTGGGTACATCATTTGCCAACATACTTTTTTGTTGTTGAAATATTACAGATGTTCCCCTTGGCAACATACTTTCAAAAACAAACCGAATCAGCCACTGTTCCTGAAAACCCTCCCCACACTGTGCTGGCGTTTATAACTTCAAGGTCATGTGGAAAAATAGGCTTTTTATTGTTGAAATTACAAATACTTTTTTCGTTTGAACTAACAGAAATTTTCAGTATTAAACCCAAAACTTCTAGAGATCAGCTTGCCAATATTAACACTTCCGTTCCTTTTCCTTGGTGAAAAAGAACGGATTCAGTCTGCAGGTGACAATGAAGAATCCACCCCCCAACCCTGTGGTGCCCCCACAGCCGACATCAGCTCTCACATGGTGTCTTCGCTCCATTGTTTTGAGGAAGTTGCCCGCAGACTCCTGCACTCACTCACCTGACTCCTTACAGCCGTGTCACGGCGAACCGTGACAAACTATTATTATTATTTGGTGTCGTCACACACAGGCACGAGCTGAACCTCAGTGTCAACAAGGGTTTGCAAGTGGACCAGGCATGGGAGACGCGGCATGCGATCAGCGCCATCGCTCATTTTTCTGAAACTGTCCGATTCCCCGTGTAGCTTCACAGGAAGCAGCTCTAAAGCCGACGACCAGTCAGGACCGGCTGATGGGACACGAGATCGCCCATCGTTTAAAAAGCCACAAAGGTGTGCTTTCTTCCCGGTCTGGAGAGAACCCTCTGGAAGCATTGCAGGGCACGGACCCTGCAGAGAAGGCCGCCTCACGTACAGCAGTCCCCCACCGGGAGAGGGCGAGCTTTCAGGACCGAGTCCTGTAAGGAACTGAAAGAAGAATTCTTACACAGATCTGTACCTTGTCAGACCCTCCTTACAAAGACGCCCTGCGCCCCGCACCCCGCTTCGGCAGGCAGCTCTGGGAGACGGGAAAGCTGGTCATCACGCAGACACTTTCAGCTTCTTTTTCTTGGCCTTCAGCACGGGGGGGAGAGAAATCTTAAAGGCCGTCCTGAAAGACAGGGAGGGAGACGCCCTTGAACCCACAAGCTCTCTGGCGCGGGAGGGGAGCAGCCCGCCGACCCCCAAGAGACTTACTCGCAGGTGGTACAGATGGGGCTGAAGTTGCAGAAAACTGTGGGCGCAGAAAACAGAGAGAAGCCAGGCTGGAGGGCAGGCACCCGCGGAGCTGTCCCCCGGCCCCCGCCGCTCGGCAGGAAGGAGCGCCCGGGCCGTGAACTTACTTGACAAGCACACGGAACACACGTAGCCGATCTCAATGAGGTTGCGGTGGCAGAAGCAGGCGGCCCGGTAGTCCACGTGAATCGGGGGTGGCAGGGTTAACTGACATCTCTGGTCTTGATCAGGAAGGAAAAGCCACTGTAAAAAACCGGTTTGGCTCAGTGGGTAGAGTGTCGGCCTGCGGACTGAAGAGTCCCGGGTTCGATTCCGGTCAAGGGCATGTACCCTGGCTGTGGGAACATCCCCAGTGGGGGGTGTGCAGGAGACAGCTGATAGATGATGTTTCTCTCTCATCGATGTTTCTGACTTTCTATCCCTCTCCCTTCCTCTCTGTAGAACATCAATAAAATATATTTTTAAAAATAAATAAATAAGTAAAAAGCCTGCTTATTATTCACTCAGCAATTCCTGAGCTCCTCCACATCCAGCACTGCCCCGCAAACAGGCAGGCACACCACGTTCGGCGTGCGGCTCGCAGGGTTCGCAGACTATGGAAAGCCCCCTTCTCAGCTTCAAGACCCGTGTTCCCCTTTCTTCCTTTCCTCCAATGACTGGCACCCGCCATGCTGCCCCCACTCATCCCCGCGGAGCCGGTCCCAGACCGGGCGCCGGGCGCAGGCCCGGCTCCTTACCAGCAAATACTGCAGGAGGGCGGGCATCTGCGGCACCTTCAGGTACAGTCCCCCCGTGATGTCACAAGCCTGCAAGACACACCAGGGCTCCTGCCAGGCCGCACGCACCCCGCTTTTCCGGAGGGACGAGCCCCAGGCCTCGCGGCGAAGAGGAGACGCCACGGCGAGGGGAGGAGTGTTTTCCCAGAGTGCGGACCGGAACGGCCGCTCCTCCCGGGATGAGCACGCGGCCTTCCTGCCCTCGGCTCTCAGCCTTCCACCCGTCCGTTTGCTGCTGATACACTCTGTTCTTGCCACGCTAATTCAGTCGTTACGCTTTTAAATGACAGCTCTGAGACCTAACTCACGCCCCGAAGGGAACTCAGCCTGCGCAGGTGGCTGGGTGTCGCCCCGTGCACTGTAAGGGGCGATCCCGAGCGCATGCCCAGTCGTGGGCTGCATCCCCAGTAGGGGGCGTGCAGGAGGCAGCCTATGAACGTTTAGCTCTCACATCGATGTGTCTCTCTCTCTTCCTCTCCCTTCCGCTTCCTCCTCCTAAAAATCTCTATGTATACACAGAGACATCTATCATTCTCTTCAGCAATTATTAACAATGGTAACTTGAATGATAGGATCTGAAGGGATTTTTAACCTTTTAGAAAACCCCTTTTCTGTGGTGCTTACACTTGTTTTAACGTGTGAATGGCTTTTCCAGCCAGTCCAGCTCTGATGTGAAACATAAACGGAACGTCTGAGGGGCCAGAGAAACGTTCGTTCTCCAACCTGTGCCGTCACTCGCGCTAGTCCCTGGCCACGCGTGAGGGTGAGTGGGAGGACAGGACAGAGCACATCACGCTCTCGTGAACGCCGCCACGCATTCCCCTAAAACGCACCTGTTGGAGGAGTCCCGAGTCGGAGTCTAAAACACAGGCGTCGATGGAAATGTTCTGAAGGGAATATTGGGAAACATTACGGGAACGGTAACAAGGATGACTAACTTACACTCAGAATCCACATGGCACGCGGCCTATTTAATACCCGTCCCCGTGCGAGGCAGACACCGGTCAGCACCTTGCAGCCCAGGCCCGAGCCAGGTGTGGTCACTGAACGGGGGGTTGGGGGGGACACAGTGGGCTCAGCCCTAGGTGGCTCGTGCCCAAAGCCCACGGTCCCTTCACTGCCTCACGGGGACACTCTGCGACGGAGGATCGGACCCGCGACCATGGCACTTAGACTGTAAGGGGAGTTTTAGCATACCCAGGAAGAAAATGGCACGGAGCACACGGTGACGCAGACTCTTCCCTGGGCTCCCGGATGGGCCCGAAGGGGTCTGTGAAGACCGGGCGCGGTTAACACTGTCTGAGTGCGTCTTTCTGGGGCTCATTCTCCAGGGCCCAGGACTCCACCGACTGCACGAACGGGGACTCCAGGCTCCTCACCCGTCCACAGGCCATCTGGTCAGAAAGCCTCCCTCGGCGGCTCGTTAGGAGCAAGCACCCGGAAAGGACGGGGTCCGCTCACCTGCTTCTGCGCCGCGAAGATGACGTTCATGAAGTTCATGTACTGCAGCGCGCTGTCTTCCGCCGCCTTGACCACCTGCAGGCGCGGCCGTCAGCGCCCTCCTCCGCCTCCCTCGCCACCCTCGGGGAGTAACCCCATCGGCGGAAAGGAGGCTGAAACCCCCAACCCTGCCCCTCCGGAGACAGGCCTCGCTCAGTTTCCGGGGAGCAGCTCAGGGGCACGTGAGCGCTCACACCGCCGCGCACGCCGGCGGGACCGTCCTCTGCCTAGCGTGCTGCGACCCGCTTCCCTGCCGTCTATGCCCTTCCTGCCGACTTCCGCTATTTACCCAATTCCCGGGGGGACCCTGATGCGGCCTGCAAGGCTCGGTGTCGACAGAGAGCAGACGGACACACCCGAGTGCCCTTGGCTCAGCTCCGGGACGAGCTCCTAAAATCAGCGAGACCACACACCCCACCCTGGCCCTGGCCCTGGCCCTGGCCGGGGAGAGCCACACTATTTTATCCCCATCAGCGACGCCATGCGACACTGACAGCAACAGCCCCCAGCTGCCAGGGGCAAACAAACATAGCATTCCTGTTTAAAATCTCACCAGCACTCTTGACTTCACCTCCCGGTTGTCTGTGAAGAGAAGAGCAGGCCACCTGTAACTGGGTCTCATCAGGCACGGGGTGAGGTCCCCAGCCAACCACGCACCCGCCGAGCTCCAGGGGCAGAGAGGAGCAGGCCCAGGGGAAACGGAGGCTCCTACCTTTCACCTCCTTGTTCATCCGGTGGATGTCTGATTTTCTTAACGTTAAGGAATTTTAAAATATCGCTTAATTCGTCAACATTCACAGTAAACAAAAAAATAACCTCGAGTTTTAGTGAAGTAAACCTAAACCCAGCACCCCCAAACGGAGAGAGAAGACCCGTTTCCTGCACCGTGACAGACACACAAACTGAAGGACTTTGTCCCAGAAAATGAAATGACCGCCACAGATGGCTGTATGACAACCCCCCACACCCAGGTCCGAACACGGGGACCCAGCCAGCCAGCCAGGGGGGATCTGGAAGCTGGAGACCACACACAGGGGTCAGACACCACCTTCAGAGTCCAAAACACAGCAATCACTCGAAACTGTCCCAGGCAGTTCAAGTGCTCAGTTCCGGGAGAACACCACACAAACATGACATCGAAATGCTTAGTGGGGCCGAGACCACTTTGGCCCAGTGGATGGGGCATCGGCCTGCCGACTGAAGGGTCCCGGGTTCGATTCCGGTCAAGGGCATGTGCCTTGGCTTCGGGCACATCCCCAGTGGGGGGCGTGCAGGAGGCGGCTGAACGATGCTTCTGTCTGTCATCAATGTTTCTGACTTTTTTTTTTTATGTTTCTGACTTTCTATCCCTCTCCCTCCCTCTCTGTAAAAAATGAATAAAATATGTATTATTTTTAAATGCCCAGGGGGCTGCGGGCCCCACACTGAACGCTGAGTAACGCGCTGGCCTGTGGAGACAGCCGCTCGCTCGCCGAGCACCGGGTCAGAAGTGACTTTTCTGATGGAGCGGAAACGGAAAGACAAAGACCCCCCAGCGGCCTAACCAAGAAACAAGGAAGCCAGGCCGTGCCCTGGAGGCCTGTGAGCAGGTCCTGGCCGGGTAGCTCCGCTGGTGAGGTGTCGTCCCGATACCCCGAGGCTGCGGGTTCGATGCCCGGCCAGGGCACGTGCAAGCAGCAGCCAATGAGCGCACGAATGAGTAGAACGACACGTCGATGTTTGTCTCCGTCTTAAAAATAAAGCACGAGAGCGCTCCCACTCCTCCCACTCCTCCCACTCCTCCCACTCCGAGTTTCCCAGCTTGCTCACAAACACGGCACAGCCGCCACTCGGCAAGGCTCAGCCTTCGTTCACGTGCACACGGGTTCCGAGCAACACCCCGGGGAGACACGTCTACCCCAGAAGACACCACGCGTGACCACGCCGAGGATACAGCACAGAGCCTTGGCGAGGGACCCCGCCAGCAGAGTCTCCGTGTGCTGCCCCTTCAGATCACCTACGAATAGAATCAGAGGCATTAAAAGGGGGTTACGTGGCATTTTCTTGAACTAACATCGTTATTAAACCAAAGCATTCTTCTTCACGAATGAAAATCATACTTTAAACAAAATTTTAAAAATGTGTATTTTAAGGAACAGTCACAAATAGAAGAAAAGTGGTTTAAAAAAGAGGAAAACCAGAGCCACAGCACAGTCTTAGAAGCCAGAGTGCGCTTCAAGCAGCGGGGCAGGGAGGTGAGGCAGACACTGACGAGGGACTTTCAACCGGAGAGAGAAGCGAGCAGTGGCCCGAGAGGCCCCCCTCAGACCGAGGCCCGCAGGCCGCGTTCGCCGCCGCCTGCGGAGGGCCCCGGGGAGGGAGACTTACTCGTGGTCATCAGGTCCTTGACCTCCTCCAGGATGACCTCATTCGCCGCCGTCAACAGCTCGTACTTCCCGTCTTTGCTCCCCGAGGGGTTGTACTCGGAAGCGGGGTTGCCGGGGTCCCCGAAGAAGTCTCCGAGCCGCCCGTTCCTCCCGGGGTACAGGAAGCGGCTGGAACGGCAGGGGAAAGCCTACTCGCACCAGGACGCAGGCCCCCCGCTGGACACGAGGGCGACCTTCCGCAGAGAGAACGCGGAAGCCACGTTAACCCTGCGTCGCACGATCTGTAATAAGTTCCATTTAAAAGTGGATGGCCCTGGCTGGTGTGGCTCAGTGGCTAGAGCGTCAGCCTGCGGACTGAAGTCCCGGGTTCGATTCCTGTCAAGGGCACAGGCCCGGGTTGTGGGCTCCATCCCCAGGGCGGGGCGTGCAGGAGGCAGCCGATCCGTGACTCTCTCTCACCACTGATGTTTCTACCTCTCTCCTGCTCCCTTCATCTCTGTAAAAATAAGTAAAACCTATTTAATAAATAAAAATAAAAACGTATAAAAGTGGAAACACGAGCCGAAACCGGTTCGGCTCAGTGGATAGAGCGTCGGGCTGCGGCTGAAGGGTCCCGGGTTCGATTCCGGTCAAGGGCATGGACCTTGGCTGCGGGCACATCCCCAGTAGGGGGCGTGCAAGAGGCAGCTGATCGATGTTTCTGACTTTCTATCCCTCTCCCTCCGCTCTGTAAAAAATCAGTAAAATATATTAAAAATGGAAACACGAGTGGATCACCACAGAATGTTTTAACGATTCCGCTGTTTTCTGAGCGATGAGAGGAAACTGGGCTACGTCTCTGAAGACGCCTGGGGGGGGGGGGGCTCCCTCTCTGCTTCTGGCCACTTCCACGTTACTACCCATTTGTATTGGAGGTACAGTTCTCTGCCCAGCACTGACAGTCCGGCCCAGGGGTCCCCACAAGATCCCTCCAGGGGCCCAGGACCTCTGTAGCAATCCAGTTCAACGCGTTAGGTTTCTCAAGACGTGAACACCGGGCCTGTCTCTGCTCGCAGTGACGTCCTGATCAGATCAGACGTGGGGGCAGCCTGTGGGTGCTCTCCACACACCGAAGGACCGAGCCCCGAGCCCCGAGCGACCTGACAACGGCCACCAACCTCACCAGACAGGTGGGCCAACAAGAGGCCCGTCCGCTGTGAGGGCCACTTCCCTCAGCCGGAGAGGAGCCGCGTCTCACGTGGGGACTGGACTCCACAGTCCGTGTGCAACGTGACAAGCAAACAGGGTCAAAACTGGTCCTGAGAATCTGCTGGCGTGTGGCGCTATCTGCACAGCCTATCTGCGTGCCCGCTGCGGACGTACCGGCACTTGGCAGCGGCCGACACGGCCAGGTCAGGCACCGGTGTCAGCCAAGGTCACCTTCCTTCAGCCCGGCGCTGCCGGCGGAGCTGGTGCGGGCTAAGGGCCAGCTGACAAGAACACTCCTTACTCACAAACACCGCATCACACCCAGAGCCACGGAGCGGTCCCATCGGCAGTGAGAGGTGCCCGGGAGCTGGGCTGGCTGCAGGGGAAGTGGAATCCCAACGCTCTCCCCGCCCCGCCCCGCCCCGCCCCGGGCAGACCCACCGGGAGAGCAGCGCGGGAGCTGCCGGCCCGTCGGAAGCTGCTCCTCTCTGCCCCGAGCCCCGATGAAGGTGCGAGTTAGAGGCGCCCCCGACCAGCGCCCCTCTACCCTGCCAGGGAGGCTCCCCGTGCTCACACTCTCCGGAGTGCCTGTGCCGCTTCCTGATGTGTGAGAGCTGCCCAGGGACACAGAGGAAAGTGACTGCCACACCCAGCAGGCACAGGAGTCGCTAACGGGCATGCAAACCCCATGGGCGCGAAGGGCGCCGGGCGGCCTACCTCTCCTGGATGTGACTCGCTATCACTGCCAGCTTGTTGGAGCGGTTCAGGAACAGGTGCGAGTTGGCCAGCACCATCACGGCGTCCATGCATTTCGACAGCGTGAACTGCGGAAGAGGGAGGAAGACACCGGAAAGCCACGTGAGCTGTGCGCACCCCTGCACGAGCTCTCCGAACACCGGATAACACGCTGACTATCTTCACTTTGTTTCTTACAAACCAAACAAACCTATTAACAATCAAACAAACCTATTAAAAATAAAATAAGCCAAAACCGGTTTGGCTCAGTGGATGGAGCGTCAGTTGGTCTGTGGACTGAAGGGTCCCACGTTTGATTCCGGTCAAGGGCATGTACCTTGGTTGCGGGCACATCCTCAGTGGGGGGTGTGCAGGAGGCAGCTGATGGATGTTTCTGACTTTCTATCCCTCTCCCTTCCTCTTTGTAAAAAAAAAAAAAATCAATAATATGTTTTATTTTTATTTATTTATTTTTTTTTATATTTTTATTGACCTTTTACAGAGCGTAAGGGAGAGGGATAGAAAGTCAGAAACATCAATGAGAGAGAGACATCGATCAGCTGCCTCCTGCACACCCTCCACTGGGGATGTGCCCGCAGCCAAGGTCCATGCCCTTGCCGGAATTGAACCTGGAACCCTTCAGTCCGCAGGCCGACGCTCTATCCACTGAGCCAAACCGGTCTTGGCTCAATAAAATATATTTTAAAAAAATAAATAAATAAAAATAAAACAAACCTATTAAAATTTACAAATGGCAAAAATAATGACAGTGAGCAAAAAGGAAAGACGAGAAGGCGTCCTTATACAACAGCACCGGGAGTTCAAAACGACCGCCGTTTCTGCAGAGGAGTCAGTAGCAGGCAGGGGCGAGCTGGTCTCCCCGCATCAGGGAATACTCTCAGCGACTAAAAGGACTGAGCCACTGGGACAGGTGCCATGGACAAGGCTCCGAATTGTAACAACCAGACCCGAAAACCCCCAGTGCACACCGTTTGATCTGTTCATGGAGAGGCCTGGAAGACGCAAACTGAAGTACAGGAAGCAGAGCGGCGGTGCCTGACGCTGGGGACAGGCAGAGAGGGGGTGAGGGGCAGGGGTCCATGACAAAGGCGCATGAAGGAAGACACTTTGCGGGGCTGATGGGTCTATAGGCCCCTCATGGTGATGGTAGTGACAACCTCACCATGTCAAACTGCACCCTTTAAAGACAGTTCGTTGTCCGTTCTATGCCGATAAATCCGTTTTAAAAAGACACCACGAAGAAAATGAAAAGACAAACCGCAAAGTCACAGGCCAAGAAACAATAATGGTAAATTATATATTCGATAAAGGACTCGTGTCCAGAATACGTAAAGGCTTCTCGAGCCCGCAACCCTCAGTGAGGTGAGGGCTAAAAAAGTAAAAGAACAGAATGGTGGTCATGGTTACACACTCTACTGTGGGTCTTATTAAAAATCACCCCCAAACGTACATGAAAATGGATGCATTTCATGGTACAGAAATACCTTACTCAAGCTATTTTTTTTAAGCAACATAAACACACACTCAGTTAAACTAGAATTATCCAAAGGCCCCCGCAAGCAATCTTACCTGGGATTCCTTCAATGCTTGCTTTCCCCACCAAATTGGGTTGACATCAACTACGATCACTAGAAGATTCAATTCATCTTCTGGAAATATTAACAACAACAAACACATGAGCCTCATAAAAGTGAAAAGCTAACCCTCTACATGCCTTTTCCTGTCTTTACACGTCTGCGAGCTGACAATCCTGAGATTAACACAAGGCCAAGCTCTTGCTGGCTCTCTGCTGCCACTGCTCAGCGCGCACAGCAAGGAATGCCTGGCCCGCGGGAGGGGAGCCCACAGCACCTCCAGAATGAACACATTCGCGGCTGCGCCGAAGACCAACCAGATCCCCCCCAAGCCCAAACACACAGCCATCTGGCCGGTTCCGGGCGGGCCCGGTCCCACCAGCCCCCGGTCCCGGTCCCAACCGGCGCGAGCCTCACCGTCCGAAACCATGGTGGCCTGAGATCCCTCAGTGCAGAGCCACCGGAAGTCAAGGAAGCATCCCGGATGCCGCGCACCTCTACTTCCGGCGCCTCCGAGTGACGCGCAAGGCGGTTGTGCCCACACGCGGCGCGGTACCCACGGCCCCGCCCCCCGCGCTCCGGAAGTGAGGTGAGGACACCGCCCCCCAGTGCGCCGGAAGTGGGTGCTAGCGGCGCTGCGTGCTGTCAGTCTCCGAGGTTCGGAGCCGGCGAGGTCGCAGGACGCCAGCGAGCATCACGGGCGGCTCCGGGCCCCTCGGGCTCCGCGGTCCGCAGGGCACCATGGACGACAAGGGTAAATCGGGCCGGGCCCGCCGGGTCTAAAGCGGAGCCGCGCAGGAGTCCTTGCACCTCGCACGCCCAGGCTGGGCTCCGGGAGAGAGCAGTCGCTTTGCGAGCTCAGGCTGCTCGGCTGGATGTGGTTCCTCGAATCCCCCTCGTGGTCCCGTGTCCGGGGGGTGGGCCCTGAGAGTATCCGCAGACACCCCCGCTCCCCACGCTTCCTGAACGGGCAACCTTCGCGGTCCCGATCTCCCCGCATGTGGAGTAGGAGTGACTGAACTGTTGAATCTGGCACTGCAGTCAACAGAATAAGGCGTGTAATGTGCTCATCTAGTGTGGTTATCAAAGTGTTTATTAAGAATTAAAAACTAATATAATTTTCACGTTAAGCAAATAAAAGGTGGGGGACCCCTACCTACACGTAAGTCAGTGTGCATTGAATAGGGGTGACCTAGCGTAGACTGTCTGCAGGGACGGGTGCAGGAGACACCGGTAAGGGGGTTGACTGGGCTTCTCTCAGGACGATAAGAGGGAGAATGACCTCTGCGTCTGCTCTGTCCTCCCACTATCCATTATCCCCCGAAAGCCAAACCACTTGGGAAGAAAATGTGTTAAGGTGGAGCTATTGACAGGCTGTCTGGCCTCACAGCCTGCTCAGTGAATTTGATGGATCGCTTTTTTCTCCCTTCCCAGAGCTAATCGCGTACTTTAAGTCTCAGATGAAAGAAGACCCCGACATGGCCTCGGCCGTGGCCGCCATCCGGACTCTGCTGGAGTTCCTGAAGCGAGACAAAGGTGAGGGCGGCCGCCCGCGCTGGCCCTCGGGACAGTCTCCCGACAGCTGTGTCCCTGCGCTCGGTGACGTCTCCCCAAGCTCAGCCTCTTCCTTCACTTTTCCCCCTTTCACCCCGAGAGAGCCCTCAAGATGCTGCTGTTAAATGGGTCCCCTCCCTCTCACAAGTGAAACAGACTTTGAATCAAGAGTGACCGTTTTATACCCAGTTGTCTGTGAAGCTTACGTTACAGCAGTAGGTCAGCTTGCCAGTTGTTTTTTGAGCTATCTTGTGCCAGATTCTCTGCGGATGCTACAGAGAACGTTCCGGAATAAATTCCGGCATTGCGTCCGTTCATCCCGACCGCCTGACAGTTCAGGCATTCCAAATAGAAGCATCTGGGCTTGGCGTGACATCTTGCGTAAGGGAAATAATAAAGCCTTCTTCAAACCCAGGACAACCTCAGGGTCTCCTTGTGCTCCCAGGGACGTCCCAACACCTGGTCCCCACCCGCCCCGCCTTACAGACCTCACCTGCTGTTCTCTCTCTCTCTCTCTCTCTCAGACCTGCGCTTCGGCCAGGTCTTTGAGACCCGGATTGTTCCCATCTCATGGCCTTTGTCCCTGGTACCTTTCCCACTGGATTTTTTAAAAATATATTTTATTGACTTTTTACAGAGAGGAAGGGAGAGGGAGAGTTAGAAACATCCATCAGCTGCCTCCTGCACACCCCCCACGGGGGATGTGCCCACAACCAAGGTCCATGCCCTTGACTGGAATCGAACCCGGGACCCTTGAGTCCACAGGCCAAGCTCTATCCACTGGGCCCCACTGGATCTTATGCGGCTGGACTCTCCCCTCTTCAGATCTGTTTAAAGGGCCCCCACTCCAGGAAGCCATCCCTGTCACTGGACCACAGCTTCACCATTCCTATCATGTTTCTCGTCTGTCCTCATTACACTGTAATCAACTTCCCTATCTCGCCGGGCACTTGATTCTTTCCTGCCTCTTCCGCTAGAGAGTTCACCAGAGCAGGGACCGTCTGTCTTGTTCACAGCTGTATCTGGCATCTAGACTAGCATAACAGTACATGGTAGATGAGTGAATGAATGAATGAATGAGTGAGTGACAGACAGACCCACCGAGGGCCTGTGGTACTGCGACGAGCGTCACATTTCTCACGTGACCAATCCAGGGGAGACGATCCAGGGCCTGAGAGCGAATCTCACCAGAGCCATCGAAACCCTGTGCGGCGTGGACTCGTCCGTGGCCGTGTCCTCGGGCGGGGAGCTCTTCCTGCGCTTCATCAGCCTCACGTCCCTGGAGTACTCGGTGAGCCCCGCCCGCCCGGGTCCTTTCCCGCCGCCGTGCGGCTGCAAGATCCTGCGCTCGGCCCGGATCCCGCTCCCCTCACCCTGCCCTGCCCTTCGCAGGACTACTCCAAGTGTAAGAAGATCATGATCGAGCGCGGGGAGCTTTTCCTCAGGAGGGTGTCACTGTCCAGAAGCAAAATCGCAGATCTGTGCCACACTTTCATCAAAGACGGGGCGGTGAGTGAGCCGCCCCCGTGCGGGGACTGGGAGCGAGGGCTTTGGAGTCAAGACTCCCGGTGACTTCCTGCGTCTGCCGCGTCCGCGCTGTGTGCCTCTGCTGAGCGGGCTCACCGCCGAGTAGCAGAATAACAACACCCGCCTCGCCCGGGTTGTGAGATAACCAGGGTGTGTGTGTGTAAGGACTGTCCTCGCCGGGGTTGTGAGATAACCAGGGTGTGTGTGTGTAAGGACTGTCCTCGCCGGGGTTGTGAGATAACCAGGGTGTGTGTGTGTAAGGACTGTCCTCGCCGGGGTTGTGAGATAACCAGGGTGTGTGTGTGTAAGGACTGTCCTCGCCGGGGTTGTGAGATAACCAGGGTGTGTGTGTGTAAGGACTGTCCTCGCCGGGGTTGTGAGATAACCAGGGTGTGTGTGTGTAAGGACTGTCCTCGCCGGGGTTGTGAGATAACCAGGGTGTGTGTGTGTAAGGACTGTCCTCGCCGGGGTTGTTGTGAGATAACCAGGGTGTGTGTGTGTAAGGACTGTCCTCGCCGGGGTTGTGAGATAACCAGGGTGTGTGTGTGTAAGGACTGTCCTCGCCGGGGTTGTGAGATAACCAGGGTGTGTGAGTGTAAGGACTGTCCTCGCCGGGGTTGTGAGATAACCAGGGTGTGTGTGTGTAAGGACTGTCCTCGCCGGGGTTGTGAGATAACCAGGGTGTGTGTGTGTGTAAGGACTGTCCTCGCCGGGGTTGTGAGATAACCAGGGTGTGTGTGTGTAAGGACTGTGTGCTCGGCCTGGCACCCAGTAGGCACTACCTAAATGTAGGTGTGATCAGAGATGGCTGTCGTTTTAAACAGGCAGAGAAAAACACGGGGACGGCGTGGGTGAGCCTCGATTTGATGAGGTGCCTTAGGAAGTGGTTTTGTCATTGATCTGTGCTTAGTGCAGACCCACAGCAGCTCCCGTCGCTTCCTGGTGAAGGCTAGCCCTGGGATGCGATTTCTTCTTTAAATCTCAGACGCACAGCTGCCAAGTGCTGATCAGGGAGAGCGACAGGAGCTGCAAGCGAAGTGGGTCGCCCGCCCAGGGCTAGTAAGACGCATACGGCGTGTCTGCGACCGGCACCCTTCCCTTCTGCATCACCCACGGCTGGCCACGGGACGTGGCGGGCACCTAGAGCGCCCGGGGTGGGGGCTGTCGGGCCGGCCCTGACGGAGCGCTCCTGCCCACAGAGGATCCTGACCCACGCCTACTCCCGAGTGGTCCTGAGGGTCCTGGAAGCGGCCGTGGCCGCCAAGAGGCGCTTCAGTGTGTACATCACCGAGTCGCAGCCGGATTTGTCCGGGCAAGTACCTCTCACCTGGCCCCGTGCCCGGCCGCCATTCACAGGGCGGACTGTGGGCTAGGAGCCGGGGCGCGCCCCGACCTGCAGCGGCCCGCGCTGCCCGCCCGCCGGAGCCCGGGAAGCGCGGGGTGGCAGCTCGGGCCTCCGGGCTGACCCAGCAGCGAAGACAGGGGGCCTGCAGGTTTCCCATCGCCCTGGAACTTTCTGGGTTCTGTCTGATGCTCTCAAATGTCATTTTCAGGAAGAAAATGGCCAAAGCCCTGTGCCACCTCAACGTCCCGGTCACCGTGGTCCTGGACGCCGCTGTAGGGTGAGCGCCCCGCCCTCTCCCAGGGCGGCGGGAGCAGGGCGTCCAGACGGGAGGTCTGAGTCCCAGTTGTAAACCGGCACTGGAGCACCCCGCCTCTTAATTAATAGCTGCCCCCCTCTTAATTAATGGCTGCCCGAAACCAGCAAGCTCGTTACAGGCCTGACGGCGCGCAGACCCAGGCCGGAGGACGCCAACGGGGTGGCAGCGAGCGTCGTCTGTGTAGCCTGTGGTGCGAGGGCAGGGGCAGAGGGCAGGGTCAGGTCAGCAGAGGACAGGGCTCCCCCCTTCATCCGGGCACGGTGCCCTGTGGCCCTTGCCTTTGTCTCTGCCATGCCACCCACCCACATGCCAGTGAGCCCAACAAAACAGGCAGCGGGTTTAATGCGCTGGCGGCCGGGCCAGGGCCGCCTCGGGTGTGAGGTGCCCCGGCAGCACCTTAGCCACGGGAGGGACCCGCCGTGTGGAGCAGGCTGCTAACGGGCAGAGGAAGGAGGTGACCCTGTCCCCTTCCGCAGCTACATCATGGAGAAGGTGGACCTGGTCATCGTGGGCGCAGAAGGAGTTGTGGAGAACGGAGGCATCATCAACAAGGTGGGAGCCTCTGCTCTCCCCAGCTGCTGTCCCAGGCGGGGACATGGGCCTCGGACCTAGGTCACATGATCCTGCTTAGCCCGTCCGCTTGCTTCCCAGTCCCAGAAGCCATTGCGGTGGTCAGTCCGGTTTTGTTAAGTTCCCTCCTGCTTCAGAGACTCATCTGTGTAAAGCAGGGAGTGTAATTTCCTTTTTTTAAAAAAATGTGTTTTGTTGATTTTTTACAGAGGGGGAGAGGGACAGAAAGAAGCATTCGATGAGAGAAATCAGCTGCCTCCTGCACACTCCCCACCGGGGATGTGCCCTTGACCGGAATCGAACCTGGGACCTTTCAGTCCGCAGGCCGATGCTCCACATCCACTGAGCCAAACCGGTTTCGGCAGGGAATAATTTCTATTTCCTCAAAACTTTTTTTAACGGGTCTTTTTGGTTAGTTTTTGTTACTGTCGAGTGTGTCTGACGTCGGCAGAACGTGTGAAAACGTCTGGCAGAGCAGCCGGTGTGGCTCAGCGGCTGGCACCGGCCCGCCCGGTCCTGGTCCATGCGGTCAGGCACGGCCACTGGCAGGAAGTGGTCAGGGGCCCAGACCTGCATCTCCCCAATGACTCAGCCCCCGAGCGTCTTCCTGAGCTTACTGGCTGTTGTGTATCCCCGGGAGAAGACCTGCTTTTTCTCTCTGAAAAGCGCCTCTTCGGTTCCCGAGTGAGAATTACGTCACGCTCACTCGGGTGCCCTGCCCTCGTCTCACCGGCTCCCCCTCCCGACTCCCCAGATCGGAACCGACCAGATGGCCGTGTGCGCCAAGGCGCAGAACAAGCCCTTCTACGTGGTGGCGGAGAGTTTCAAGTTCGTCCGGCTCTTCCCACTCAACCAGCAAGACGTCCCGGACAAGTTCAAGGCAAGGCTTGACGCACCTGAAGGGCGTCTGAGTCCAAACTAAAACCTTAGAGGAAACGCTAAGTATGCATCAGTGAGTCCCTTCCCAGGCTGATCCCTCCCGCCTGGGGGTCGGGAGGCAAACTGGTGGCGGTGAGAACGAGTCTAACTGGGCCCCAGAGCCTCGGCCTTCCGTCTCCCGCTCACTGAGCCCTAGACTGGGCTGCGGGGGGGGAGGGGAGGGGCGTGCAGGCCTGGAGCCAGCTGCCCGCTCCCGACACCTCGGACCACATGCCCGTGGGCAAGCCCTGTCCCGTGCTCGGCCTCCGCGACCTGTGCAGGGGAGCAGCACTGGCAGAGGGAGCGGTCCCAGACCACCCGGGGGCAGGCCGAGCAGTGCCCGCCCCGAGCGAGGGGACACGTGCTGGGGGCTCTGTGGCCCTCTTGTCTGCACTCAGCTGGCTTCTCCCCGTTGGGGGAGAGCGGGCAGGCCAGCGCCCCCAGCGCAGAGCCCTGAGCGCGTGGGGGGCGGACTGACGGCGCCCCCTGTCTCTACAGTACAAGGCGGACACGCTGAGGTCTGCACAGACCGGACAGGACCTCCGGGAGGAGCACCCGTGGGTCGACTACACGCCCCCCGCCCTGATCACGCTGCTCTTCACAGACCTGGGGGTGCTGACGCCCTCGGCCGTCAGCGACGAGCTCATCAAGCTGTACCTGTGACGGGCTTCCTGCCTGCAGGCGACGTGGCCGCGCGGGGAGGAGCCTCGGCCCTGTGGCGAGCCGGCCAAGGGAACTGTTTCAAATAAGATTTAGGGACTGAGGACTGAAAGTCAGAATTCTGGTGGATTTTCACTCTTCCCAGTACTGTTTAAACATGTTCGTGGCTTAACTCAACCGAAGTTGTACTGATGGTTCCCAGATACTGTCATTCACTTCCTGTTTTTAGAAATACACGTCAGCCGAAACCCGTGTGGCTCAGCGGGTAGAGCATCGACCTGCGGACTGAAGGGTCCCGGGTTCGATTCCGGTCAAGGGCATGTACCTTAGTTGCGGGCACATCCCCGGTGGGAGATGTGCAGGAGGCAGCTGATCGATGTTTCTTATCGATGTTTCTGACTTTCTATCCCTCTCCCTTACTCTCTGAAAAAAACCAATAAAATATATTTTTTAAAAAATAGAAATACACGTTAGACTATTGGCTACTTAACCCTCCAGACCCCTCCCCTTGTCCTCTGCCGAGGCCCCGTTAAAGGGGGCGGGCTCCCTCACCGCGCAGGTGCCCTGCACACAGCAGCTGCCCAGGCCCCGGTCGCGTGCCTCGGGGAGGGCAGGAGACACCTGCTCAGGGAGCATCGCTGCCCCTGGGGCAGCCCAGCGCAGCCTGGACGGCATCAAGCCCACGGAGCGGAACACCCAGAGGAGCCAGAACCCAGGCACGCTCGTTTGGGAATGAAAATCCTGTGAAAGACGTGGATCTTAACAGGTCTGGGGCCTGAACGTTTAAAATTGTACGTGGGGATACACTCGGCATCTTTCCAAATAAATGACACGAGACAGTGGTTTCGCGTCAGCGCTGAGCTGGGCCGGGCCGTGTGGAGACGGGGCACCCCGGCCGCACCGAGAGCAGTCACAGCGGGACTAGCTGCCTGGCTTTGCAGATGCTCCCCAGAAACGGAGCCCGGGGCCGGTCTCGGGAAGAGCGGAAATCCCTGGGCCTCGGGCCGCTGGCCGCTCGGCCGTGTCCCACGCTCCGCCCCGGGGGAACGCAGTCAGGAGGCCTGGAGGGGGGGCCCACCCAGGGACATCAGGAGCCTGAAAGCACTGGGGAACATTAAGAAGCCTGAAGCCAAGTCTACACCAGCATCTGCATTACAAACAGTGTAAAAAAACAAGCGCTTTAATTACAGGCGCCCCGTCAGAATAAATACCGGCATCTGTTATTTACACCAGATCACTGCACCTCCCGCTGGGCCTCAGGCGGGGGTGTCTGCAGTGACACATTCATGACCTGAAGCCCCTCCGACCTCCCGGCCCACAGGACAGCCGCCTGCGGGGCCCGGTCCCGGGAGAGGACAGAGCCGCCTGCGGGGCCTGGTCCCGGGAGAGGACAGAGCCGCCTGCGGGGCCTGGTCCCGGGAGAGGACAGAGCCGCCTGCGGGGCCTGGTCCCGGGAGGACAGAGCCGCCTGCGGGGCCTGGTCCCGGGAGAGGACAGAGCCGCCTGCGGGGCCTGGTCCCGGGAGAGGACAGAGCCGCCTGCGGGGCCTGGTCCCGGGAGAGGACAGAGCCGCCTGCGGGGCCTGGTCCCGGGAGAGGACAGAGCCGCCTGCGGGACCTGGTCCCGGGAGAGGGCAGAGCCGCCTGCGGGACCCGGTCCCGGGAGAGGACAGAGCCGCCTGCGGGGCCTGGTCCCGGGAGAGGACAGAGCCGCCTGCGGGGCCTGGTCCCGGGAGAGGACAGAGCCGTGAGCCAGCTCCCCGCTCAGCTGCGCCCGGGATCAGCCGTCCCCCTCCACGTCGGAGGCCCCCACGCTCGCTGTCCTGCGGGGCCCTCTGGTGCTCGTCAGCAGCTCCGCCTCCAGCTCCTCCTCGGTGATCCGGCCTTTCTTGAACCTCCTCAGGAGCCGCGTGTCCCTCAGCAGCTCCTCCAGGTCCTCGTCCTCTGGGTCCGAGTCCTGTGCGGAGACCGAGCCGGGCTGTGACGGGTCTGAGGGGAGGCAGCGCCTCACCAGGAGTGACATGCTCACCGGCTCCCACGAGCACAGGGCGGCCCGTCACCGCTGACACACCCCCATGACACTCCCCCCGTGGCAGCCCCCCCATGAATTCCAAGGTGGGTGGGTAACAGGGCCGCCCGCATTACCTCTTCCCTTTTCCTTTTCTTGTTCATTTTCTTCTTCTCCCTCTTGGCCTTCTGCTTGGACCAAGCTTTGTTTTTCACGAACCTTCTCCTCCCCTCGTGGTCGGTTTTCTCCTTCCTCTGCTGCTCCAGCAGCTTCTGCCGCTGCTTCTCTCGGACCTTGTCCCTGAACGGGATGGAGTCCGTGTTCACGTCCACGGGCACGAAGTCCGGAAACTGCTTGCCCCGCAGCTCCGGCATCCGGGGCATCTTCAGCAGGGCGAAGCCTCGCGCCAGGGCGGCGAAGTCCAGATCTGATGCCAACGAAGCCCAGGTGAGACCCGGCCCGGGAGGTTCCAGCAAGATCCATCCTCTGATGAATCGTGACTCACTGTGACTCACGCAACCACGTCTGTGCTAAAGAGGACCACTTGGCAGCCCGCTCGTTCCCTCTACCCAGAACCCAGCCCAGAGGTCGGCAAACTCATCGGTCCACAGAGCCACATGTCAACAGTACAAGGACTGAAATTTCTTTTGAGAGCCAAATTTTGTGCCCGCAGCCAAGGTACATGCCCTTGACCGGAATCGAACCTGGGACCTTCCAGTCCGCAGGCTGATGCTCTATCCACTGAGCCAAACCGGTTTCGGCAAGAGAGCCAAGTTTTTTCAACTTAAACGTCTTCTAACGCCACTTCTTCAACATAGACTCGCCCAGGCCGTGACCATTCTGTGGAAGAGCCACACTCAAGGGGCCAAGAAGCCGCATGTGGCTCGCGAGCCTCGGTTTGCCGACCACTGCCCTAGGAGGACTCCCTGTCGGTGTTTAGAAAACAGCGCCCCCAAACAGGCCTAACCTACGGTTTCACAAGCCAGAGCAGCCCCACACCCGGGTGCCTACAGGAGCTGCCGCCTCGGACGGACACGGCCGCAGGCCGACACCCGCCCGACTCACCCTTGAGTCTGAAGATGAGGCTGCACTCGTGCTTGGCGTAGGCCTGGACGAAGGACACGAAGGCCCGCATGCCCTTCTCGAACACGGCGCGGTCGGCCAGCGCCAGCGCCCGCAGCTTCGGGAGCAGGTCCGGCGTGTGCCGCTGCGGCTGCATCTCCTGCAGGGGGCACTGCAGAGACCGCACTCACTGCCTCACCCCCAGGCTCCCCCAGAGCCAGCGCCAAGCAGCCCCGGGGCAAACCAATCCCCCCGAATCTCAGATCAGAGGCCGCGAGGCCCAGATGCAGCCCAAGTGTTCGCTGGACCCGAAAGTTTAACCATGGTACATGGTTGGGAAGCATGGCAAAGCCAGGTCCACGTTCCCACCCGCGTCCACCAGGGACACAGCGGGGCTGAGCCATGGCTGCCCCCCGCAATGAGGCTGGGGTCTCCCCACGGCCCTGAAGCCCAGGGTCCCGCCCTTACATCACCAGCCGGGCCCTGTGAGCTTGCCCCCGCCCCGATCTGAGCCCCCGGCCGCTTGCTGGGACAGGGACAGGGCGACAGGCGCTCACCTTCTGGTTGATGGCGAGGAAGTTGACGTAGGCCTCCTCCATGGGGAGGAGGAACACCAGCGCGCTGCCGCCGTGGCCGATGCGCGCCGTGCGGCCACAGCGATGCACGAAGGCACTGCGGACACGGGGCAGACACGGCACATGGGACAGTGGCCGAGCCAAGCACAGGCCGGGGCTGCCAGGGCCGCCTGCCCACAGCTCAGTCCCTACCCTGCCCCTGACCAGTGCAGACACAGGAGAGAAAGCAACTACATAGCCGCCGCCAACCAGACAGGACGCCGTGAGCACTGGACACGGACTACAGGCGTTCACACGGATGCTTATCTGGTGGCCCAGGCTGGGCATGGTTCAGTAGGAAATTTGGAAAGCAACAGAAAGTATAAAAAAGATGAGGATGGCCGAAACCGGTCTGGCTCAGTGGATAGAGCGTCGGACTGCGGACTGAAAGGTCCCAGGTTTGATTCCGGTCTAAGTTTTGTACCTTGGCTGCGGGCACATCCCCAGTGGGGGGTGTACAGGAGGCAGCTGATCGATGTTTCTGACTTTCTATCCCTCTCCCTTCCTCTCTGTAAAAAAATTCAATAAAATATATATTTTAAGAGACCGGTTTGGCTCAGTGGACAGAGCGTCAGACTGCGGACCATAGGGTCCCAGGTTCGATTCCGGCAAGGGCATGTACCTTGGCTGTGGGCACATCCCCAGTAGGGGTGTGCAAGAGGCAGCTGATCGATGTCTCTCTCATCATCGATGTTTCTGACTTTCTATCCCTCTCCCTTCTGCTCTGTAAAAAACCAATAAAATATATTAAAAAAAAAAAAAGATGAGGATGGCCTGTGAGCTTCCCGAGAAGTTTATCACGGCTCAGTGCTCAGTTACAGGCGTTCTCTGTTTGGAAGCATCCATCACTAACCCGTAGTTTTCTTTACACCTTCCATCACGTGCACTCCTGCAGGCGTTTTCAGAAGGGATCTGGAAATGCCATTAGTGGCTGCAAAATCGGGTGTCGCTACCGAGGGGCGGGACACCCCCACCCGCCTGTTTGCTGCTAGAAATAACCGCCCGACTCCCATTTCTAGGCCATTCCCAGGCGGGGGCAGCACTCGGTCGCGCGGTACCTTGCGCTGCTGGGGGGGTCGTACTGCAGCACCCAGTGCACCTCGGGGATGTCGATGCCGCGGGCCATCACGTCGGTGCACACCAGGATCCCGCTGGGGAGGGAGACGAGGCACCGTGAGCGGGAGCCGCACGCCCGTCGCCAGCAGCCAACACGCTCAGTGAAGATGGGGGCAGGTTCCGGAACCTCCCAGCGACCACGACACGCAGGCCCTGCTCTTACAGCGCTCACCCCCTCAGGAGGTGAGCACGGCACGGCGGCTGGGCCAGGACAGGGGGCAGGTGCGCAGAGAGGACGGGTCACTGGGGAGGGGCCGGGGCGCCAGCAGGGAAATGAATGACAACACCCAGGAAGCATCCACGGCAGGGGGACAGGTGGCGGTTGGCGATGCGCCGACCCCGCCAGGCCCACCTCTGCAGCTTTCTGAACCCCATGAAGATCTTGTTGCGCTTGAACTTCATCTTCCCGTGAATGCACATGACCTCCACGCCCTTCACCAGCGCCTCCAGCGCCTTCCCGTAGTACTCCACGCAGGCGCAGGTGCTGCAGGGGGAGCGGGGCTCAGGCGAGGGCCATCGGCCCTCCTACACCCAGACGCGTGACACCCAGGCCTCCGGAGGCAGATGGCTGTGCATGTCCACAGCTGAGCCCTGAACCCCAAGCCTCTCTGCCGACAGCTCCCCTCAAGCCTGGGCGAGAACCCCCAGGAAACAGCCCCAACCCCTAAAGATAACGTAGCACGGGGGGGTCCCCAGCTCCTGGGAAACGGATTAAACTGACGTCAGCTTTCATAACAAAAGCGATGACATCTTAAACATGAAGAGTTTCACGCGATTTCCAAACGCTCCTGCTTCCCTCCGGGGACCGGCTTCTTCCCGTCCCCGAGTCCCAGGGCCCAGCAGGTAAGCCAGGTCCCCCCAGCAGACCCACCCGAGGTATCTGGTCTGGGTGTCGTCACCCCAGGACATCGCAATGAGGGTGTGCCAGAGAGGGGTGGGCGCACAGCTCTCTAGGGCTCTCTGACCCTGTCTTCCCAAAGGCTGGGCATGCAACTCTGGGAGTCTGGGAGCTCCCTCTGCAGCGCCCCACTAATGAGGTTCACCCCCGCCCCCTTTCATTGGGATGGGCTACAACGTGACGTCACACCTGGTGCCTCGAGGGACCTGAAGCTTCCGGAGCCTGACCCGAGGCCTCTTCCTTCCCCAGGGCTCTCCCACCGCACCTCCTGCAGCTCCCAGGGCTCCCCCCTGCCACTCAGACCTCCTCTCAGGGCCTGGCTCGGTGACTGTCTCTCTGTCCCCACAAGTCCCGCCAGGACACACAAGCAGTGAGATGCTGAGCGCAATCTGTGCCTCCTGAAATCTGTTGTGTGTGTGCGCACGCGTGTGCGTGTGTGCGTGCGTGTGCCAGGCTGTATTTCTTAGCTGGGGGTCAATACAGCCGAGACAACTGCAGAAACACGGACCTGACATGGCGGAAAGCGTCCTAGCCGAGGGAACGCCAGCCCGGGCGGAGGGGGGGGGGGGGGGGGGGGAGCCCCTCCCGGGAGCACCGGGCGCCTGGGTGTGGCTGAGCCGGCCCCGCCCAGCCCGGAAGCGCTACCTGAAGAAGACCAGGTGCTTCTCCTGCTTATGATGGCGAAGGAAATGGACCAGCTGGTTAAACTTCTCATCGGCCTTGCACACCTGCGACCAAAAAGGAACACGAGTAAACACACACACGGATGCACGGACAACACCGATGCCTGCAGTGAGCGATGCTCCGTCTCGGCCCCAACTGCCAGGGTCTGCTTCCCGCACACAGGACGCTTTGGGCAGCCCGCCCGTCGGGCTGCGCGGCTCACTGCACACAGCTCCGGTGGAGAAGTTAGGTCTTCCCAGCACACCGTTAGCTCAGAGCACGCGTTTCAGCCCCCTACCTCCGCCGCTTGGCGGAGCCGGCAGACAAGACTGCGCGTGTTCACGGTGCCCAGTGTGAGGCTGTGACACACGTGTGCGATGGACGTGAAACACGGCCGCCATCCAGGTCAGTGCCGGCTGCTGCCCGGCCAGGGGTGGCTCGCTGGTTGAGCGGCGACCTCTGAACCAAGAGGTTAGCGGCTGGATTCCCGGTCAGGCCACGTGCCCAGGTTTCCGGCTCGATCCCCGGCGGGAGGCATGCAGGAGGCAGCTAACCAATGTCTCTCTCTCATCCATCTATATCTTTCTCCCTCTCCCTTCTTCTCTAAATTCAATAGAAACATATCTATTCTAATAAAAGGGTAATAAGCTAATTAGACCAGACATCTTCTGGACATCCTTCCAGACGACGAAGGACTCTGTGTGGGTGTCGGTGTGTGTCGCTCAGGTCCATGCTCATGCACACAAGCCACGTGGAAATAGCCACTGTGGTGGGGGCCAAGGCAGAGGCGGTTAGGGGCGACCAGGCCAGCTGGGGAGGGCAGGTCGTGGTAACCAGGCTGGTAGGGGAAGGCAGTTAGGGGCAATCAGGCAGGCAGATAGGTGAGCGGTTAGGAGCCAGCGGTCCCAGATTATGAGAGGGACGTCCGACTGCCAGTTTAGGGATCGGGCCATACCCTGAGTGGCCCCAGAAGAAGGTGCAGGCTGGGCTGAGGGGACCCCTGACACCCCCCCCCCTTCCGTGCACAAATTTCATGCACCGGGCCTCTAGTTTTTAGAAAAAGGGGTAACTAGCAACACCTATCACACCACACGGTTGCCCTGCTTTCTGTGAGAACGCTTATGATCTGCCCCTTAGCAAACACAAGCACCCCCGACACACTGACACACACACGCACACACACACACACACACACACACACCCGGCACTGCTAAGTATGGTCATGGGGCTGCACCGAGACCTCCGGCACCGCTGTGCCGCGTCGCCAGGGGGGCCGGCGTGCCGGGGCGCACTCACCATGTAGTGGTTCTCCAGGCGCGAGGGGGTCTTCTGCGTGCTGCTGGCCGCCGCGCCCTTCTCCTTCACCGCCACGCGCACGGGGTTCCGCAGGCCCGCGCGCACCAGGCTCTCCACCTCCTGCGTCTGCGTGGCCGAGAACAGCCCCGTCCTCCTCTGCTTGGGCAGCCACTCCAGGATGCTGTTTATGCTGGGAGAGGGGTGCGAGCGGAACCCCTAACTTATCGGCACAACCAGCAAGGGTTACGTCATGATACTAAACGTTACGTTACGACAGTGAACTTGGAAAAGACGGGAACTCTCGCGGTATTCACAGTGAGTGTTACTGAGGCGAGGGGACGAGTGCCTTCTATTTCTCTGTGTTCTCGCTTTTCGTTCCTTTCTTTTTTTAAATTTATTTTATTGATTTTTTTACAGAGAGGAAGGAAGAGGGATAGAAAGACAGAAACGTCGATGAGAAAGAAATATCCATCAGCTGCCTCTTGCACACCCCCCACTGGGGATGTGCCCGCATCCCAGGTCCATGCCCTGGACCGGAATCGAACCCGGGACCTTTCAGTCCGCAGGCCGACGCTCTATCCACTGAGCCAAACCGGTCTCGGCTCGCTTTTCGCTTCTCGGTGTGAGCGCACAATCGTACTTTCACAAGGGGGGCAGCTCAGGGAGAAAGTGAAATTAAGACAAGCTTTCTGAGACTAAAGACCAGCGAACCGCCCGTTTTAAATGGGAGAACTGTATGACAAAGGAATCAGATCCCAATTGAGCTGTTTGTTCACATACACACACACACACACGCACGCGCACGCACGAGCACAAAGAAACCAGAAAGGAAATGCATCTCGGGATGGAGAACTGAGCCCCGCCAGGGGGCTCCAGTGGCTGGAGCATCCTCCTGGACCCCAAAGGCTGAGGGTCCGGTTCCCAGTCAGGGCACACAGAGAGGCAACACGTCCGTGTTTCTTTCGCATTCTCTCTCTGAACATACCCTCGGGTGAGGATTAAGGGAAAAGTAAATAAAAATAAATAAAAAAGAACGAGTTTATATCATGCGGCAGAGTTTGAAGGAGCAAACAATCTAATGCCGTGAAATCCATGCGTCCCGTCGAGTGAGAAACCCAGTACCTGGCCTCGAAGCCCATGTCCAGCAGCCTGTCTGCCTCGTCCAGCACCAGCACATCCAGGGAGCGCACGCAGCTGGCCAGGTCCAAGCCCTCGGCCTTCCTTCGGAACATGTCCTCCAGGCGGCCTGGTGTCGCCACGATGATGTTCCCACTTGGGAAACAAAGCCAACGTGAACCGCCCGTTCCGGTCTTGGGGGGTGATTTGTAATCCCAAACACGACCTTCCACATCCGACCCCCCTAAAAGGCCACCTAGACCCCAGCGGAGAGAAAGGAGACACGAGAACGGGAGGACACGTGACCGGGCACTCCAAGTGCCGTGCGGGTTGGGGGTGGAAAAGCCCCCATTTCAGAAAAGTCTGCGACGGCCAGGTGCCAGGGCGACACAGGCAGACCAGTGGATGTGGGTGGAGTTGGGGCTCCGGGAGGGGGGGGGCGGTCAGAAACCACCAGGAGGGCTGAGGCCACTGAGAGAGCCCAGAGTGACCCAAGCGGGGGGCCCTGGGCCCTGTGTAGTCGCTGGGGGGGCCACAGCCCACACCTCCTGCCCTTGCAGGGGTAGGGCTCGCCGGAGGGAGAGAGAGCTCAGGAGGGCCGAAAGGAAGGAGCCAGAAAGTAGATGGGAGACTGGCCTGGAGGAACACCCTGCTGGGAGGGGCGGTGGCCGGGAGGGGAGTCCCGGGGAAGCTGAGATGATGCCAAGAGCAAGCAAAGAGCCAAGCAGCAGCGAGCTCACTTACCCGTGTTCCTTAAACCGCGAGACATCCTCTGCGGGGTTCCGGCCTCCGATCCAGAGAATCTGGCTGAAACAAGAACCGGGTCCAGAGCAGGCCAGGCACAACCCCGGCCCGTGGCCCACGGGAGCCTGCATCCCCTTTACCTGAACTGCGGGAAGGGCTTCGTGAAATGCGACAGGACCTCATCTATCTGGACGGCCAGCTCTCGAGTGGGTGTGATGATGATGGCCCCAACCTGCCCATGGGGGCGGAGGGAGGAGAGGAGAGGAGACGCCATGAGCAGTGCACGGGGCCTGCAAGCTGAGCACAAGCGCCTGGACCCTCCCCCTCACGGCCTGGGCTTGCTCAGCAGCCCGGATCCCAGTGCGCAGCCGCGACTGTGATTCAGCCCGTGTTCACCTTCTCGCCGCCTGTGTTCCTAAAGCAGCCTCGCCAACTGGCGGTCCTTGGGCCATGGGTGGAGGGAGGGTGAGGTCCCAAAAGTAGGCGACCACTGTCCTAAAGTGCCATAGGCTCTCTCTGAACCAGCCCACACTGAACAAGAGCTCCTCGGGGCATTTTGGGATGAGGTTCCTGGGAGCCTCGAGTCCCATTTGCACCAAACAATCAACAGAGGTTTGGCTGAGGTTTTTTTGTTTTGTTTTTACAGAGAGGAAGGGACAGGGATAGAAAGTCAGAAACATCTGAGAGAGAAACATCAGCTGCCTCTTGCACACCCCGCATTGGGGATGCGCCGGAAGCCAAGGTACATGCCCGTGACCGGAATCGAACCCGGGACCTTTCAGTCCGCAGGCCGACGCTCTATCCACTGAGCCACACCGGTTTCAGCCGAGGTTTCTTTCTAAAGACGACGACTTAAAATGTCCTCTTCACTCACTGACATTGAACTCGACCAACAGCACGTCCCTCACACCTGAAGGAAGCTCGTCTAACGGTCTCCTGCATAAGGCGCGTCAGCACGCTTGGAAGTCGTGTTAACAGCAAACCACCCTCAAAAACGCAAACATCACGGCGGTGAGTGGGCCACGCAGGGGACAGCTGTGGGCAGCCTGAGGCGGGTCACGAAGGTGGGGTCACCTGGTTCAACTCCCCAGGGCTGCAGGGGCCCAGGGGACAGCGTGAGAGGGTGGAAGCTACGAGTCAGTGTTCCCTGCAGACCTGCTCACAGAGGCCGGATCTGCGAACGGCGAGGACAGACTCTGTTCCCATTTGCTCTTGAAGCGCCTGCCCAGCTTCCCAGCCAACTGCAAACAGAACGGCCCGGGGCTCGCCTCACCTGCTGCCTCTTCAGCTTCTCTTCCCTCCGCAGGAGGATCTCCAGGATGGGGATGACGAACGCGAGGGTCTTCCCACTCCCCGTGACCTGCGTGGGGAGACAAGGGTGCGGGGGCTCGTGCCCGCGGTTCCTGGCGGAGGGAAGCTGGAGGGCAGCCCGCACCCGGGACTCACCGCCTCGGCAGCGACATCCTTGTTTTTCAGGAACAGCGGGATGGTCGCGGACTGGAGGGAGAAGGGGGGAGCACTGGTCGGAGAAGGCCGGCTACACGGACCGGCGTGGCCCACCCAGCGGGGGCCCGGCCGGCACCTGCCCCAGCGCGCGGAGGACCCGTCCCGGGCCGCCCGGTACCTGCACCGGCGTCATGTACCGGAAGCCCAGCTCCCGCAGCGCGCCCAGCACCCGGGGGTGCAGCGGCACCGGCAGCGACTCCCAGGACCCCTCGGTCACGTGCTCCATAGCAAGCCCCCGCCGCCGCTGCCGCCGCTGGCCAGACGCTTCCGGAACGCCGGCAGCGAACACTTCCGCTTCCGGCCGCCGACCAGTCCGGCGGGAAACCGTGCTCGGGCGGCTAAGTTCCGGAGAGCGGAAAGGCGTCTCCGCTGCAGGGGACTGGGAAGCCGATTAGGGGAGAGTGAAAGCGGGCGGTGGGGGCCCGGAGGATGCGGGGCCACCCGTCCAGCGCAGCCACTCCAGCGGCAGTTCGGCCGGAGGGATGTGCCCCGTCTGTCACTTTCCCCGCCGTCGGAGGCAGATGGCAGCACAGGACCGCGTGCTGGCCGAGGACCGCGGGAAGGAGTGGCTGAGCCCCAGGTTGACAGTCATGCCAAATAGGGTTGATGGCGGAGGGGGGGGTGGGAGGGGGTACGATGCCCGGTTCCGAACAGATGTTGGTGTACTTCCTAGGAAGTTGGGATCAGAATCTTAACCTAGACCCCTGTCGTGTCCAAGTGTCATCACCCCAGCGAGCTTTAGTGCGGGGCTCCAGGGCTCCGTGAGCACAGCCTTCTCCAGCTGTGGCATGGCTTCTCCCCCTGCTGCCACCCCGAGTGTTCAAACACCGTCTCAGCGATGCCTTCCTTTCCCCTCTAAAGCCCCTGACCCAACACCACTTGTCAGGGTTTTCCTCTTTATCCCAGCGGCTACCCTGGCAGTAAGTGCACAGCCAATATTCTGGAACGAATAAGTATCTTCAACTAAAGGAAGTGGGAAATAAAAGCCACATTTTCACTGGAACGTGTTCACCTCAGAATACCACGACCGCTTTCGTAGACTGGGACTTGCAGAGCGCGCTGAGAACCAAGGCCGAGGATCAGGGCAGAGCTGCCCCTGCGTTTGGGGCCCTACTTACTACGTCTGGACCTTCTCCACGCCTGTTTATTTCCAAAATAAGAATATGGCCCAACATAGTGGTGGTTTGAGGAATGAATGAGACAGACGGTGTGGTGTTCAGCATCCTGCCAGGACAGTACGGTGCTCAGTAAGGGTCAGTCTTCTGTATGGCTGGCAGCCCAGTGTCATGGAGGGAGAGGATTCATTCCTGAAGGCAGAGATTTCCTTTTCTGGTCACTTCACCTGGGAACCTTCAGCAAATCCCTCTCTCTCTCCCCAACTCATCCCCCACTTCCGTAAACCAATAGGTGGATGAATAAAAATCACCCAAAACTACTTTTTTCCACATGAAAAAAATAAAAGATGTTGACATGGATGCGTGAAAGAAACCACACAGGGAAGCCTAAAATCAGGCTCCTTTTCACTCTCATCAAGTTTACGGATACAAAAAGTAACACTCAGGAAACATGGACATGTCTCACTTCAAATAAAGTAGAAAACTGGTATATAATAAATGTGAACAGATATATAAAACGGGATACAAAGACTGTTTTTAAAAAGAATTGTTTATTTACTGAACCTGGATTCAATACACAACCAATTTTAAATTTACATATTTTAATTCAATTTTGAAGTTTGCTCACAACGCAGAAAAACTGGCATGCAGCAGTGTCCTAAGGTCAGTCACCTTAAGCTGCTGCAAGTGTTGTCACCAAGTTTGAAAGTGTTTATCCTGAACATGAAAACCTGTAACAAATTTAAATTAATTATATAAAACTCGTTACTTGTCGTTTCACCTTTGCAAAGATCCAAAACAAATGTCCAAGTAACTAAAATACATCAGTTCCCAACATAATCCCGGATCGTCCCCACACCAAGCCTGATGCTCCTTCAATTTCCAACACGTCATCAGAGACCAAGAGGAAGTCATTTCGTTTTATACAAATAAAATTCACAGGTGCCCAAAAAAAAGCCCAAGAAAAACAAAACCAGAAACCCCGGTGCTGACGGCACTGTCAGTACCCTCATTAACAAGTGGCCGAACGCCCCTGACCAGAACTGAAACAGTGGCTGTGCCTCACTCGCTGCCGTGAAATCCAAGAGGCTTAACCCTTTACGTGAGAAACCCAATGTCCCCGCTGACGAGAGTGGAGAATGTGAGCCAGCACAGAACAAGAGCTACCCTCAGCTGAACACCCAGAGGTCTGGCTCCGACAGACTGCTTCCAAGGTTAGGCAGAAATCAAAACAAGATTATTAGCTGCTGTGTCATCCATTTAGTAAAGGTGAAGTCCTAAAGCTCAAAGTAAAGTTTAGGGGGCTGGGGGAGAATGTTGTTGGGTTGTCTTACCTTGAACGCAAAAACAAGATAGACAAAGTATAAAAGAATCAAGCTGGTAGCACACTCTGCAGCCACAGAGCTCTGCCATTAGGTGGGTTATTATAAAATGCCAATTAGACTGTTTCTCATAAGAACTAAACAAAATGCATTTTTAATTACTTGAACTGCAAGATAAGGGGCCAAAAGAATGCAGTCATTTTAGGTAAGGTACTATCCTGAACAAACTGCATTTCACTATGAAAACAAAAGGAGGTGTAAGAAGGCCTAAGGCCTACATTGCATGTCCAGGGCTCAAGCTCTGGAAGGGCCTGTGTAATGAGGCAGAAATCCAAATACATTGTGCCAATCGAAGGTCAAGTTCTCACTATCACTTTCCCGATACCTATTAATCACAAAGAAACCTAGGCTGTGAATGTACAATTCAGAAAACAAAAACGTATGAACTCGGTGACATTATTATGACCAAGATGTTTGGTAAACAGTGAATTATGAGTTTCGGATCATCGGAAAAAAAGGCTTCTTAAACAACCCTCCGGACTTCAAAAAACCTCTTCAGGTAGTAGATCTGTCCCAATGTCATGGCCACTAACACAAGAGCTTCGAAGAAGGACCAAAGGACCACTCTGCTGTTCGTGTTGTCGTTGACTGCGGAGGGTAAACAAATACACAGCGTTTAACAACAATGACAGAGAAGCACGGAAAAGCACCCCACCCTCACCCCGAGTGAAAGTACCATCTGCACACCATTCGTGGTACTCAACACTTCCGTCCCCAAGCAACCTGACAGTTAGAAGCAGAGAATTTTAGACTTAAATGGACCTTTAAGATTCAGAGGACAGTCACATGTAAACTGCTTATTACAGATGGGGAACCGGGAGAGAGTGGCTGGCCCAAGGTTATACATACTTCTAGGGTTAAAATCCAACCAACATTCTTTCTCCCTCACATTGAAACGTCCCCACATTATAATCTTTTTTTAAAGTCAGAAAACTGACTTTTAACAAAATTAAGAGATTATTTCAAGATCACAGTTACTACATCAAAGTGTGTCAGTCACTTTTAAAAGAATACACACACATATTTATAGAGCACCTACTGTGTACGTGGCATTTGTCCTAGGTGGGGAGATTTCTCAGTTTCATGGACCAATACTGACTGTCACTACCAACCTGGGACAAGTCTCAGGTTTTACCCCACTTCGTTAGGTAAGGATTTAATTCTTAAAGTAACAGGCATGACTATGTATTTCATTCTGCTCGATTTATATCACATTCAAGTTTCTGATCAAATTCAATAGCTTAACTCTTTAGAATGACTAGGAAGACACAGCACTCAAATCTCCTTTTCGAGTCCATTTTCTTTCTCCTAGACTCTAAGGGTCCCCACAAGACCTGGAAGCAGGGGAGCAATGTCCAGTAGTAAACTGGGGTGGTACAGAGCTCTACCAACACAGACACTCAAAGGGGTCTGCGCACAGGGGCTTCTGCAAGTCAGTGCTTTTGTATGAGGTTTGCAAAACTCCAAACGAGGAACACGGAGGCGGCGGCCGGGGGCCTGCTGCCGACTTACTGGCTCTGTGTATCCTCTCCCGCACCTCCATGTACTCCTGCTCGTGCTTCACGGCGGTCATGGCCACGGCGAGCTCGTTAATCATCTCCTCCAGCTTGTTCTGGTGAGCTGCGGGGGGGGACAGTCAGCGCGGGTCTGGAGTCTCTTTGAGAAACACGCAGAAAGCAACCAAACTGCTCCTCGGAGAAGGCAAGCAGCAGCCGTTTTTAGAAATCCGAGAGGCTCCAGCATCATTTTGGATCACTGAGGACTTATTTTTAAAATTCCATTCCCAGTGAAAACATCTTTCCGGGTAGAAAACACACTATCCAATACTTACTAACTAAAGGAAGACAACCGCCCTGACCGGTGTGGCTCAGTGGACAGAGCAACGGCCTGCCGACTGAAGGGTCCCGGGTTCGATTCCGGTCAAGGGCATGTGCCTTGGTATCGGCCACATCCCTAGTGGGGGGGTGCAGGATGATGGATGTTTCTCTCTCATCGATGTTTCTAACTCTCTATCCCTCTCCCTTCCTCTCTGTAAAAATCAATGACAATATATTTTTAAAAAATAAAAATAAAGGAAGACAGCCCTCAGAAATGCCTTCCACTGAACTGCTCTAAGTGAAGCTCACCATGCTGCCTGCTTACCGGGGAGGGAAAAAGCTAAGGGCGGGGAGCACAGACTATCACACACACACAGTTCCCGTAACACCCTAGTACTAACCTATAAATATTTAAACTAAAATCAAAGTCTACTCATGTTAACTCTCATGTTAATCGAGGAGCGGTATCAAAGCAGACTCTTAATCTCGGAAGCTGAGCAGAGCACGGTCCTGGGAAAACCCACAGCCGCTCCAACACAGTCTCTGCGCCAGGCAGCCCTCACCGCGCTGGGAGCAGCGGGCACTGCCAGGGGAGAGCGCTCGGCTGCACGAGGTCTGGAGCCAGGTTCTCTGGCCAGAACTGGGTGCAGTGAACCCCAGCTCTGAGCAGCGAGTGAGCACTTGTCGGGCAGGAAGATTACACCAGGAGAGATCCCCGCCGGAGGGGCCTCGTACCGGTGCCCGGCCTGGGCCACAGGGGACCCTGCATTTCCTGCGGGAAGCCCGGGCCGCCACTGCAGGAGCTGGGCTGCCACTCAGACCCTCCCTCCCCGCCTCCCTCGGGAAGTGCGTGCACCACGTGGGCCTTCGGAGCAGGGCTCCTCGGGCAGGGCATTGTGGGATCAACCACCGGGCAGGGCATTGTGGGATCAACCACCAGCCGCGCGAATCAACTGTTTCCGATATTGCCAAGAGGCCCTCGGGGGCAAAAACCATCCTGGCTAGAGAACCACTGCTTGAGAGGAAGGTTTGACTGACAGCTGCCACTCACTGAGGTTAACGAGCAAAAGCAAGAGTTTTAAATATTAAGGATTATTTAGAGACTAATTCAATGCAGTCATCAGCCAACAATTTCGAACACTCAGAAAGGGCTAATTTCCAGAAAACAAATACAAAGCCCTTGACACTCCCAATTCTTCTAGAAAATTAGCCAAGCCCTACCCTGTGAATGGCCCTGAAAAGCAAGCGCAGGAATTACTAAGCAGTATGAGCCTCTGAAGTGGAGATTTCAACACCTAACGGACACTTCCTCAGGGTGTAAGCACTCTACTATCTGCTCAATACCCACGACAAACGTTATCAGGGCGACTGCAGGAAATGCGCTGGCTGCTCCCCTCCAAAAACCTTACCATGCACGTGGTAACAGCCTCTCCCTGCCCCCTCGCCCCGCCCGCCCCCCATGCTAATGGGCCGGCTCCCGATTCATCCCGGTTATCAATTTAGGGCTCAGTGCTGGTCAGCGGAGGAATGAGAACTCATCTGGCCGCAATGTATGACTGAGAGAACTTTCGTCACAAAATCTAGACGTGGCTCTCAGAACTGTATTGCATACCCACCCAAGTTTCAAGTTAGAAAGCTTTCATAATCATTAAAACAAGCTATAAAATACTTCCTACAAAGCCAATAGAACTACTTGCTATTAACTATGTTTAGACTTTTCCTGGTCCCATTATTGTTGAATATTTCCACCCTTCGCATTCGTTTGAAAGAAATAAATGGCACCACTAAAATGTCAATGGCTATACTAATTAGCGATACTAATTTAAATGACATAACCGGTACCTCCTGTCAACCAAATAAAAAACACCGAAAAGCAACACTCTAATTAGATGCAGGGTGGTTGTTTTTGCATTAAGACAAAACCCACTCTCATGCCAGCAAACTGCAGAAATTAGGTAACGGCAAGCAAAACTGTGCGAAAGGCAGGATGCGGTCAAAAAGCAGTCCACGTACCATCCCAGGTGTCTCCACCACCTAAAGGAAAGTTTAAAGTGTGAACACACGAAAGATAAGATAAAATGTTTAGCTAAACTAGTCACGGACACAAATGAGCAAACGAAGATGGAGCGCCGGGACTGGCAAACCAGAGACCGAGCCCCCGAACACCCAGGTAACCCGCATGCTCACAGCAGCACCGGTGCGGAGGCTGCTGCTGGGGGGACTGAGGAGCTGGACTGGAAACATGACTTCCAGACGCGCTCTGTGAATGCGGAGCTCTGGGAAGAAAAAGGGTGTTCACAGAGCTCTCTGACTGTAAAGACAGCGGGTGAAACGAGAGACGGAGGGTTGGGAGGAAAAAGGACAGTGGATGGAGCCAGAGGAAGAAATCAAAATACACACTCCATCAGAGGATCAAAGTGTGCAACACCCATCTTCACTCCGGGATGGGACATAAACCTTGGGAAGGGCCAGCTCACCTTCTGTCTCCATGTCCTGCCCTTTGGGGGCCTCCCCAATGTCGATGGTGAACATCACTATCTTCGGGGTCATGGTGGACATCCTGTTGCTGAAGCAAAACTTGTACGTCCCGTCCATGTGCGCAGCGAACGTGTACTTCCCGCTGGACTCGCGGTCCCCTTTGTAGATGCCTTTGTTGTCAGGCCCTGTGATCTGAGGCGGACAGAAACGCAGGCGTCAGGGAAGACTTCAGATTCCGAAAGGCATGCCTCCTACTCCCTGAGGAGATGGCCACTTCAAAATGCTATCTTCACTTAGCGCCATCCACAGCGGTGAGGGTAGCTCTTCGGGCTCCCCGTCAGGAAACAAGGCTGTTTTACTTTTTCTTTTTTTTTAAAAAATACTTTTATCGATTTTTTTACAGAGAGGAAGGGAGAGGGACAGAAAGTCAGAAACATCGATGAGAGAGAAACATCGATCAGCTGCCTCTTGCACACCCCCAATGGGGATGTGCCTGCAACCAAAGTACATGCCCTTGACCGGAATCGAATCCGGGACCCTTCAGTCCGCAGGCCGACACTCTATCTCCTGAGCCACACCGGTCAGGGCCGATTCTCTCATCATTGATGTTTCTTTCTCTTTCTCTCCCCCCCCCCCACTCCTTTAAATATGTACTTTTTTTTTTTTTTTAAAGCAAGAAGCCACTTTAAAACTAAGACTTCTGAGCAAGGTGCATTCCTGGGTTTCCCCGGTTATTACTTCCAACCAGAGAAGGCATCTGCCTTACCTTAGAGCCTGAAGGCTCATGGGAAAGGAGCAGGTGGCAACGAGGCCATGCTCCCATTCCAACCTGCTACCCATGGCGGCTGGCCTTGCTCACCTCGGTCCCGCCGTGGGCAGGAATGGCTGACCTCTGTCATGTCCAGGGTCACTCCTTCCAGCATCCCTTATACCTGAACTTCCCTTGCATTGCATCATCTATGCCCGCCAACATTCGCTAGGGGGGGGGGGGGGGGATCCTTACACCCAAGTAACCATGCCAACGCGTGGATGTAAATATCAATTCCATGTGACCACCCCCCCCCCCCGAAAAAAATTAGAGGGGATCATTCCTTTGGTTTAAAAAAAAAAAAGTATGTACATTTAGGGACTTGTTTCTTAGTAATTTCCCCTGTCCTCCAGATACTCCACTGCAATCATTACTGTTAAAATGCATGACCCAGCCGAAACCGGTTTGGCCCAGTGGATGGAGTGTCGGCCTGCGGACTAAAGGGTCCCATGTTCGATTCCGGTCAAGGGCATGGACCTTGGTTGCGGGAGCATCCCCAATGGGGGGTGTGCAACGAGCAGCTGATCGATGTTTCTGACTTTCTATCCCTTTCCCTTCCTCTCTGTAAAAAAATCAATAAAACATTTTTAAAAAAATGCATGACCCAACTCCATCCACCTCCATCCTGGTCGGCATCTGTCCCTCTTCGCCCAAACTGGTCAAAGCGGATGAGACACGCAGATCATTTCCGGGAAAAGGAAAAGAACCACCACGCGAACGTCCGCCCGGCGTTCCTCGGTAACTTCCGATCTGCTTTCGCCCAGGTTCCCACGCCGCCTGCCCACGGGAACCCGGGTCAGGACGGGAGGCAGCCGCTCCCCGGGCTGCGTCCTGCCTCCGCTGCGCCCGCGGCTGAGAGGCGCCTTCGGCCCAGGGCGGGAGGCCCCAGTGGGCCCGCCATCCAAGCTGTCAACACGGCGCCCCGGACGGAGCAGCGGGTCCCGATCCCGAGGGCCGCCCGGGGCCCGGAATGGCGCGTGCGGCGGGGCAAAGGGCCGGGCTGGCGTGGCCATGGCGGTGGCCCGGCCTCTGGCTGGACTCGGATAGCGGCCTCCATGCCCAACCTCCCCCCGCAGGCCCCGCGCGCGCCCCGGCCGCCCCCAAACCCCGAGCGGCCCCGAGACCCCGCCGCGACCGCGGGCAGCGCGCCCGCACCTCCACGTCGATGTCCAGGAAGCCGCCCTCGGCCACCTCGAAGATGAGGCCCATCTTGGTGCCCGAGGTGACCCGCTCGAAGAAGCACTCCTCGGCGTGCGCGTCGATGCTGACGAAGTAGCCCGAGGCCGTGGCCAGGAGGGCGGCCACGAGCACCAGCAGCTCCGCGAGCGTCACCATGGTGGGGCTGGGGCCGAAGCCAGGTCCGAGACTGCGGCCTCTAGAGCCGCTGCCGTCGCCGCCACCGCTGCCTGCTCAGCCGCCACCGCCTCAGCTCCGCCCCTTCCGGCTGCGCCACCCGCGGGGGCTGATGCGGGCGCCGCTGATTGGCGGGCGCCGGCGGCTGCCACGTAACGGACGCACGGCGGCCGGCGAGGGACACGGCGGCCGCGAGCGCCCCGAGCCGGGACGGTGGCCCCAAAGGACCAAAAAGCCTTCGGCCCCGCGTTTTTGTTTTTTTTTACCGCGTTCGCGCACAGCTTTCAGTTAGCGTGGAGCACGCAACAAAGCGAATAGTCCCGAACTTCGCCTGCCCGCTTGCAACACCCTTTCTGGGTTGTTCAGAAAAAATGGCGAAAGATTTGAAGGCAGCAATAGGAGTGGGAGAACTTACTTGCCAATGTTATCTCAGATAAGGGTTTAATCTCCAACTTTTACAGGGAACTCACGCAACTTAACAAAAGGGAGATAAACAATCCAATCAAAAAATGGGCAAGGGACCTAAATAGAAACTTTTCGAGAGAGGACATGCAGAAGGCCACGCGAGACATATGAAAACATGCCCAAAGTCACCAATCATCCGAGAGATGCAAATCAAAACGACAACGAAGGACCATCTCACACCTGTCAGAATGGCTGCCATCAACAAAGGACCAGCGCTGGCGAGGATGCGGAGAAAAAGGAAGCCTCGTGCACGGCTGGTGGGAATGCAGATGGGGGCAGCCAGTGTGGAGTTTCCTCAAAAAACTAAAAATGAAACTCCCATCTGACCCAGTGAATCCACTTCTAGGAATATATCCCAAGAAACTAGAAACACCAATCAGAAAGGACATATGCACCCCTATCTTCATGGCAGCGCAGTTCACCAGAGCTAAGGTTTGGAAACAGCCTGAGCACCCCTCAACAGAGGAGCGGATTAGAAAACTGTGGTCCGTCTACACCACGGAATACTGCGCTGCGGTCAAAAAGAAGGCGTTCTTACCATTTGCAACAGCATGGATGGAGGTGGAGAGCATTATGCTAAGTCAAATAAGCCAGTTCGAGAAAGATGACTATCACATGATCTCATTTTTTAAAATATATTTTTATTGATTTTTTTTCTTTTTTTTTTTTTTTGCAGAGAGGAAGGGAGAGGGACAGAAAGCTAGAAACATTAATGAGAGAGAAATGATCAGCTGCCAAGGTACATGCCCTTGACCGGAATCGAACCTGGGACCCTTCTGTCCGCAGGCCAGATGCTCCATCCACGGAGCCAAACCCCTTATGGCGGGGGACTGTTTCTTAAAGACATCAGGCAACAGGGGGCAGCAATGGCCCAGTTTCCCCGCTTTCGGTGTGGAGACACCCAAGCAGGGGTGAACCTGTCCTGGCAATGACCTTGTGATGGGGCCCACGAGTTCTAGCAGCGGCTCCCTCCCCCTGATTCCCACCCTCCGGGCTGGCAGAGGCTGGCTGGTCTGTTACGTGGTGTTACTCTGGGAGCCTGCTCTTCCAGCCTCACCAGTCCACGTACACGCCTCTGTCTCCCTGTATTCACTGTCTTTCTGCTTAAAATACCTTCACAACTTTCCTGTTAAACTGAACTCAGCTGATGGACGAGCCTTTTGGCTTCCCAAGTAAGCCGGCTCTGCAGGAAAGTGCTCGGAACAGCCGGCCGGCGTGGCCCAGGGCTGGGGAGTGGACCTGTCACCCAGGGGCTCTCCGTTGGGTCCCCACAGGCGCGGGCTCCATCCTCAGTGGGGGGCGTGCAGGAGGCAGCCCACCCATGATTCTCTCTCCTCACCGATGTTTCTCTCTCTCCCTCTCCCTTCCTCTCTGACGTCAATAAGAAACAAATTGAGCCAGGACCAGTTTGGCTCGATGGATAGAGCATCAGCCTGTGGACTGAAAGGTCCCGGGTTCGATTCCGGTCAAGGGCATGTACCTTGGTTGCAGGCACGTCCCCAGTAGGAGATGTGCAGGGGGCAGCTGATGGATGTTTCTCTCTCATCGATGTTTTTGACTCTCTATCCCTCTCCCTCTCTGTAAAAAATCAATAAAAATATATTTTTTAAAAGAAAAGAAATAAATTGAAGCCAGTGGATAGAGCATTGGCTTACAGACTCAAGGCTCCCAGGTTCGATTCCAGTCAAGGGCATGTGCCTTGGCTGCGGGCACATCCCCAGTGGGGGCTGAGCAGGAGGCAGCGGATGGATGTTTCTCTCCCATCCATGTTTCTGACTCTTTATCCCTCTCCCTTCCTCTCTGAAATAAAACATATTTAGAAAATAAAAATGAAAATAAAAAAGAGAGATGAGGAGCGGACGGAAATTGCTCGCCTGCTCCCACACGCCCCCGTCCCATCCGCCCTCCCCACTCAGGACACTCTGAGACTCAGTGGCTCCAGGCATCCGGCCGGGCCCGCCCCGCAGACCCGCCACCAGCTCCCGTCCTTGCGAAGCCCACAGCCTGGGCCAGACCCCTCTTCCTCCTTTTCTGCCTCACTTCCCTCCCCTCTCCCGGCTCCCGGCACTGCGCTCTCCTGTAAGGCATTAGCTCATGTGTTCTTTTACAGGAATCCATACAAAAGGAATGGGTGATCTAAAAAATATATACTTTATTGATTTTTACAGAGAGGAAGGGAGAGGGATAGAGTTAGAAACATCGATGAGAGAGAACCGTCCATCAGCTGTCTCCTGCACACAGCCCCACTGGGGATGTGCCCGCAGTCAAGGAATCGAACGCCCTTGACCGGAATCGAACCCGGGACCCTTCAGTCCGCAGGTCGACGCTGTATTCACTGAGCTAGACCAATGGGTGCTTTAAAATATATATTTGTATTGATTTCAGAGAGGAACAGAGAGGGAAAGCTAGAAACATCAGTGACAAGAGAATCACAGATCAGCTGCCTCCTTCACGCCCCCCCACTGGGAATGGAGCCCGAAACCTGGGCCTGTGCCCTTCACCATGAATCGAACCCTGACCTCCTGCTGGTTCATGGGTTGACGCTCAACGGTGAGCCATGCTGGCCAGGCAGGGGACTCCCCTCTTAATACCACCACATTGGGGGCCAAGATTTCACCCTATGCGTTTGGGGGGACACAGACATTCAGTCCACGCGTGGTCTAGACTCCATGGCAACCGCATAGGCGAGCGTCACTCAAGTGGCCCCCAGTAGCCTCTCGGGGCGCAGTGCGGTTTCCAGGCCTGCGGCCGGATGTTCCAGGAAGTGGGGACTTCTCCTTCCACACAATCACGGCTCCTCTCTGCCACGTGCCCAGCCCACTGGCTGGCATCTGCCCCTGACCGACGGGTCCCCAGCCCCCACTCCGCCCTCCTCCCACTCAGGTCTTCAAGCCTCTCTCCGCTGATCCACGGCTGACGCAGGACCTGGGCTCATCCCAGGCACTTCTTCAAGACTGGAATTTGGTGTTGTGGTTTTTTTTTTAAATATATTTTATTGATTTTTTTACAGAGAGGAAGGGAGAGAGATAGAGTTAGAAACATCGATGAGAGGGAAACATCAATCAGCTGCCTCCTGCACACTCCCCACCGGGAATGTGCCCGCAACCAAGGTACATGCCCTTGACCGGAATTGAACCCGGGACCCTTCACAGTCCGCAGGCCGACGCTCTATATACTGAGTCAAACTGGTTTCAGCTGATGTGGTTTTTTTTTTTTTACATTTTTATTGGGATGACATTGGTTAATAGGCCTGCAGTCTTTTTTATTTTTTAATTATTATGAAAAAATGCTGATATTACAGAAGGACCCAGAATAGTATAATAAACTCCCATGGTCCCATCACACAGCTTCAATAGTTATTAACAAAATGGCCAGTCCTCACTCATATTCCCCCTCAGCCACCTCCCAGTGGGTTATTGGAAAGCAATTCACAGACATTATGTCTTTTTGCTCTTACTAGGTGTACTGGTTAATAACACGGATTTTTTTCAATAGATGGAGTTACACATATGTTGACATATATATGCGATTTGATATGTATGCTGTTTTGTTGTAATGACAACAAGCTTCAAAACTTCACTTGTCAAGTTTTCTGAAGGTGTTAACAGCATAGATATTTTTACGCTTAAAAATGTCAAATTTCGTGTCAAAATAAAGAGCATTTGCGGGACGTTTTAATCCATTACTTTGTTTTGAAGAAAAGTGCTGCTGAGAGTGCTCGTATGCTTCGGGAAGCTTATGGTGAACACGCTCCGTCTCAAGACACCTGTGGGCGCTGGTGTAAACGCTTTAAAAGGGGTAATTTCGATGTGAAAGACAAAGAACGTCCAGGTCAACAGAAAAAGTTGGAAGACAACAAATACAAGCATTATTGGAGGGAGATGCCTGTCAAACTCAAAAACAACTCGCAGAAAGATTAAATGTTGCTCAGCAAACAGTTTCCGATCGTTCACAAACAACGGGAAAGATTTTTAAAGGAAGGAAAGTGGGGGCCACAGCAACTGAACCAAAGATAAATAGAAAACCGAAAAGTCATCAGTAAAATGCTGCTTCAACGGCACAAAAAACGTCTTTTTGCATCCAATTGTGCCTGGCAATGAAAAGTGGATTTATTCTGAGAATTCCAAACACACAAAACCATGGGTTGATCCAGGTCAACCATCACCATCGACGGCAAGGCCAGATCGCTTTGGGAAGAAGACACTGCGCTGCGTTCAGTGGGATCGGGCAGGTGTGGTGCGTTATGAGCTTCTAACACCGGGTGACACCGTTAATGCCGATCGCCACCGACAACAAAGAATCAACATGAACCCTCTTTGATCGTGAAACGATCAGCATGGGCCAGCAGACACGGCAAAGTAATTCTGCCTCACGACGACGCCCCATCACACGCTTCACAACCAGTAAAGACGCGTGAAAAGATCTTGCCTGGGAAGCATGAACCCACCCGCCGTGTTCACCAGCCCTCGCTCCCTCCGACGACCACGTGTTCCCGTCGACGGCACACGCACGGTCTGAGAGGCCCTTCCACACGGACGAAGACGTGGACAGTGGGGTCTCTGAACGGTCTGCCTCAAACAGGAAAAGTTCTGTTGGGACGGAATCCACCAATGACCTGAAAGATGGGGGAGATGTGTGGCTGGCGATGGACGTCACTTTGAAGAAAGCACTTTTGATGTTTCTCTTGAAATTATCGTGTTTTGTTTGATGACAAAAATCCACATTTTTAACCGGTATCCACATTTTTTACCGGTTAAGGCTAATCTGCATACCGGTTAAAAATTCAGATTAACTGATGGTGTTTTGTTTTTGTTTTTAAGATTAGTTTAAAAATAGACACATTATGACATCAATAGCTTTTCATAGAAGTAACTTTGCCCCCAACACACGCACACGTCCCGAGAGGGCAGCATCGTTTGCGTTGGCCGGTCTGGGAGGCCCAGCTGCGGGGCCTGGACCTGCCATGTGCCGGTCAGTCTGCCGTGTGCGCAGCTTCCTGTCAAACACAGGAGGAGCATCCCGCCTCGCCCTCGCCCAGGGCCAGCAAAGGGCCCCGCAGAGGCCCTCTGAGCACTGGAACCCCAACAGCCCAGCGGCCACCCTGGGAGAACCCAACCGATGGAGAAAGGATGAAATGAGGAAACACGTGGAGGCGCTGAGAGTAATGCCTGGCCCGTGGGAAGGATAAGCTTTAGATACTTTCAAAAGGCAAATGCCTTTTATGTGTTAAATTTAAAAATATATAAATATATATTTTTTTACAGGTGAAAGGAGAGGGATAGAGTCAGAAACATCGACCAGAGAGAAACATCGATCAGCTGCCTCCTGTTACACCCCTCACTGGGGATGTGCCCGCAGCCAAGGTCCATGCCCTTGACGGGAATCGAACCCGGGACCCTTCAGTCCGCAGGCCGACGCTCTAGCCGCTGAGCCGCACCACTGAGGGTGCAAATGCCTTTTATGTGTTACATGTTTCATTAACATGGAGCCAGGTTGGTGGGCTTTTGGGCTGCAAGGCCGTTAAGGGCAATTTTAGGGAGTTTTAGGCAAGTTTAGGCAATTTCCCAAGTCCTGTGTGAAGGGAAGGAGAGGGGTGAGGGTTCAGGAAGGGCCCTCCTGGTGGGGAGTTTGGGGGGATGGGAGTGTGGGTTCAGGACAGGCCCTCCTAGTTGGGGGGTTCGGGGGGATGTGTGGTGAAGGAGTGGATTTAGCCAAGTCAAAAGGGCAGGGGCTCGGAACCAGGAGACTCTGCTGAGAGCCAAACCGAGCCGCCTCCTCCATAAAGCGGTCCAAGTCGTGGGGAGCCGGGCCGCCAATGGACGTGGCTCGGCAAGACCCCCTGGACCCCTGCGCCCGGCTCTGGGCGGTGGAAGGCGGGCGCAGGGAGACGGCGCAGGCCCCGGTCCCGGCGGGTCCGCTCGATTCCTCCCCAGGATGGTTCCCTCCCGGAGGCCACCTCTCCCCCCTCCATCTCTCCCCAAAGCGGGGTCCGTCCCCCGACCCTCGTCCAGGGACAGCGACCCCCCTCACTGTGGCCGCCGCCCCCTCTCCTCCGGGCCGGCCTCGGACCCCCTCCTTTCCCGGGGACAGCGGGGAGGGGAGGCGCCGGGCCCCGGCCGGGACCCAGGAGGGGACGGTGCGAAGCGAGCCGGGGTCCGGGGGGCTGCCGGGCCGGCCGATGGGAGGGGTCGGAGCCCGCGGGGCCCCCGGGGCGCCCTCCGGCGGAAGGAGCCGGACGCGCCCCTCGCCAGGCCGGGATCTGGGCGGGGCGCGCGGCATCTCCGCGGGGGGAGTCGGTCCCCGGGGCTCGGCGCCGCCGCCGCCAAAGTTTCCCGGAGCCGCGGCGGCCGCCCTTCCTTCCCGGGCCCCGGGCGTGGGCACGACCCGCGGCCGCGATCCGTTTCCGAGGGCGGCGGGGCCCCCGCTCCGGCCGGACCCCGCGTCTCCATTGCGCACAAGTCGGATTCCCAACTTGGGAGGCGCCGCGGGCCTGCGCAGGCGCGTCTTCCCCCGCCTTCCCCGCCGCCGCCGCCGCCTCCCCCCACTCGGGAGCCGGATCCGGGCCGATCGGACGCCGGCACCCGCACCCCGAGAGCCGCCTGGGCTCCGGGGCCGCCGCTGCACCCCCGCCGATGCCGGCCGCCCGCCCCGTGCGCCCCCGGCGGAGGCCCCGCTGAGCGCGGCCGGAGGGGGATTTGGGGGGGGTCCCCTACCCTCCGCCCGCTCGGTGCGCCCCCGCCCGAGGCCCCCGCTGAGCGCAGCCGGAGAGGGGGTTTAGGGGGTCCCCTGCCCTCCGCCCGCTCGGTGCGCCCCCGCTGAGCGCAGCCGGAGAGGGGGTCCCGGGGAGGGTTGCGGGTGTGGGGGGGTCCCCGGCCGGACGCCGCCCTCGCCGGCTGCAAGTTTGGGAGTTTGCGCTCGTAGCCGGGGTGCGGGCCGGGCCGGGCCGGCGGGCGCCATGGAGGAGGAGGAGGCGGCCCGGGGGTCGGCGCTGGAGAAGAACGTGGCCGAGCTGACGGTCATGGACGTGTACGACATCGCGGCGCTGGTGGGCCACGAGTTCGAGCGGCTCATCGACCGGCACGGCTGCGAGGCCGTGGCGCGCCTCATGCCCAAGGTCGTGCGCGTCCTGGAGATCCTGGAGGTGCTGGTGAGCCGCCGCCACGTCGCGCCCGAGCTGGACGAGCTGCGCCTGGAGCTGGACCGCCTGCGCCTCGAGAGGATGGACCGCATCGAGAAGGAGCGGGAGCACCGGAAGGTGGGAGAGCAGGGGGGTCCCCTGGGCACGCGGCGCGCCCAGGTGTGGGGGATGAAGGCGGGGACCCGATGGGCGCGCAGATGGCACGGGATGGCAGGTGGAGGGAGGGAGGTCCCCCCCGCCTCCCGGCCCTCTCTGGCCCAGCCCGGGGACCCCTGGCTGGTGCCACCCCGGAGAGTCAGGGCAGGCGTTTGGCGTGAGCCCCGAGTTCCATCCAGTCCCACCTTCACCATGTGAGAGGTTGTGGCCTCGGGTGACTTCCTGAACCTCTCCCCTCTGTGTGTTTATGTCCGCGCATCTCGCCTGTCAAACGGTGACAGTGATGGGACCCGACTTATAACGGGACTGAGAGGAGGCGGCATCCAAACTGCTCAGAGAATAGGACTTTTTTTCAGACCTGGACCCAGCTTCCAGCCCTCCCCTGTCACCCAGGAAGAGGGGATGCAGGCCCCTTTTGTCATTCGACCTCAGCGTGTCCCCCCCACTGAGTGAATGGGGGTGTGACTTCCAGCCCCTGGCCTCCCTAACCCCTTCTCCCTGGGTTCCTGTCTGCAAATTGCTCCCCAGGCTTCCTCCTGAGTCCCGAGGGGCTTTCTTCTCCTTGATTTTATCTTCCGTTCTCACCGAACCCTGGGAGGTGGGAGTGATGTGCACTGTATGGATGAAAACACTGAGGGGGGGGGGGCTGGGAGAGAAAGGACTTGTCCCCACGCTAGTGCTCGGAGAGCCGGGTCCCCAGGGAAGAGAATTCTAGTGTCTCCCTTGTTGTTTAGTTATTTATTTTGGATGAAAAGTTCCCTTCAATAACTTTATTCTTTAAAAATATAAGTCAATAAGGGGGGGGGGGAGGTATATGTACTAATATATGTAATATTTTAAACAAAAAATATACAAGTAAATAAGACAGTTCCACTTCTTGGTATGACATTCATGCCGATGACACTGGTACCCTGTTTACCCGAAAGTAAGACATTCCCCGAAAATAAGACCTAGTCGCTGTAACATAAGGCATCCCCCCACCCCCCGAAAATAAGATCTAGCGCATCTTTGGGAGCAAAAGTTAATATAAGACACTGTCTTATTTTGGGGGAAACGGGGTATCATCGAAAGGTCTCCCTTGTTATTTAAATTGGGGGAAGGATGCCCACTGGCCTGGCTCAGCTATTGAGAGCCCCAGCCTAGGAACCAGGAGGTCAGGGTTCGATTCCCGGTCAGGGCACAGGCATGGGTTGTGGGCTCCATCCCCAGCGGGGGGCGTGCAGGAGGCAGCCGGTCCGTGATTCTCTCTCATCATGGATGTTTCTCTCCCGCTCCCTCTCCCCTCCTCTCTGAAATCAATGGAAATATATTTTTGAAAAGTACATTGTGGGGAAGGCAGTGATTTGGGGGCGGATTTAAAGCTCAGCCGCTGCCCTGTGAACTAGAACCCCTACGGGCCCCGGCCTTGGCCTCCCCCCTGGGCCAGGCATCCAGCCCAGGTGCCTGGGGAAGAGGAAGTGGGACACCGGCTTCCTGTCCAGACCCGCAGCTCCCGGAAGCTCCTGCCAGACACCGTCCTCCCGACTGGGAATCCGAGGAAACGCCTCTCGGAGACGCCTTTCCTCGGGGCCCAGGGGCCTGGCCGCCGGCTTGCTGTGTGGCCGCAGGAAGAGCGCAGCGTCTCTCTGGGCCTCCCCAGCGGGCCGTCACCCAGGGCCTCGTGGGTACTTTGAGGTCTGAGTGTTTTTTGTTGTTGCTTTAAAAATATATTTTATTGATTTTTTTACAGAGGGGAAGGGAGAGGGAGAGAGAGCTAGAAACATCGATCAGCTGCCTCCTGCACACCCCTCACTTGGGACACGCCCGCAACCGAGGTACATGCCCCCCGACCGCATTCAAACCTGGGACCCCTCAGTCCGCAGGCTGACGCTCTATCCACTGAGCCACCCCGGTCTCAGCGAGGTCTGAGTGCTTTTTCATGGAAAATAGCCCAGCAAGTCTGCAGTCTTTTTATTATTATTATTATTATTATTATTTTTATTGATTTCAGAGAGGAAGAGAGAGGGATAGAGAGAAACATCAATGACGAGAGAGAAACATCGATCGGCTGCCTCCTGCACACCCCCCACTGGGGATGTGCCCGCAACCAAGGTCCGTGCCCCTGACCTGAATCGAACCTGGGACCTTTCAGTCCGCAGGCCGACGCTCTACCCACTGAGCCACACCTGCCAGGGCTCGAGTCTGCAATCTTTTTCTTTTCTTTTTAAATATATTTTATTGATTTTTTTTACAGAGAGGAAGGGAAAGGGATAGAGAGTTAGAAACATCGACCAGCTGCCTCCTGCACACCCCCTGATTGGGGATGTGCACGGAACCAAGGTCCATGCCCTTGACGGGAATCGAACCCGGGACCCTTCCGTCCGCAGGCCGACGCTCTGAGCCACAGGGTTTTGGAGAGTCTGCAGTCTTCACCTGAGGGCAGGTCGCGGGGAGCGGGGAGCACCTGTGTGTGAGGTTGCACTGCTTTGTCCTCAGGTCCCGGTGCCCTGGGGTCAGGAAGGAAACTCAAGCTCCCAGGAGTTAGGCAATGCCTCCCGCCTCCCGCCTCCCGGGTCACCCTCGCCAGCTTGACAACACCCAGGGCCTCAACCAAAGTCTCGGCTCCCAGGGCAGGAGCGTTACCGACAGCCTGGCTTCCGGCCCGCCCACCCCCGGGCTGTGTGGTCTTGGGCGGGTCCCCTGGCCTCTCCGAGCCTCAGTGTCCTCAGCTGTGAAATGGGAGAACAGTACCCAGCTTGCAGGGTTGCGGTGAGGACTGTGGGAGTTCATGTGTATAAAACGCCCGGGACACCCCTCGCCGGTGCGGCTCGGCGGATAGAGCGTCGGCCTGCGGACGGAAGGGTCCCGGGTTCGATGCCGGTCAAGGGCATGGACCTTGGTTTCGGGCACATCCCCCCCAGTGGGGGGTGTGCAGGAGGCAGCTGATTGATGTTTCTCTCCCATCCATGTTTCTAACACGCTGTCCCTCTCCCTTCCTCTCTGTGAAACATCAATAAGATATATTTAAAAAAAATAAATAAATGAAACACTCGGGACAGAGCCCCGCTCGTTGGGAAGGCTTGTCTGTTAAGATTGTCTTTAGGCTTAGAGAGGTTTTCCCTGGTATCGGGGACCCCACCTCCACCGCAGGCACCCCTACTCCTCCTGCCCCAGGGGGCTCCCTCTCTCAGAGAGAGAAGGATCTTTGAAATCCTCGCACAGCTCTCTCTCTTTATTTGTTTTTTTAATGTGTTGACTTCAGGGAGAAAGGGAGAAATATCAGTGATGAGCATGAATCATTGACCAGCTGCCTCCTGTACACCTTCTCCTGGGCATGGAGCCCTCAATCCGGACACGTGTGCCCCGACCGGGAATGGAACCCCGAGCTCCTGGTTCCCAGGTCGGTGCTCAGCCACTGAGCCATACTGGCCCGGCCCCTCATGCCTCTTCACAGGGACCAAGGGCACACAGGGTCCCGGCACCATGTCCGCCCCCCACCCCTCTGGCCCTCCTGCCGCTGGGAGGCCCTGCAGGGGATCGAGTCTGCAAACCGGGGCCTGTGCCCCCGCGGGGAATTGAACTCAGGCCCCGCCCTTCACCTCTCCTGGTGACCCTGAGCCAGCTGTGCAGGTGCTTAGTTACTGCTCCCCCCCCCCCCCCCCCCCGTTTCCCCGTGCTGCCCGCTGCTGCCTAAAGAAGAGGGGGGCGGATTTAGGGGCTTATTCCGGAGAGGACGGGGGCGATGCTGCCATCCGGCCAGCTGGCGGGGCTGTGGGAGGACCGCCTCAGCCCTCCTGGTGCTGGCCCTGTGCCAGCCCATCGGCGTCCGTTAACCCTTTACCCTCCCAAGAGCCTTGTGGGGGCAGGTGACGCTCCTGGCCTCGGGGCCCGGCTCCCAGAGGTTGCTGACCTTGTCCGAGATCAGCTGGGGTCTGGGGGGACAGTTCAGGTCCAGGCAGGCCGCGCCGGGGGTCCAGGCTTTCCCCAGCCTTCTGTGCGGGCAGCCGCGGTCCTGCCGCTCAGCTCGTGGCTTTTACGGAACGCCCGGTTTTGGGGCAGCGGCTTTAGTGGGTAGTATTTGCATGTTATGCAACTTGTCCCTCACAGCACGCGACCCTGTGCGGCCATCGCCACGGCCCGTTCTAGAACATCCTCGTCGCTCAGGAGAGAAAACCCCACGGCCCCGGTGGGGGCGCGGTGGGTGGGGCGTCATCCGGGCCCCAAAAGGTCTCGGGTTCGATTCCCAGTCCGGGCACTGTGGGCTCCATCCTGAGGGGTGGGGGGTGTGTGTGCAGGAGGCGGCTCTTTCTCCTCTCCCTTCCTCTCTCTAAAAACACGCCCAGGCCCTGACCGGTGTGGCTCAGCGGATAGAGCGTCGGCCTGCGGACTGAAGGGTCCTGGGTTCGATTCCCGTCAAGGGCATGGGCCTTGGTCTCGGGCACATCCCCAGTAGGGGGTGTGCAGGAGGCAGCCGATCGATGTTTCTAACTCTCTACCTCTCCTGATCCTCTCTGTAAAAAAAAAAAAATCAATAAAATATATTTTAAAAAATAATAAAGTAGAAACACCCCCACGTTCCGTGGCAGTCACTCCTCCCCGCCTCCGCCCCCCGCCCCGCCCAGCGGCCAGCTGCTCTGCCTGTGGGGTGCGTGCGTCTCCCACAAGTGGGTCCTCAGCTGTGAGCCTTCGTGTCTGGCTGCTCTTACGGAGTGTGATGTTTTGTTTTTTGTGTTAGTATGATGTGCGTTTTATTACTTAGAGGCCTGGTGCACAAAATGTGTGCCCAGGGGTGTGGGGTTTGTCCCTCAGCCCAGCCTGCACCCTCTCCACTCTGGCACCCCGTGGGGGATGTCCGACTGCCACTTTAGGCCTCATCCCACCAGCATCGAGCATGAACTGGCAGTCGGACATCCCTCTCACAACCCAGGACTGCTGGCTCCTAACCACTCGCCTGCCTTCCTGCCGGATTGCCCCTAACCCCTTCTGCCTGCCAGCCTGATCGCCCCCTAACCATTCCCTTGCCAGCCTGATTGACGCCTAACTGCTCCCCTGCTGGCCCAATCGCCCTCAGTTACCCTCCCCTGATGGCTCAGTTGCCCCCAATGCCCTCCTCTGCCGGCCCATTTGCCCCCGATTGCCCTTCTCTGCTGGCCTGCTCCCTCCCAACTGCCCTCCCCTGCCGGCCATCTGGTGGCGGCCATCTTGTGATGATGTTGCACGTGGCACCACCTAGGTTTTTATTACATAAGGTCTTTTAAATGTATGTTTGTTGATTTCAGAGAGGAAGGGAGAGAGAGAGAGAGAGAGAAACATCCGTGATGAGCGAGAATCATCCATCAGCTGCCCCCTGCACCCTCCCTACTGGGGACCGAGCCGGAAACCCAGGCGTGTGCCCTTGACCGGAATGAAACCCAGGGCCCTTCAGGCCGTAGTCGACGCTCTATCCACTGAGCCGCACGGGCCGGGGCTGGGGCGAGGGTTCCCAGGTCCATCCACGTGTGGCAGGTGTGGGCTGGGTCGGGTTGGGCTCCTCAGCGGAGGGACCCGGAGGCCGGAGTGGCCAGGGAACCTGCCCGGGATGCTCGGAGAGATGCCGTGCGAGTGCACGGGGGACTCCGGGGCCAGGGGCCACCCCCCGGGGGTCTCTGCAGCCTCTTTCTCCCGGGAGAGAAGTCTGTCCTGGCCGAGGGTCTGTCCCGAGGTCAGGGGTGTGGGCTCCCCGGAGCGGCACCTGCTCTTGTCCCGTCCGGACCCGGACCCAGAACAGGTGTCGCGGGAGAGCTCCGGGGTTGACCTCCGGGGGGGGGGACACGGGTCTCACCTGGGGCAGGTCCAGACGGGGATGGTACCGTGCGGGCGAGCGTGTCCGCGGCCTGGCTGTCCCCGGGTGGGCGGGGGGCGCCCAGAGATTCACAGCCTGTGACCCGCGCCCGCGCCCCCAGGAGCTGGAGCTGGTGGAGGACGTGTGGCGGGGCGAGGCCCAGGACCTGCTGTCCCAGATCGCGCAGCTGCAGGAGGAGAACAAGCAGCTCATGACCAACCTCTCCCACAAGGACGCCGGCTTCTCGGAGGAGGAGTTCCAGAGGCAGGAAGGTAGGAGGGGGGGGCCCCGGGGCGGGGGAGGGGGATTGGGGCGGGGGGGGAGAGGCTGTTCCCACGGCCATCAGGGGGACAGTGCCGGGCACGGTCGCCGGGTGACGGCTCGCTCATCTCCAAGGCCTCCTCTCCGGGGGCGGGCGCTGCGGGGGGAGCTGAGAGTGCGGGGCAGGGGCGAAGCACGGGCTCACGCAGCCCTGCTCCCGGGGCCTGGTTTCTGGACGTCTCTGGGCGCCAGGGATACGCGTCGGAGGAGAGGGCGCGGCTGCCCCCGTGAGCCTGGGCCCCTGTGCGGAGAGAAACAGGGAACAGATAGAGGGGGGCCTGTCCGGTGGTGGCCAGTGCAGGGCCGGCGTGGGGTCAGCCCAACCCTGACCTTGACCCTGACCCTTGTGGGCGGCGAGGGCGTCCTGGGCTCAGGGTCTCCCCTTCCCCGTAAGAGCTGGGCATTGGGCACCAAAGTGGAAGAAGTAAGACGGAGCCCTGGCCGGTTCGGCTCTGAGGACAGAGCGCTGGCCCCGGGGGCTGAGGGGTCACGGGCTCAGTTCCGGTCGAGGGCACGTACCTCCGTTGCTGGCTGATCCCTGACCCTGTGAGAGGCAACCCATCGATGTGTTTCGCTCACATCAATCTCTCTCTCCTGCCCTAACCGGTGTGGCTCAGTGGATAGAGCGTCGACCTGCGGACTGAAGGGTCCCGGGTTCGATTCCGGTCATAGGGCATGGACCTTGGTTGCGGGCACATCCCCAGTAGGGGGTGTGCAGGAGGCAGCTGATCGATGTTTCTGACTCTCTATCCCTCTCCCTTCCTCTCTGTAAAATATCAATAAAATATATTTTTAAAAAAGAGAGAGAGAGGAAGGGAGAGGAGCAGAGAAATAGGAATATCCACGATGAGAGAGAGAGAGAGTCATGGATAGCTGCCTCCTGCACGCCCCCCACTGGGGATCAAGCCCTGACCCGGAATCGAACCCGGGACCCTCCAGTCCGCAGTCCGAGGCTCTATCCACTCAGCCAAACCGGTCTCGGCAATAAAATATATATTTTTAAAAATATCTCTCTCGCTCTCCCTCTCCCCCTCCCTTCCATTCTCTCTAAAACTCAATGGAAAACCCTCAGGCGAGGGGGCACCAACAGCGAGAAAGATGCGGCCGAGGGCCTGGGAAATGGTTGGGTTCGAGCAGGAGCCCCCTGAGCTGGTGACTGGCCCGGCCCGGCCCCGGGGCCCCGGTGTCAGAACACGAGTGGCCCCGAGAGGCCCTGCCCGTGCTGTCCAGCGGGAAGGCCGCGGAGGGGTGAGCGGGCGGAGCGGGCTCACCGGCGGGCCCCCCCAGGCATGTCGGAGCGGGAGCGGCAGGTGATGAAGAAGCTGAAGGAGGTGGTGGACAAGCAGCGGGACGAGCTCCGCGCCAAGGACCGGGAGCTGGGCCTGAAGAGCGAGGACGTCGAGGCCGTGAGTGACCCCCCGCCTCCCCCCGTGCCCTCCTCCCGGCCAGCGGGCCCCGTCTCCCCCGGGTCGTCTGCCGTGGGCGCCGTGCGGGTGCGGATCCTGCCCGAGGCCCAGCCCTGGGACCGCGGGAGGGGCCAGCCCCGCCCCCCGCCCCGGACCTGCCTCCTGCCACCCTCACCCTGGGGAGGCCGCAGCCCGGCCGGCCTTGGCCCTGACCCCGAGGCTGCCCCTGAGCGAATGGTTCCCGGACCCCACCCCCCACCCCCGATTCCGCGCCGCCGGGCTGCTGCAGGGCGTGCAGAGGGGGTCTCTGCCCGGATGGGAAAGCACACCCTTTTCTTGGCCGGCCGGCGGGGCTCGGGGTCACGTTCGATTCCGGGTCAGGGCATTTGCCCGGGTTGTGGGCTTGATTCCCCAGTGGGGGGCGTGCAGGAGGCAGCTGATCCATGATTCTCTCTCTCATCATAGATGTTACTATTTCTCTACTCCTCTCCCTTCCTCTCTTTATATACATATATATATTTTATTGATTTTTTACAGAGAGGAAGGGGAGAGGGATAGAGAGAGAGAAACATCGACGAGAGAGAGACATCGATCAGCTGCCTCCTGCACACACACACACCCCCTCACTGGAGATGTGCCCGCAGCCAAGGTCCATGTCCTTGACCGGAATCGAACCCAGGACCCTTCCGTCCGCAGGCCGACGTCCCTTCCTCCCTCTTGAAAACCGGTTTTAATAAAAACAACACACACCCCCTTTCGAGGCACGTTCCTTCCACCTGCGGGGAAATGTCTCCCTGTCCCAACCAGACACGCATCTTCCGTCTGTCGTGGTTTCCGCCCTGCACACGCACGCGCACGCACACGCACGCACGCGCACGCACACGCACGCACGCACGCACACGCACGCACACGCACGCACACGCACGCACACGCACGCACACGCACGCACACGCACGCACACGCAGCGCCGTGTCTGGCAGGGCCGTGTGGACACACGGGGGGCGCGCGGGGGCACGCGGGGTGGGGGGGCGGCCTGCCCGGTGCGGGCCCGTCAGCGGCCCCGTGTCCCCGCAGCTGCAGCAGCAGCAGACGCGGCTCATGAAGATCAACCACGACCTGCGGCACCGGGTGGCGGTGGTGGAGGCGCAGGGCAAGGCGCTCATCGAGCAGAAGGTGGAGCTGGAGGCCGAGCTGCAGGCCCGGGAGCAGGAGACGGGCAGCCTGCGGGCCGAGCTGGGGCGGCTGCGGGAGCGGCTGCGGGGCGAGCCCGGCCAGAACGGCGAGGAGGGGCCCGAGGTGAGGCGTGCGCCGGCGAGGCGCCCCCCCCCCCCCCCCCAGGCTCTGGGGAGCGGGACCCGGGAGCGCTGGCTGCCGCCCGGAGCACGCCGGGTGCGGAGGGGGATCGGGGCTCCCGGCGTTGTCACCCAGAGGAGGCAGCTCAGGGGTGGTTACGGGCACCTGCCATTCTCTGTTCACTCATTCACTGGTTCACTCATTCAGTCATTCAGTCATTCACTCGTTCATTCGTTTACTCGTTCACTCATTCACTGGTTCACTGGTTCAGTCGTTCACTCATTCACTGGTTCACTCATTCACTCATTCACTGGTTCACTCATTCACTCGTTCACTCATTCACTGGTTCACTCATTCACTGGTTCACTCGTTCACTCATTCACTCATTCAGTCGTTCACTCGTTCACTCATTCACTCATTCAGTCGTTCACTCATTCAGTCGTTCACTCATTCACTGGTTCACTGGTTCACTTGTTCACTCATTCACTGGTTCACTCGTTCACTGGTTCACTCATTCAGTCGTTCATTCATTCACTCGTTCACTGGTTCACTCGTTCACTCGTTCACCAGTTCACTCATTCAGTCGTTCACTCATTCAGTTGTTCACTCATTCACTGGTTCACTCATTCACTGGTTCACTCATTCACTCGTTCACTCATTCAGTCGTTCACTCGTTCACTGGTTCACTCATTCACTCGTTCAGTCATTCACTTGTTCACTCGTTCACTCATTCATTCACTCGTTCAGTCGTTCACTCATTCACTCATTCAGTCGTTCACTCGTTCACTCCAACAACTACAGGTTACAGTATTTTCCTGCGTATAAGACGACTTCTTAAAAATATATATATATATTTTATTGATTTTTTTTTTGCAGAGAGGACAGAGAGAGAGAAAGGGATAGAAAGTCAGAAACATCGATGAGAGAGAAACGTTGATCAGCTGCCTCCTGCACATCCCCTACTGGGGATGTGCTCGCAACCAAGGTACATGCCCTTGACCGGAATCGAACCTGGGACCCTTCCGTCCTCAGGCCAACGCTCCATCCACTGAGCCAAACCAATTTCGGCAAGACGACTTTTTAACCCAGGAAAATCTTCTCAAAAGAGGAGGGGAGAGGGGGGTCGTCTTATACGCCGGGTGTAAAAAAAATGCCGTCGCTTGCGGTTATGATGGGCGTCGCTAACTCGCCAGGGACTTGCCAGGGACTTGCTTTCTCTCTGTCGTTTGTTATCTTCCTCCCGTCGTCGTCATCGGTGCCGGCGGTCTTATAGGCGGGAAAAGACGGTATATGGCGAGGTCGCAGCAGCACTGTTCGCAATAGCCAGAGGCAGGAGCAGCCCACGTGTCCCCCCATCGGTGCACGGATAGACAGAGCTGCTCCGTCCGGCCTGTGGAATGTTGCTCAGCCACGAAAAGGAACGGCGCGCTGACACACGCCGTGACACGCGTGACCTTAGGAAACACGCTACGTGGAAGTAGCCGACACAAAACCGCGCGCTGCGTGAGCCCAGTGACCGGAGAGGCCGCGAACGGGCCGGCCCACAGGGCAGAAGGCGGGCGCTGGCTGCAGGGGCGGCGCGTGGCGGGGAGGGAGGGAGGGAGGGGCGGAGTGCTGACGGCGACGGGTTTCCCTCGGGTGGCGGTCGCACAGCTGAATGGACTAGAAACACCGAGTTCTGTCCTTTTAAAAGAGTGGGACTCTGTGGTGCGTGGGTGACGTTGTGAAAACGGTTTTATTGATTTCGGAGAGGAAGGGAGAGGGAGGGAGAGAAACATCCGTGATGAGAGAGAAACATGGGTCCACGGCCTCCTGCAGGCCCCTCACTGGGGATGGAGCCCGCAACCCGGGCCTGTGCCCGACCGGGAATCGAACCCTGACCTCCTGGTTCCTAGGCTGATGCCCAACCCCCTGAGCCACGGGCCGGCGTGTGTGGTTTTTTAAATACGTGAGGGAAGCGACAGGAGCCGCCAGGTGAGGTGGGTTTCCTGCCGAATTCACGCAGTCAGGCCCTTTGGCTGAGCCTGGGGCACAGCAAGGGGGCCAGGCCTCGACGTGGCCGCCCTCACGCCTCCTGACAGGCCCCCATGGCTTGTGGGCCGGGCTCCCGGACCTCCCCGGGGAGCAGCTGGGCCTGGGCATCTCCCTCGGGCGGTGCCCAGAGCGCCTCCGGGGACCAGCGGACAAGCCGAGATAACCCGGGCCACCCCCCGCGGTGCGGTGCCCATCGGCGGCTGCGGCCGGGACAGGCCCAGCGGGACTGCCGGGCGCTGCGCCGGCCCCCGGCCTCGGAAGGGGCCGGAGCCCCCCCCCCGTCCCTCCTCCGCACCCCAGACAGTGGCCCCAGAGGCAGGACCTGATGGCGCAGCCGCCTGGGAGGCCCCAGGTTCCAAGGGGATCAGACGCTCCGTGTAAAAGTCTTCCTCCTCCAGGGAGAGAGCTCAGGCTTCCAGGAGCCTTTGCTGGGGCTGATTGCAGCCTCTGGGGTGAGCAAGGGGGGACACCGGCCTGGGAACAGTGTTTATAGGGGTCCCCGTGTGAGCAGTGTTTATAGGGAACACCGGCCTGGGAACAGTGTTTATAGGGGACCCCGTGTGAGCAGTGTTTATAGGGGACCCCATGTGAGCAGTGTTTATAGGGGACCCCATGTGAGCAGTGTTTATAGGGGACCCCATGTGAGCAGTGTTTATAGGGGTCCCCATGTGAGCAGTGTTTATAGGGGACCCCGTGTGAGCAGTGTTTATAGGGGACCCCGTGTGAGCAGTGTTTATAGGGGTCCCCATGTGAGCAGTGTTTATAGGGGACCCCATGTGAGCAGTGTTTATAGGGGTCCCCGTGTGAGCAGTGTTTATAGGGGACCCCGTGTGAGCAGTGTTTATAGGGGACCCCGTGTGAGCAGTGTTTATAGGGGACCCCGTGTGAGCAGTGTTTATAGGGGACCCCGTGTGAGCAGTGTTTATAGGGGACCCCGTGTGAGCAGTGTTTATAGGGGACCCCGTGTGAGCAGTGTTTATAGGGGTCCCCATGTGAGCAGTGTTTATAGGGGTCCCCATGTGAGCAGTGTTTATAGGGGTCCCCATGTGAGCAGTGTTTATAGGGGACCCCGTGTGAGCAGTGTTTATAGGGGACCCCGTGTGAGCAGTGTTTATAGGGGACCCCGTGTGAGCAGTGTTTATAGGGGACCCCGTGTGAGCAGTGTTTATAGGGGTCCCCATGTGAGCAGTGTTTATAGGGGACCCCGTGTGAGCAGTGTTTATAGGGGTCCCCATGTCCGGGCAGGAAGGCTCTCAGACATGTTGAATTATTGAGGGCGAGATGGAGAAATGCAGGCCTGCCAAAACCGGTGTGGCCCAGTGGATAGAGCGTCGGCCTGCGGGCAGAAAGTTCCCGAGTTCGATTCCTGGTCAAGGGCATGTGCCTTGGTTGCGGGCACATCCCCGGTGGGGGGTGTGCAGTAGGCGGCTGATAGATGTTTCTCTCTCCCATCGACGTTTCTGACTTTCCCTCTCCCTCCCTCTCTGTAAAAATCAATAAAATACATTTAAAAAAAAGAAAGAAACGGAGGACTGGAGAGAGGCCGGCCGCACTCCCAAAGGCCTGTGGGAAGGGACGCCTCTCAGTTTACCCTCATTTTAACTGATCTCAGAGCGGCAGGGGAGGGAGGGAGGCAGGGAGGAACATCGGGGATGACGGGGATGACTGACGAGCTGCCTCCTGCTCGCCCCCTGCTCCTGACCGGGAATCCAGCTGGGACCTGCTGGTCCATAGGCAGCCCCCCGCAGCACCAGCCGGGCTAACTGGGTAAAGGTTTCCAATCGCCGTGAAGGCCACGCGGATGCACAAGGTTGTGTGGTTGGAGGGGAGCGCGTGGTGATTTGGTGCGTTGGTCTGCTGCAGTGTGAGTGCCCCCCCCCCCCGCCATCATGTCCGTTCTGGGGCTGGTGCCTCCTGGCTCCGCGCAGCCTCCTGGAGGCAGGCCTCCCTGGGCGGGTGGGCGCCTGCCGGGGGACGTCTCCCAGAGACTCAGAGAACCTGGGACCTGCCCCAGGGATGCAGGACCTGGGTTCTGGAGAGAGAGGCCCGCACCCCTTTCACTGTACCGTTCGCTGTGAGCCTGTTTATGTGGGCCTGCCCTCCACTGCTCCACCTGCCTGACCCCTCTGGTTAGCTCAGTGACCAGCCGCGCAAGCTGACTGCTTCATGCGTGTTGGAGACGTGTTAGACCGTCCCGGGACGCTCCGTGGTGAACCTGGGCAGGGGGAGGGAAACGCACCGCCGCTGGTGAGCTCCTGCTGTATACCAGGCACCGCTGCGGGGGGTCATGGGTGGGGGACAGAGTCAGACACTGGAGAGCTACGGTGACACAGCCCAGCGGAGGGGTGCCCGCATGTGCTTCCCTGGGCGGGGGGGGGGAGGGGGGGGCTCGGGCCTCCAGCACTTGGGTGGGCGGGCTGACTGCGATCCCAGCTGGTGGGGGGGCGGGATTGACAGGTGTGGGTTTCCTGCTGCCCCTGCCTCCTGTGCTGCTTGCTGACTCCGGGTCACCCCCCTCTCCCGCCTGCCAAGTGGCCTCTGTCACCTGACCGGCCCCGAGTGGGGGGTGTCTCCTTTCAAGTGTCCTTTCCCCAGAACAGCCTGTCCGGCTCCCAGGATGGCTTCTGAGCCCAGCCTCCCCGCCCGCGGCCCCCCACCCAGGCCGGCGTCCCTTTGGCCCTGGGCCGCCGTGGGGTGTTTGTTTTGGGGGTTCGGGAGGGTCTTTTTTCAATCTCGTCCTCCTGTTCTGGAACTTTCTCTCTCGTCCTGAGCTTTTTCTCCTCTTCCTTTTTTTAAAATTGCTTTATTGGTTTCAGAGAAGAAAGGAGAGAGAGAGAGAGACAGAGACAGAGACAGAGACAGAGACAGAAACATCAATGATGAGAGAATCCTGGATCGGCTGCCTCCTGCACGCCCCTCCCGCTGGGGATGGAGCCCGCAACCGGGGCCTGTGTCCCGACTGGGAATCGACCCCTGACCTCCTGGTTCATAGGTCGACGCTCAGCCTCTGCGCCGTGTGGGCGGGCTTACCATCACTTGTTCTGGCAGCGGGTGGGAGGACCGGGTTTGGGTCTGGCCTGGGTCAGGTGACTTAGCATGCTGGGATCCGTCCGTGTGACCGTCCCCCACCCCCTCCCCCGAGCTGGGTTCCGCGGAACCCCAGGGCACGTGCCCACGGCCACGAGGGAGCAGGGGCCGGACCGCAAGGCCGGTCACCGGGGACGACGAGGTGGCGTGGATTATGGGTAGGCGCTGATTCCAGCTGCCGGCTGTCGGCCCGAGGGCAGCGGTCCCCAGCGAGACGTGGGGCCGGGGGATGCGGGCGGCCTTGGGGTGTGGTTTCTTCTCCTTGGCCGCCGCTGAATGCACCTGGTAACGAGACCCCGCGTCGGGAGGTGGGGCCCGGGGGGCCGGTGTCCGGTCGGGCGGTGGAGAGGGCGGACGATGGACAGGTGGCCGCCGGCCTGCGTCCCCAGAGGACTTGACTGAGCGGAGCGGAGCGCGGCTCCCGAGGCAGCGGGCGGGCCGGGGCCCTGCACGGAGCTCAGTCCCAGCCTCTCTGCCCCCAGGCGGAGCCCGGCGCTGAGGACGGCGGCGTCTCCGAGGCCGAGAAGGCGGTCGCCATGGACCTCAAGGACCCCAACCGCCCCCGCTTCACGCTGCAGGAGCTGCGGGACGTGCTGCACGAGCGCAACGAGCTCAAGTCCAAGGTGTTCCTGCTGCAGGAGGAGCTGGCCTACTACAAGAGGTGAGCCGTCGGTCGCCCGCAGCCCGGCGGCCCTCGGGGTCCGAGGAGCCCGGGACGGTGACGCCTACAAGGCGGGGGTCGCGTCTGCGTCTGCGTCTGCGTCTGCGTCTGTTCCAGGGCCTCTCGGGCCGAAGCACCGCCCAGCTCCCCGTGTCATCCTGGAAGGCTTCCTGGAGGAGGGGGCGTTTGAAGGGGCCTGCCCTAAGGAGAGGGTACACCATTCAGGACGGGGACGGGGAGGGGGGGAGGAGGCATATTCCGGATGGGAGAAACCGCAAGGGCGTGGAGACCAGCGTTTGCAGGGACAGGAAACAGGAAGTACCGTGGAACCTCATTTCCTCGAACTTCATTAGCTCCAGAGGCTGTTGGAAAACCGACTCGTTCTTTTTCCCCCGTTAGAAATAGTGTAAATTGGATTAGTTCGTTTCAGACCCCAAATGACTCCGTTTTAACCTTTCTTTTTAAAAAAAAAAAAAAATTTTTTTTGTATTGATTTTTTACAGAGAGGAAGGGGGAGGGATACGGAGTCAGACACATCAATAAGAGAGAAACATCCATCAGCTGCCTCCTGCACACCCTCCACTGGGGATGTGCCCGCAGCCAAGGTCCACGCCCCTGACCGGAATCGAACCCGGGACCCTTCAGTCCGCAGGCCGACGCTCCATCCACTGAGCCACACCGGTTCCGGTTCTCCTGGAGTTTCTGACTCTTGCTCCCCGCCCCCCCCCCCCCCCCGCAGTGAAGAAGCGGACGAGGAGAATCGGATACTCCAGCCCCCGCCCGTCGCCCCCCCGAGGATGTCCCCCCAGCCGGAGTCGGGGATCAAGCGACTGTGAGTGCCCGGCGTCCGGCCCCGCTGCCCGCTCGCTGGCGGCTGCTCGGCGGCTCCGGCCTCGGCTCCGGCGCCCGCCCGGGGCCAGGCTCGTCCCTAGCCGGCTCCCGCCCACAGGCCTCACCGGGCGCGTGGGGCGGCCCTGGGTTCCGGCTCGCCTCTGTGTGGGAGCCGAGGCCCCGGCTCCCTGGGCAGAGAGAGGGGTGGGAAGGCTTGTTTGAATGGGTCTGGTGGGGTGTGTCCTGAGGCTGGGGGTAGAGGTGGGGGGGGTGCTTGTGCTGCTTAAGGGCTTGGAACCCCAGCTCTGAGAGGTCAGGAATGGGCCCCGGTCCGCCCCTCATCTCTGCATGCCCTGGTGACCACCACCTGTCCCTCCGTCCCTCCACTGACCCCGTATTGGTGTGCGAAGTGAGGCAGGCGGGGCGCTGCGGGGACACGCAGGGAAGTGCTTGCCCTCCACTAGACTTCAGGTCACTTCAGTGCTGGTTTTTTTTTTGTTGTTTTTTTTTTACTGATTTTTCACAGAGAGGAAGGGAGAGGGATAGAGAGTCAGAAACATCGATGAGAGAGAGACATCCATCAGCTGCCTCCTGCACACCCCCCACTGGGGATGTGCCCGCAGCCAAGGTACACGCCCTTGACCAGAATCGAACCCTGGACCCTTCGGTCCGCAGGCCGACGCTCTATCCACTGAGCCACACCGGTTTTGGCGGTGCTGTTGTTTTTTAATGTGTTTTTATTGATGTGAGAGAGCGAGCGAGACATCCATGACGAGAGAGGATCACGGACCGGCTGCCTCCTGCACGCCCCGCACTGGGGACGGAGCCCACACCCCCGGCCTGTGCCCCGACCGGGAATCGAACCCCGGCCTCCTGGGTCCTGGGTTGGTGCTCAGCCCCTGAGCCCTGCCGGCCGGGCCTACCTCTGTTTTTTTTTTGTTTTGTTTTTTTGCATCAAAGACCCTTGGAGATGGTGATGCGAGTTTATACACCAGCTCAGAGCACTTGAGCAAAATTGTCTCCCCCACACACACACACCCGCGCGCCCCGAGCCAGGGTGGCCGGGAGCTGGGACGGTGTGCCCCGTTTCTCCGAAGACAGCGAGGCCCTGGGAGCCAGGACTTAACCCGGGCTGTTTGTCTGTCTGCCACCGGGCTGTCCCGCCTCCTCCCCGCCCCTGCCCCTCCCCCCTCCCGAGTGGCCAGCCGTGGGCCGGCTGCCCAGTTCCCTTATCTCTCCCGGCGCCGCACCCCGAGGCGCCAGAGTCTGCATTTCTGGGCCGCCCCGCTGCCAGTCAAAACAATGCGCCCAGGAGGCGGGCCAAGAATAGCTTGTGACGGGCAGCTGCTGGCCCACAGGCCGGCTGGCACCGCCCGGGGCCGGCTGGCACCGCCGGGCGGGTCACGCGGGAGCGCCCGGCGGCTCCAGCCCATGCCCAGCAGACACCAGGCACCGGGGCCCCCTTTGTGTGGCCTCGGCTCCCATCGGGGTCCCGGGGACCCACTGAGAGGGGCGGAGGGGCTGGCCGGGGGCAGGAAGCGGGCAGAGGGGGGCCACCGGGGGCCACCGGGGGCCCAGCGGCAGGGGCAGCGGGACGTGCTGTCCCCGTCCCACCCCCCACCTCCCGCGTCGGCCTAGAAATAGCCTCTCGGCCCGTGACCCGCCTCTGGGTCCACGGCCGCCTCGTGGGGCCATCGCCCGAGGGGAGGTGCCTCTGCAGGGAGGCGAGGCGAGGCGCCCGCCGGGAGGGCAGGGCTGACATTCAGGGGCCGCCCGGGCCGTGTCCCAGGGCCCCCCCACCCCCCGCATGTCTGTCCGTCCGGCATCCATCCAGGCAGAAGGCCCAGCCACCGGGGCCGTCCCCCCACACATAGGCTTGTCTCTTCGGGCTCCCGTCATGCTGGGGGGTCCCCCTGGAAAGCTGGCGGCATCCCCTCTTCTCGTCGCCACGGCAGCAGCCGTCGGCGGGTCCTGCCCAGGTGCCGGCCACTCTGGGCGCCGTCAAAGGCGGCCACCCAGAATCCCAGCCTCACCCGAGAGAGCTGGTTCGTGTCTTCCCCTCCAACCTCCCCCCAAAACCCCGAAAAGAGACCCCCGAGCCGTTCACAGTGCACGGCCGGGTTTGGGGGGCGCTTCCTGGTTGTCCCGGCCTGGCCAAGGACCCGACCCCCTCCCTGTCTGCCGCCGTCCCCTCTCCCTCGCCCCTCCCCCCAGGCCTCCCTGCACCCGTCCGCCCCGCCCCCGATGGCTGGCACCTGCCCGGTTCTCACCCGAGGCGGGGTTTGCCGGGGACGCTGTAAAGAGAGCGCCGCAGAAAGGCGCTCCTCGCTCTGGGGGCCGCAAGTCCAAGGTCAAGGTGTCTGTCACTGGGGTGGTTTGTTCCTCCTGCCCCGCCCTCTCCCAGCAGGCCCTGGCCCTTGTCGGCTTCTAGAACCTGCACCTGACCTCGCCCCGAATTCACCCCCACGCGGCCTGCCCTCCTGTGTGACCCTGCTCCCCGGGTCACATGGGCGGGACCCGACCCTGCGGGGCGCCTTCGGGGGCCCGGGCCAGGACGCCAGCCCCCCTCTCCCCCCCCCCCACACGAGCCGCGGGCCACCCCCCCCACGCCCCCGCCCTCACTCTGTGTCTGTGCTTCTCCGAGCAGGGTCTTTACAGCCGTAATGCCCATGGTGGCGGCCGGACTGATCCTAGACGACCCCACCCTGCAGCCTGCGCGGCGACTCGCGTCCCTCGTAGGCACCGTGTTTGCCCCGGGTTTGAGCTTGGCCTTGGGCGTGTGTGCTGCATGGCGCCCCTGCGTGTCCCGGGGCGGCGGGTGCCGCTCACCCCGGCAGGCCGGCCCGGCTCCGCCACTGACGACTCTCTCTGTCTTTTCCGTTTCTGCTCTAAAACCACCCTGTCCGTGGCCCAGTCGAGAAGGTCCTTTAAGTGACGGGTCAGTAACCACGCCCGACGCCCCGCCCCGCCCGGTGACACTAACTCGGCGCTCCCCGCGTCCGCGCCCAGCTTTCTAAGCCGCTGTGTTGTGCCAAGCTGACGTCAGGAAGCTATTTGATCTGGCTTTTTAAAAAATATATTTTATTCTTTTTTTTTTTTTTTAACAGAGAGGAAGGGAGGGGGATAGAGAGTTAGAAACATCCATCAGCTGCCTCCTGCACGCCCCCCACTGGGGATGTGCCCGCAGCCAAGGTCCATGCCCCTGACCGGAATCGAACCCGGGACCCTTCAGTCCGCAGGCCGACGCTCTATCCACTGGGCCACACCGGTTTCGGCTGATCTGGCTTTTTTAAAAAACTACTTTTAATTGATTTATAGAGAGAGGAAGAAAGGAAGAGGGAGATGGAGAAATACCCTCGAGACAGGAACATCACGGATCGGCTGCCTCCGGCATGCTCCTCCCACGGGGGGTCAAATCAGGCCCGCGGCCCGGGCCCGGGCCCTGACCCGGAATCGAACCCTGACCTCCTGGTTCAGGTCGACACTCAACCCCTGAGCCAGCCGGCCAGGCTGATCTGGCTTTTTTTTTTTTATTTTTTAAGGAGGGGACCTGTGTCTCGATTCTCTCTGTGTCCCCTTGGTGGAAGTGGCACGTGGCTGGTCTGCTTACCTGAGGGAGGCGGAGGGCACGGGAGAGTGCCGCGTGGCAGCTGTGCTTGTGGCCGGCTTGTTGCCCTGACAACCCTCTGGAAAGGGCTCACACGTGGCCCGGGGCAGGCTGTGCCCCCGCCAGCCCACGGGCACCTGTCGCAGGAAAGAGGTCTTAGCCAGAGGGAGGGTGTCCCAACACACCCCACTCGCCCCGGGTCTGCGAGGAAGGACCACGTGTTCCTGCTGGGAGGGGGTCGCAGGGTCGAGTAGCCACCGAAGAGGCCAGTCATGTCACCAGATGGCACTCACACTGAGCTGGGAACACACTGCACAGGCCGACACACTCACACACTCACACACACACACACACTCACACACTCATACACTCACACACACATACACACACTCACACACTCATACACTCACACACACATACACACACTCACACACACACTCACACACACACATACCACACACACACTCACACACATATACTCATACACACACACTCATACACACACACTCACACACACACTCATACACACACTCACACACTCATACACTCACACACACTCACACACACACACACTCACACACTCACACACACACACACACTCACACACTCATACACTCACACACACATACACACACTCACACACTCATACACTCACACACACATACACACACTCACACACACACTCACACACACACTCACACACACACATACCACACACACACTCACACACATATACTCATACACACACACTCATACACACACACTCACACACACACTCATACACACACTCACACACACACATACCACACACACACACACATATACTCATACACACACACTCATACACACACACTCACACACACACTCATACACACACTCACACACTCATACACTCACACACACTCACACACACACACACTCACACACTCACACACACACACACTCACATACACACTCATACACACACACACACTCTCACACACTCACACACATATACTCATACACACACACACTCACTCATACACTCACACACACTCACACACACTCACACACACTCACACTCACACACACACACTCACACACACTCACACACACACTCACACACTCATACACACACACACACTCACACACTCATACACTCACACACACTCACACACACTCACATACACTCACACACACGCACACTCACACACACACACTCATACACACACACTCACACACTCACACACACACACTCACACACACACTCACACACACACTCACACACATATACTCATACACACACACACTCATACACTCACACACATACACTCATACACTCATACACACACCACATACAATCACACACACACAGTCACACACACCACTCACACACTCACACATACACACACACAGTCACACACTCACACACACACATACACACACACACTCTCACACACTCACACACATTCACACACACACATACCACACACACACACTCACACACTCACACACATATACTCATACACACACACACTCACTCATACACTCACACACACACACATACACACACACACACTCTCACACACTCACACACATTCACACACACATACACACACACTCACACACATATACTCATACACACACACACTCACTCATACACTCACACACACTCACATACACTCACACACACGCACACTCACACACACACACTCACACACACTCACACACACACTCACACACACACACTCACACACTCATACACTCACACACACTCACACACACTCACACACACTCACATACACTCACACACACGCACACTCACACACACACTCATACACACACACTCACACACTCACACACACTCACACACACACTCACACACACACTCACACACATATACTCATACACACACACACTCATACACTCACACACATACACTCATACACACACCACATACAATCACACACACACAGTCACACACACCACTCACACACTCACACATACACACACACACACAGTCACACACACACACACACATACACACACACACACTCTCACACACTCACACACATTCACACACACACATACCACACACACATACACACAACCAACAGGCGAGCAGACGGGACTAAACGCAGTGCATCTGAAGCCGGGGCTTCTCCGTGGCTCTTCCTACCCCTGTGCCCGGGAGCCTGGCTCAGAGTGGGGTCACGTACCGAGGTCAGAACCACGATGCAGGAGGCGGAGTGCAGAAAGGGGTGGGCGGTCCTCGGGGGCCAGCAGGTGCACGGTCGGGCCCCGTCTGCTGAGGAGGAGGCCGCAGAGCTCGCCGGAATGGCCTGTGCTGCCCCCCTTTACCCCCTGGGCACCCGTGTCCGCCCTCATGCACCGACGGCCAACGGTCGGCTGTTTGCAAAAGGCCTCTTGGTCTGCATTCAGGGTGGTTTTTTGTTTTTCCCGTTTTTACCGATGTCAGAGAGGAAGAGAGACAGAGAGAGAGAGAGAGAGAGAGAGAGAAACATCCATGATGAGAGAGAATCATGGACCGGCTGCCTCCCGCACGCCCCGCACTGGGGGTGGAGCCGCCCCGGGCAGGCATCCTGACCCGAGTCTACCGTGACCTCCTGGTTCACAGGTGGACGCTCAGCCCCGGCCCCACCCCCCGTCCGGCCCCGTCCGGCCCCGTCCCTGCCGGGCTGAGCCCGCTGCTTCTCACGCGGCCATCGCCCCGCCAGCCTTTCCCCAGTCAGTTTGTGCCGCGCCCAGGTTTCACTCCCGCTCTGCGGTCACAGGTCCCCATCACAGGTCTTTGCTCGTCTCATTCTCGCACATCCCTGCCTCTGCCTCATCCTGGGCAGCAGCATCCGTGCAGTCTGGGCTCCGGCGCTGCCCCCCCCCCCCCCCCCCCGTTTGCTGGAGCGTTCCATCACAACACGGCTACACACAGAAACGTGCCTGCCCACCCGCAGCCGTGTCTCAGGCGTGGGCCTGGGCCTCGGTTCCCCGCATCCCTACGCCGAGGACCCCCGTGAGGCCGGCTTCCTGCACCCCGTTACCTGCGCTAGTCGGGGAGGCGGGAGGGAGGGCTGCCCCCCCAGGCACGTGTGCGCTCCCCGTTCACACCCTCCCCTCCAAGGTGTGACGTGACGTGACCCCCAATCCCTGCTGCTTTCCGGCATAACCGCCCCGCACCCCGTGTCCCTCCCTCCCCTGCCTCGGTCTGCTCCACCCGCGTGTGCGCAGTGTCCCCGCATCGCATCGCGCCCGGCGTCCCGTGCCCCCCCGGGGGCGGGCGCTCACACCGGCTCCCCCTCCCTCCGCAGGTTTAGCTTCTTCTCCCGCGACAAGAGGCGCCCGGCCGCCATGCAGCGGAGCCCGCACGGCCAGGAGTCCTTCGGCCAGTGGGCCAGCGCCCACCGGGGGGACGACGGCTACACGGAGCAAGGACAGGAGGCCCTGCAGCACCTGTGAGCCGCCGCCGCCGCTGCCGCCCTCGGACCCGCACCCGGACCCGCCCCGGGCGCCCGCCACGGCCCCCCCCCCGGCGGCCCGGGGCCCACGGCAGACCATCGGCTCCCAGGAGGCACGTGGGAAACCTGTCAAACTCTGCAGAGATGTGTGCGGGCCGCCGGGCCTCCCGTGTGAATAGGCGACCGATCCCCCGGGTTTCTATTTAATAAGCGAGAGCCAGACTTTGCATTAACGTCAGTAACGGCTTCTTTATGCCAAATACACCGCTTCCACCGCTGCCCGCCGCGTGCCTGCTGGGGGGCGGGCAGGGGTCTCACGGTCGGCTTGGTCGTTTATTTTATTTTTTACCATCAGTCCTCACCTGAGGACCTTTTCCCACTGATTTTTAGCGAGAATGGGGGCGAGGAGGGGAGACCAGAGAGAGAGAGAGAGAGAGAGAGAGAGAGAGACACACACACACACACACACGTTGATCGGTTGCCTCCCACATGGTCCCCTGTCGGGGATCACGCCTGCAACCGAGGCAGCAGCCCAGGTGCAGAATGGAACCCCGGGATGCTTAAGCCCGAGGGCCGACGCTCTGACCACTGGGCCACCCCGGCTAGGGCTCCCCTGGGGTTTGAGTGGCGGGCACGAGGCGTCCCGCCCGGAGGTGGCTCAGAACGGGCCTCGTCCCGGGGGACACGGCTCAGAGGCCGCCTGGCCTCGTCGTTCCCGGGCAGGGGCCGGCCACTCTTTTGCGTCCGGGACTCTGGTTGCTAGGAAACCGGCCGTCGGGCAGGGTCTGCCCTCCATCTGTTTCTCGGTTGCTGAGAGAGCGATACGGGCGGGCAGGAGCCTTCCTTCCGCCCAGGGGGCCTTTTGGATGTTCCTGGCCGCATTCCGGGGCCACACAGAGTTATCAGCTTAAAACAGCAGCCCGCCGTGTCGGGCCAAACATGGAATCAGCTACCCCCTCGGGCCTCGGCCGGGCCAGAGCAAATGATTCCGGGGCTTACACAGCCCGCCCTGCTGTGGAGCCTGGTTCTCAGGCTGACTGCCCATCGGGGTCAGGAGTTTGCTAGAGGCCCGGAGCACACATTCGTGCACCGGTGGGGTCCCTCGGCCTGGCCTGCGGGGATCAGCCAGACCGGCTCTCCGGCCTCCCCCGAGGGGTCCCAAACTGCGAGAAGCCGGTTCTCAGGTGACGCAACCCGGAATCGGGCTCCCTCCTCTCTGGTTCCAGGTGTGTCACCCAAGGACCGAGGACCGCAGCTGCCAAGTCACTGCAGCTCGGCAGCTCCTGCGTTTCGAGTGCCCCCTGGTGGTCATTGTGCGTCATAGCTACGGGTCAGAGGGTCACTTAGGCTTTAATATGCGTAGGTTCCCAGAGAGGAACCCCCGCCCGCACCCTCTCCACTGCCCTTAGTGGCCCTCCCATACCCACTCCCTGGCCCTGCCTCCTCTCGCCCCAACTGTCCCCTCCCGAGTCTCCTTTCTGCTCGGTCTTGGCTTCAAGAACATCACCTCGGCCCCAGCTGGCTGGCCCCGTGGATAGAGCGTCGGCCCGCGGACTGAAGGGTCCTGGCCGGGTCGTGTGCAGGAAGCAACCAATCAACGTGTTCCTCTCACATCAATGTTTCTCTTTCCCCTCTTTTCCGCTCTCTCTAAAAAACCGAGCCATCCAGCCCCAAATGTCCACAGTGCTGAGCTGGGGGAGCCCGCCCCCATCGCCCCCCTGTCTGTGTCTGTGGTCAGGCCCCCTGGGACGGCTTCCCGCCCGCTGCCCTGCCCCTCGTGGGCGTCCGTCTGCAGAATAAACCGGAGGTTGGGCTGGCGGGGACAGAGGGAACGGCTTCCTCACGGCAATGGTGACCACTAAAGGCTCCGCTATGGGTGTGTGTTGGGGGGGTGTCACCCCCTTTTTTTTTTTAAGTTACCAGGGGTATGCAGGACTGAGTCCAGACAGAGTTCTGAGTATGGCTGTCCTTTAACGTGTTTACCGGTTTTTAGAGAGAGGGAGAAAGAGATTGAAACATCAACGATGGAAACAGCAACGTGGGTCAGCTGCCTCCCGCACGCCCCCTGCTGGTGAGCTGAGCCCACGGTCCCCGGCGTGTGTTCTCGGCGTAGGCTGCGTGGTTTTGTGTTTTAATTCTCACCCAAGTACATTTTTTCCATTGATTCTAGAGAGAGCGGGAGCGGGGAGGGGGGAGCATTGAGAGAGAGAGAGAGAGAGAGAGACATCAGTTGGTTGCCTCTCGCACCGACCCCACCGGGCTGGGAAACCTGCAGCCCACGGCCATGCCCTTGACCTGGAATCAGACCTGCGGCCCTTGGGCCCGCGGGAGCCAAACTGGCCGGGCCCGTTTCTCCGTCCTCCCACGCTCTGCTGCTCGGGCAGGCACACCTCGTGGACCTGGCCTCTCACGCCGTCCCCCACGTGCCTCCCCGGGGGGCGCTCCGTTCCATTCCGCTGACCTCCTCTACCCGGCTGGCCGGGGCCGCGTGGCCGTCACGGGGTGGGGTGGGGGGGGGGTCGCTCCGTCAGTGAAACGCGGACGGACCGGGTGGCTGCCCTGCGGGGCTCCTGTCCCAGACGGGACGGAAACGGCCGCCGGGCACTGACAAAGGAAAGGGCCCGGTGCCGGTGGCCGCGGAAAGGCTCCCCACAGAACGGTGCGACCCGCACCCCCGGCGCAAAGCCCCGCGGATGCCGCCGTCTGTCGGGGGGCTCGGCACACACCTGTCCTCTTCCCTCTCATCCCCCACCCCCTCACTCTCTTAAGAGGGTTTTGGTGAGTTTGAGCCAAACCGGCAACCATCGCCAGGAAAGGGAATCCCAGCGAACTGGAATAACGCCCCGAGGACGGAGTTTCTGCCGCGCTGTGTCCATCAGTCAAGAGGGGACGCGAGTGGTCGCGTGAACCCCATCGGCGACCGACGAGGCGGGAGGACGCAGAGCGGGGGGCGGGGGGGACCTCTGGGGTTGGATGAGAAGGAACAAGGTCGGGTGGGGGCAGGGTGGTTAGCAGCCAACCATGAACTCGGTAGCCACAGAGCGACGGGCCGTGTGGTCTGGGGGGGGGGGGGGGGGGGAGCGGTGCCTGGGCGTTGAGGGGTCCGGGAAAAGGAAAATGACTGACATCCCAAAGATGAGGGGCCCTCGGGCAGAGCAGGAGGAGGAGCTCGTCCAATGTCTAAGCGCAGCGTCCCCGTCAGAGGGGGGGAAGACAGACGTTGATGAAAGGAAATAATGGCCGGCTGCCTCCTGCGCACCCCTCACTGGGATCCCCCCCACACCCAGGCACGCGCCCTGACCAGGAATCGAACCCTGACCTCCTGATAAGACGGGTCGATGCCCCCGTGCCCCCCCACCCCCAAATCCCAGCCACCAGGGCGAGCTCTCTGCCACTCCCGAAGGGGAGGCCAGTCCTGGGGGGCAGCTGTTGTTGGGCACGCCAGCGGGTTTGCACCAACAGAAGCTCTACCCCCAGAGAAAACTGTGTGATTCCTGCCTCGGGAAGCTCGCTTCTGAACGGGCCGAGACTGACCAGGCTGCGAGGAGGGCGGCTTCTCGCCTTCGCCTGCGGGGGGCGGGCCGCCCCGAGCCAGCTCTCCTGGTCAGGTCACCGCTTCCCACTCCGGGGCCTGGGTGCCCAGCGCCAGGGGTTGTGTCTGCGTTGGGCGGGGTGCCCCCGCCCCCCCCCCCCCCCCCCCCGCCCGCAGAGCCTCGCCTGTCGCACCCACTCGAGGGGTTCCGGGCAGCCGAGGGTCTCATCAAACAGACGGGGTTCTGGGGGAGGGGGCCCGCGGCCGTGTCTGCCGTCCCCTCCCGGGCAGATGGTCACAGAGCCCTGTCGGCGCCAGACGCATCGCTTTCCCATCGCCGCCAGGACAAACGACCACACGTCTAGCTGCTTAAACCAGCGCACGTTTATGAGCTCGGGGCGGCGGGGCCTCGGGCGCTTCCGCTCAGCCAGCAAGGTCGGCCTCCGGGTCCACTCGGCTGTCGGCAGAATTCACTTCCTTGCGGTGGGGTCCTCCCGCTCCGGCCTGGCCTCCTCTCCGCGTATCCCTCCGACTCCTTGGAGAAAGGAACCCCTCTGCTCTGTCAGCCTCCCCGGGGTTCTCTTGGACTCACCCAGATGATCCACGATAATCTAATCACATCCCGGAAGCCGATACGGCTTCCACGTGGCTTGTGGGGTGACACAGCAGATCCTGGGGCCCCGGGGGTCACACACGGCAGATCCCGGGCCTGGGGTGGGGGACACAGGCAACTCTGGAGGCCTCGGGCTGCACCAAGTACAGCATCGGGAAGGAGGCAGACAGCAATGGCTAAAGGCTCTCGTGGAGCTGGCCCCCAGAAAGGAGGATGAACTCACAGATAGAAATATGGCGACGGCCTCGAAGGCCAGGGCAGACGCTGGGCCGTCACAGGACCTGCCAGAGCCGGAGCCGGAGCCGGAGCCGGGGCCGGGGCCAGAGCCAGGAGCCGGGAGTGTGACATGGAAGGTCGGTGCACAAGCCAGAGGGCGACAAAGGGGGCAGAGGCCGTGGGGAGGGAGGTCACCAGGGCGTGGACGGTGCCGCCTCTGATGTCAGAGCAGACCACCACTCCTATTTAGACAGCCGCACTCTGTGAGGCAGGGACTACTGGCATGCCCAAATTACAGGTGGGGAAACTGAGGCTCACAGTGGTCAGCCAAGTATCCAAGCTGTAAGAGGGGGAACTGGGAATCAGATCGCCTCCTTGGGAACAGTGGCTCAGAGGCCGACCTGCACCGGCCTGGGGCTCACCCTCAGGGACCCCACCCTGCCACCCACTCCACTGCTCCAGCGAGCAGCACGCTGGGTGCTGGCCTTGGACTCGAGTCACTCCTGTCACTCGTGTTCACATGTCACCGGGCAAGGCCGGTCCTTGGGCCAGACCCACTCGGGCCCGGCCGCAGGCGACGCTGCAGGAGGCGCCGCAGGAGGCAGCAGTGAGACGGGGCAGGGAAGGAGATACATTCCACTGGCAGGCAATTAGGGGAGGGGGGCCGTGCTTGCTTTGGGCGTGGAGCACACAGTGCTGAGTGCTGAGTGGGGTGCCAGGGCCGAGAAGGACGCCCTGGGCTGGAGACGGGTGCAGAGCGCACCATCTGAGCACCACCGGGCATTATCACGGCCAGTTTCTGCTGCGCCTCATGAACCTGGTTCATCTCCCAGAGACCAAGGACGGACCTTCCTGGAGCGTTCTGAGGACTTGGCCAAACACAACATGCTCCCTCTAGCACCGAGATCCGCTCCCAGCCCCGAACCCTGACAGGGGACCTCAGAGAAGGAGTGGGTGGCCACAGGGCCCCACTTCTTCCTGCGTCTCATGGCAACCTTCATTCACCCGCTCATTCATTCATCCGGCACTGGGGGTGTGCTTGGCTGCGCGGGCTGCGGGCTCTCCCAGAGGCACCCCAGAGGCCTGCCTGGGTTGGGGCTCCCCTGAGGAGCCCTAGTGCCCAGACGTGGAGAGAAGTGGCCTGAAGATTGGGGATGGGCCTCATGTCTGGTTGCTGCCTTTCACCCCAGGATCTGTGTCGGGGCCCCGCCTCCTGCCCCTTTCTCCTCGGTCACCAGCCAGCATCCTCGCCCACCCCGGAGGCGGCACCGGTGGAGACCCGGGGCGGCCCTCCACCCGCTACAGCGGTGACCAGCGCACTCTTTCGCACTCAGGACTGTGGTCCTTGGGGGCTTGTGGCCTGAGTCTCGGCCACACACGGGCTGGACGCGTGCGAGCGAAGGAGGTGGGACTTCTCTGCTGGGCCAGCTCTGCGCCCCTCGCGGACAGGGCCATCTCTCCATTAGCTGCCGTCTCCCCAGCTCCCGAACGCCAGTGACTGGGGGGCAGGCAGGTTTCGGGGGCTTCGCGGAGGTAAGCGCAGCCAGGCGGACTCCGCAGCAGGAGGAGCGGGGACCAGGTCGGAAACCCGCAGGTGGCAAGACCCCAGCGACCTCTCGGGTCACGCAGGAGCCGCAGCCGCACTGGGGCGGGGCCTCCGTCCGGGGAAGCCAGGGGCGGGGCCTCAGTCGCGATGGGGCGGGGCCTCCGTCTGGTGACGCCAGAGGTGGAACCTCAGTCGCATTGGGGGGGGGCCTCCGTCCGGGGACGTCAGGGGCGGAACCTCAGTCGCATTGGGGCGGGGCCTCCGTCTGGTGACGCCAGAGGCGGAACCTCAGTCGCATTGGGGCGAGGCCTCCGTCCGGGGACGCCAGAGGCGGAACCTCAGTCGCATTGGGGCGAGGCCTCCGTCCGGGGACGCCAGAGGCGGAACCTCAGTCGCATTGGGGCGGGGCCTCCGTCCGGGGACGCCAGAGGCGGAACCTCAGTCGCATTGGGGCGGGGCCTCCGTCTGGTGACGCCAGAGGCGGAACCTCAGTCGCATTGGGGCGGGGCCTCCGTCCGGGGACGCCAGAGGCGGAACCTCAGTCGCATTGGGGCGGGGCCTCCGTCTGATGACGCCAGAGGCGGAACCTCAGTCGCATTTGGGCGGGGCCTCCGTCCGGGGACGCCAGAGGCGGAACCTCAGTCGCATTTGGGCGGGGCCTCCGTCCGGGGACGCCAGAGGCGGAACCTCAGTCGCATTGGGGCGGGGCCTCCGTCTGATGACGCCAGAGGCGGAACCTCAGTCGCATTTGGGCGGGGCCTCCGTCTGGTGACGCCAGAGGCGGAACCTCAGTTGCATTGGGGCGGGGACTCCGCCCGGGGACGTCAGGGGCGGGGCCGCCAACGCACTGAGGCGGGGCCGGGCGCAGTCACGTAGCTCAGGTTCAGTCGCGCGCGGTAGTCCCTGCGTCCGGTGCTCGCCGCGTGCCGCGATCATGCCGATGTTCGTGGTGAACACCAACGTGCCCCGCGCCTCGGTGCCGGACGGGCTCCTCTCCGAGCTCACCCAGCAGCTGGCGCAGGCCACGGGCAAGCCGGCCCAGGTTTGTGGGGAGGGCCCGGGAAGAGGGGGTGCCCGCCGGCCGTAATGGGCCCGGGCCCGGGCCGGAGCCGGGGGAGGCGCTCCCGGCGGTAAAGGGACGGGGGCGCTCGGGCTCTCTGACCGCGCCCTCCCCGCAGTACATCGCAGTGCACGTGGTGCCGGACCAGCTCATGGCCTTCGGCGGCTCCAGCGAGCCCTGCGCGCTCTGCAGCCTGCACAGCATCGGCAAGATCGGCGGCCCGCAGAACCGCGCCTACAGCAAGCTGCTGTGCGGCCTGCTGGCCGAGCGCCTGCGCGTCAGCCCCGACAGGTGCGGGGCGGGGGGCGCCGGGGAGGTGGGGGGTGCCGGGGAGGCGGGGGGCAGCCACCCACCCCTTCTCTACCCCCCCCCCCCGCAGGATCTACATCAACTACTACGACATGAACGCGGCCAATGTGGGCTGGAACGGCTCCACCTTCGCCTGAGGGCCCCGCCGCCCCAGCCCATCAGCCCCAGACCCCGCTCCCGCTCCCAGAGACCCCCACCCCCGGTCGGAGAAATAAACGGTTTTGAGACCACGGCTGCCTCCATTTCCTTGGCTGCAGTGAAATTGGTTCTGGGCGGGGGGCGGGAACGGGGAACCAGGGCTCAGAGAGGCGCCCTCTGACCAGCCTTCCCCCTGCTTGTCCAGCAGGAGGCGGGTCTCAGTTGGCATCCCGCCTGGGTCCACAGACCCAGGAACCAAACCTGAATGGGAGGGAGCCGCTCAGGAGGAGTCAGTTCCGCTCCCGCCTGCAGGGGGGCCACCACGTGGGCTGGGTGGGAGGAGGGGCGGGCCCCTCTTCACAATGTCTCCCAGGTGAGCAAAGGATAGATACCCCGGGAGAAGGCCTTTCCCTCCCCAGGTCCTCCTCTGCTGGGCACGTGCCCGTTTCCTGACTTGGACAGTCCCGTTGTCCTGAGCCGGAACCGCCATCCGGCGCAGTGTGACTGGGCTTTCCTGGCCCACGGGGGCCTTGGCTGCCCTGTGCTCGTCCTTCCCTCGGGCGTGCTTCCTGCCCAGGCCAGTTGCCGTGGGCCAGAATGGCTGGCACCCTGCAGTGTGAGCCTCCGTGTACCCTGGCAGCAGATGCCAAGCAAGGCCCCACCGCTGGCGCTGGTGGGCGGGGCCAGCTCTGCCTGTCACTCACTGCCTGCCCTGTGGGAGACCTAACTGCCTCTTGCACAGAGGGGGCTCCTCCCTGCGAAGAAACACCATTCCTGGGGACTTGGCAGAGGTGGGGCCTCACCCCCGACCCCTGTGGCCTGAGCCCTTGAAGCTGGGGGCTCGCCGCTCTCCCTCAACCTCAGGGCAAGAACCTCCTAGACAGAAGACAATTTTAATTTTAAAATTCCTCGGAATTTAAGTGAATTTGCTTTGGAAGCCGAGGAGCGCTAGGGAAAATGGGACTTGCCGGCCCACCCTGGGAGCCTGTGACCTCTGACCCAGGAGTGAGGGACAGGCCTGCCTCTGAGCCATTGGGGAGGGGGAGCCGCTGCCCATGCTCCTGGGGACACTCCCTGTGCCCCGAGGGCAGGAGCAGGATCTCTGGGCCAACCCAGGCCCAGGGCTGCAGAGCCCAGTCCACAGCTCGATCCACCTGGATCCACCCTGGAATTGCTGTTCCGTCCGGTTCTGGGGACCGGGGAAAGGTGGAAGAGAGAATAATCGCTCAGAACAAATGGCTGCCAGCCCCCCTCACACTCATTCTGTCTTCCATGAAAGGCTGTGTGAGCCTCTCATCTGTCTGTCCTTGTTGGGGTGAGGAGCATGGCCCCCTACAGTCCAAGGGCCCACAGTTTCTAATACAAAACCAGTTTACTCTGCTTGACCTGTTGCACCACTACCACCACCCCACCCCACCCCACCCCCGCCTGAGCCCCAGCTCCCAGCCTGTCACCTGTGTGGTCAGAGTGGTGAGGGGGGCGGGTCTCTGCATATCTAGGCCAACTCCCCCCTTTCCCAGAGGAGGACCCTGACCCTGGGTCCCCCTCTGTGGTCCTGCTGGGCAAGCTGCCCCCAAGCTTGGCTGTACGTTCACCCCCCCTCTCCCAGCCAGGGAGGGTGCCTCTCCAACTAAAGTTGGGGTCCCGGGGCCAAGGTGGCAGTGAGGGCAGGCTGAGGCCGCTGTGCTGAGGGCAGCAGTCGGCAGTGGAGCTTGGTCCCCGCCCACCAGCATGAACCTGGCGAGGCTGGGTTCTAGCGAGGCTGGGGCCCAACAGCCTTGGCCCTGCCCACCAGGGTCCAAAGGTCCCAGGAGCCGTTCCTGCACCGCACCCCACTCGCCCCCTGGCCAGCCCCGTCTCCTCCGAAGCGTGGGCTCCCCTGCTCCCCCAGCAGCCTGCCCTCGGCCCCGGTGGCTGCCCGGGCCGGCGGTGCGGCCCACCCTCAGGATGGCAGCAGAAACGCACTCCCAAACGCCACAAGGTCCGGTGGGCCGCAGCGCCCGCCCCCTGGCTCTCGTGGGACCGTGTCCTCTGCTGACAAAGACCACAAGGTGCGGCAGTCCTCACAGCCGCCGTCTGCAGGCCTGGCAGCCTTGCTCCTCGGCCTCGCCTGTGCCTCCTGCTTGTCCCCCATCTGCCCACGAGTGCCAGGCCGTGTCCCTCCGGGGACCCCTTCCTGGGGCCACCGCGGCCTCCGCCTAGGCTTTGTGAGCCGCTTCCCTCCGTGTCCCTCAGCATCCTGTGGGCGCTGGCCGGGCACGCCATCTGCACAGACCCACTGCCCTGCCCTCGGAGACCCCTACGTCTACCCAGCCCTCCCCCCCGTCTCCTGCTCCGCCCCCCCCATCCTCAGTTTCCCCCATCTGTGAAATGAAGATATCCCCAGATGTCCCTCCTACTTGTCGCCCCGCCCAGGGAGCATGGCAGGACATTCCCACCAGAGGACACGTTCCAGTCTGCGAATACGGGGGGGCGGCAGGACCGGAGGGCCGTGCCTGTACTCAGGTCTTGATAAATTGCAAAACCCCTCGGGGGGAGGGGGGGCACTGCAGGGAGAGTGGGGGAGGGGCTGAAATAAGATCATAAGAGCGTTTATCGAGGGTAAAACTGCTGTTCTGAAACTTTTGATCTTGCTATTCTGGCCACTGTTCACACTTGCTTGCATAAAACAAAAGGGTAATTACTTCAGCATCCAGCTTGAGACGTTGAGGGCTGCAAAAGCCCCTTTGAAGGACAGACCAGAACTCAGAGGAGTGACTGGTCGGCCCAGAAGTTGAGCCGCACGGTCTGCTTTTTCGAGATAGAGCACTGGCCCATGGGGAGATGGATGTATGGTTTGAGAGAAGGAGCAGGCAGCGGGGTCCATCCTAGTCCACAGGCACCTCCCTTCCCCGGCTACAACCTGGGGCTGTCCGCAAAACTTAGGGCAATAAAATGTGTGGTTCAGGCCCCTTTAAAAGGACTGCCTGGGATCCAATCAAAGTACGCAGACATCGTACACAGTGAGAGGCTAATGTCTATCTGCCTCCTCCCGATAAGGCACCTGTTGCTGCTGCAGGATGCGGAATCATCGAGGCTCTGAGAATGATCGGTCTCGCAAAGGGAGGGTGCGTGTCAATCGTGACAACTCGTCTGTTGGCGACAATACCCAATCTCATGAGAGGGAAGGGCAACCACTAGACAAACACGTTCATGAAAACCGTGGAGTAGAAGACGATCGTGGTCTTAAGCCCGGGCGGGGTCCTGATAACTTTGAGAGTGGACCTAGGGGCATCAACAAAACTGTCAAGATGGCCCTGGTATTGACATATGTCTAGCCAGAAAACCTCAACAAAGTGTGACATCTCAGATTACCAAGGGGTTCAATACTGTGTGTGCGACATTACTACCTGGTATTCAAGCACCTGTGGCCAATATAGAATCTGTCCTTGACATCCAAGAAACTGCTAAGTGGATGAATATAGAAGGCCTTGATGTAAAGATACTACGTATGTTGCTGTTCATTGAAGATACACGTTTTCTGAGTGCAACAGCAAGGGCGTTCGTTTGTCACCCAGTTAGGTAAGTTGGCAGCATATGCTGAGATGACGTCCTACGTGACTGAAAGCGTTAATAAACGAGGGAGTTTCGGATGCAATTGGCCTTAAAGGGGGTGTCAGGAGAAGCAATGGCAAATGAAGAAGGCAGAAAAGACATTAATGGACAAGCATCCTACAAATACTTTCCCTTACATCAAGATCCTGAAGCCAGAGGGGAGTGATCTTATGTCTCCAGTACACTTTCTAAACCTGTTCAAAGTTGCAAACCCCTGGAAGTATAGACGCGATGGGACGTTCAAAGATTACAAAACAACAAGACTTGTCATCTCATCTTACTGATAAAGGTCTCCCAACCTCCCCTCAAGAGGAAGACAATTCTTAAAACTGATTTATGCAATATGGAAAAGTTATATAACATTCCGGTGGGTGAACTTCGAGAAATGTTCGACAAGAATAAGAGGGAAGCTGAAGGATCCATTCAAGGAATCGAAAGAATGTTGCCCAGTTCTCCGGGACAGTTGCAAGTATGCAACGATCAAGAGACCCCGACCGAGGCAAACAGTAGCAATAGCAGCACAATGCTGTTGGCCGTGCTGTGGGTTAGAGTCAAAAGCATAACATTACCAAAGAAAAAAAACTGCCTGCACCTGGGGCAGCTCGGGCGTCCTGGGTGTCTGGTCTCCACTGGCTGGTGCCCTCGTCCCCGGCCTGGCCAGTTCAATAAATCCTTGCTTACTTATCTCAACTTAACCGCCTCCGTGGTCATTTGCAACTGGTCGTGGAAGTCGCCCCACAACATTTGGAGGTTCCCCAGCGCAATTACCAGGGAAGAGAGAGGGACCCCCACCCCCGCTGGGCGGGCTGGAGGCTCTCCCTCCCTCCCATGGAGCTCTTAACTGGTCGTGGAAGTCGCCCCACAACAGGCCGGCTCTGCCCTAGGGGGAGGAGCTGGAGGAGGGAGAAGGGAGGAGAGAGGAGGCAGTGGCCAGCGCAGGGTTCGATGGGTTTGTGGCGGAAACCCTCACTGGGCCTGGTCCCTCCACGGGGCCCCACCAGTCACAGGAGCTGCTGGGCCGGCTGAGGGCCCGCTCCCCCGCTGCCCCCAAAGTGCAGACGCAGCGCCGGGCGGCCCTCCGTGCCCTGCGGGAGGCCAGCCAATCCCAGGAGCGGAAGTTTCTAGCATTTCTGGCCTGCCCATGTCTTCTTCCTTGACTCCTCGCCTCGCTGGCCAACGCAGTCTTGCCCCCAAACTGTGTTTCTGTGAAACTCTCCGCTGCCCTCCCAGCCGAGCAGTTGTGAAGCCAGGTCCCCGGCCTCCGAGCCTCCCAGTGAGAACTCTAGAGCCGGGGGTGTGTGTGTGTGGGGGGGGGGGGGTGGGTGGAGGAAGGTAGCGCACACCCACCCCCACATGCCCGCATCTCCCCTGCTGGCTGAGTGAGCGCAGGCTCCGTCCCTGTGTCTGAAGCCCTCATACAAGAGACAAAAATGGCCAGTTTTCAGAAATTGGCTCTGTCCTCTTACCGCTGGAGCCTCGGCCCCAATCTGGGGCCAGGAGGGTCTGGACTCTATTCTCCTGGGTCTGGACCCCAAAATACCCAAATTACAAAGGAAAGGTCCTAAAGCGCCCTGAGGGTTCCTTCCCGCCTCCTCCCTCCTGGGGGGCCCTCTCTCAACTCCCAGAGGCATTTTATGCAAATGCCTGCCCCCCCCACACACCCAATATAGTAGTATATTCCCTGTGACCTGCATGTTGCTTGTTTCCTTGAGAGTCGGTCGGCCTCAGTGCCTGAAGAGTCTCCACTTCCCTCACTAGCAGGGGCCGTGACCCCGAGGCCCCAGGGGGCGTAAAGCAGCCACGGGAGTTCCACGCATTCATGTGGGGAGGGGGCCGGGGGTACACCTGGAGGACAGGTGCCTAGAAATAGAATTGCTCGGTCAAAGGTCATGAGGCAGTTTTGAGTTGTTTTTTATCCTCACCTGAGGACATTTTTCCATTGATTTCCAGAGCGAGCGGAAGAGAGGGCGAGGCAGAAACATCAGTGTAAGAGACACACAACGAGGGACGGCCTCCTGCCGGAGACCGGCCCAGGGCGGGGAGGAGCCTGCAACAGGTTCGTGCCCTTGACCGGAATCGAACCCGGGACCCTTCAGTCCGCAGCCGACGCTCTGCCCACTGAGCCGCACGGCCAGGGCTGCTGATGCAGTTCTGATACGGCCAGATGTCCCCGTCAGTGTGGGGGGGTGTGGTGGGGGTGGTGGTGGTGGGGGGGGTTATGGCTCCAGAGAGTGCTGCCGGAGGCCCTCTCACCAGGCTGTGGCGTTGGCTGCCTAACGGGGAAAATGCTTTTCTCAGGCAAAGGCTTGTTTATTCCTCTCTTCACACGGGAGCAGCCCGCCTTGTCCTGCGTGGGGAGCTGAGTAAGTCCTCGAGCCCGCTGTCCCAGCGGCATTTCTGTGTATCAGACTCACGCTGTCCTAGGAGCTGCAAAGACTCCCTCAGCGTGCCATCTGGCTTTGGCCTGTGTGGAAGGAGACCCCCACCTCCTCCCCCATGTCTGTGCATCCTGGCCTCCCCCCCCCACGGGTCCCTCTGGGACTTCCCGTCCCGGAGGTGACAGTCTCGCTTCTGCTCTGTCTGGAACTCCTCGAGTCGGGTCCGAGCTGAGCTCCACCCCCCTGTCCCCTCACCATCTGTTAAACCACCCACATGACCCCACAGACCAAAAGCACTTTTTATCAAATGAATCCCCTTCTGAACCTGGGTCTGCTTCTGAGCTCGCTATGCTTTTCCCCTGATGGGTTTGCTGCATTTCATTGGTGACAGACAAGCTGTTTGCAGACTGCCCAGCGTGGGGGAGGGTTCGGGGGAGGGGGAAGGGGCCTTTTCCCACATGCCATTTGGGGGCCTTCCCTCTCAGGCTTTGTCCTGGCCTCATTGCAGGCGCCCCCTCCTCCAGACGCTCCCTCCTGCCCTCACTTTCCCCCCTACCTGCCCCGCCACCCGCCAACTGTCAACCCCTCTGGTCTTGCTCTCCTGAAGGGACTTGCCCGCTGGATCAGGCAGCCTGCGGGCCCAGGGGCCTCGTGTCCCGGGGTGAGGGGTCACGTGCCACCCCAAGGCCATCAGCAGGGATAAAGCTGCAGCAAACTCCACAGTTTTCAACCTGCTGCTGAGTCAGGCCCTCCTGGTGCCAGCACCTCTCCCCCCCAGCCCCCCACCCCGGGCAGCGGGTCCTCCCCCCCCCCCCCCCCACCGAGGACGTTTTGCTGAGGAGGCAAAGCCCATGGCAAGTGCTCCCCCAACACGTGACCCTCACAGATGGTGCGGATTTCAGCTTTTGCTCCGAGGGAAAACCTGGCTCAGCTGATCTCACACATTCCGTTTCGGATCATCCAGAGGCTGACATTCCCGCTTACAAGAGCAGCCCAGGTCTTTCTCGTTTAGAGAGAAGTGAGGGGACCCCCTGGGTTTAACGCCTTTCGCCTGCCGGCTACAGCCCAGACGTTGATTCTGACATTAAATGTGGAGGGAAAGGGACGAGGGCCAGGCGTCCGCCCACGAGCACCGGTGGGCGTCCCCCGCCAGGCCCGCGACTCGCAGGGGGCGCGGCTCCGGAGGGTTTTGCTGGGGGAGCCGATTGATAAGGAAAAACAAGAGGAAGCAGCCAGGCAAGAGGGGAGCCCTCCCCACCTCTCCATGCACACAGGGCGCTGGCGACAGGCGGGCTAGGCCAGACGGCCTGGCCACAGGAGAGGCGGCTCTCCGTCCCCGGCCCCGTCACCCAGACCCAGAGGGCTCTTCTTCTAACACTGAGCCCCGAGTGAGAGCTCTGTGACGGGGAGCCCCGTTCCCAGGAGTCTCGGGGAGCTCAGCCAGCCACCGTCCCCGTAGCCTGGCTTCGAGTGCGGGGGGGGGGGGGGGGGGGGGGGGGAGGCGCGGCTCTGCGTCGATGGTAAGGATGCGGGCGGTCGCGAGCGGATGAAACGGCCCGAGAAGGACACCGGAGGGACTCTGGACAAATCCCAAGCGTGCCCCGGGGCAGGATTGCGGCAGCCACGTCTTCCCAGGCGAGCCAATAGGAGGGCACCGGGGGTAGCAGCCGCGGTGCGTTCGCTGGAATAGGATACGACTACAGATACCATACAGAATATGACCTCAGACACCCAGAGGAGTGAAGACAGGGGTGGCGGGGGCGAGCCCCCAGAGCACGTCCGAGCCCCGCCGCCGCCGCCGCCGCCGGCCCGGGAGCCGAGCACGCGGAGAGAGCACAGTGAAGAGAACATCATAGAGCCGGCCCCTCGGCCAGGCCGCACCCGCACTCGACTCCTCTGTCGCTCGAAGGCCTCCACAGGATCCCGGGGCCCGGAGCCCGAGCGCCGCCCGCTGAGCTGGATCCTGCGCCCCCCCTGCGGGGGCCGCGGGGGCCCGAGGGGGCTCAGCGCCGCCACCACACACTGCTGTCCACAGACGACAACAAGTTACCTGGACCTGCGTGGAGAGCACCTGTGACCCAACGGAAGCCACTCCCGCCCGCGCAGGAGCCGCACCGCACGCGACACGCCAGTCTGCCCGGCGAGGGCCACCGCGCCGGCTTCGCGACGAAGCCACATCACTCAGCGAAGCAGAGAAGGCCTCGACAGAGAAGCCCTCTCCCCCCGTGTTTCCCACATCAGGCTGCTGGCGTCAGAAAACCGCTGGGGGCGGGAGGCCCCCCGTCCACTCGTGTGGCCGGCCCCACGCAGGCGTGACGTGAGCAGGCCACAGGCACACGCGTCGCGGCGGGCGAGTCCCACAGCCCAGGAGGTCGAGCAGAAGAGGCGGCACCCCGGAATGGGCGGCACAACCCGCATCCCCGCAGAGCAGCGACAGAGCCCCCCGCAGGGCCGGTCAGCGGCCCGCAGCTCCGTGTGCCGGGGGTCCCCCCCGCCCCCCGCCCCCCGCCCGGCGCCACTGCCGGGGCCGGGCCGGGCCGGGGACGCGGGGCCCATCCTCCCCGGTTGTCCCAAGGGCAGAGGCAACAGTGGAAGAAGTTTCCAGAGAGAAAATGACAAGCAAAGCAGAAAGGGGGCAGCGAGCCTCGCAGTGAGCCAAGCGACCTTTACGCTGGTTCCGGGCGGCCCCAGCCACAGGCAGGGGACACCGGCTCCCCACGCCCGCCGCCCCCTCCCCGGCTCACCCGCCAGCCAGGCGCTCTCCGCTGGAATCTGGTAGCCATGCCTGTGCCAGAGCCACCCTCCCTCCCTCAGGGTCCGGAGCCGAGAGCCGTTTTCCCAGCGTGTGGAGGGCTGGTGGTCCCCAAAGGGGACCCACACACCAGGGGACGGGGAGCCCCCATCTCCTCCTCCAGCGGCAGCGCCCCCGTCCCTCGGACATCGCCTGACACCGCCTCCTGTGGTTGACCGGGACCCACCGCGTGTCCCCCCACCCAACCCAGAGACCACACGGGTGCGGGCATGTGGCTCCCGCGGAGGAGTCTGGGTAATCAATAACAGAATGCAACATACCCATGATACCGGTGCACTGATTTCAAGGTCAAACCCAGGGACCAGGGAGCCCCAGCCACAGGGGTCAGAGGTCCAGGCCTGGCTGGCAGACTGTGAGAAAGCCGGACAGACAGCCGTCCCCCCGCGAGGAGGCAGGCTGCGGGGGGAGGGGACCCCGGGGGGTCGGTGGGGAGCGGGATATTCTCCCTCTGTGCTCACGAGGAGCTGGGTGATGAATGGGGAACCCTATGCTTTTCTCTGTGTGTCGTCCTTCACAACACCAGCGGTGCCACGCTCACCCCAGACAAGGGGAGACCATGGCGCGTACTTTACAGAGGTGCTGCGGACCCCAGACCGCCAGCAAATCGCGCCCCTCCGGCCGGCCCTCGGCCGCTCTCTCCCCAGTGCCGGCTCCGGAGTCTCTGATGCCCCTGCTTTGGGCGAGGACAGTCAGAAGCTAGGAAAACCCCTGGGCAAGTGGAATGGGGAAACTGAGGCCAGAACATTCAACAAGGTAAGCCTGCGAGTCGCACGAATGTATCGCCCCAACCGAGGCCACTTGAGAGCAAACGGCGTATCCCACCTCCCCGGCCAGACTCCGCGCTGGACCCCCCGCCCCCCGAAACAGAGAACAGAGGAAGGCAGCGGTGCCAGTGGCGAAGCCGGGGACAGAAGGCCCTTAGAGCCGGGCAGGCGGAGGCGGCAGCACACAGGGCGCCCTCTGATGCGTGTCACGCTGAAGGCCCGCCGAGGCGCGGGGGCCGGGCCGAGCTTGTCCCACCCGCCCAGGGGCTGCCAGCTCCACCCCCGCAGGGCCGGTGCCCTCTGCGGCTCGCCATGCCCCTGCCCGGCCTGAGCTCATTTCTGACGGTCCCCACGAGACTCGCACGGGGGAGCGGTGGGCGGTGGCAGCTCCCCCGGCTCGTCTCCAAGGCCCTTTTTGTCCGACTTCCCAGGAGCTGAAGCGCCCCTCGGCCCCCCCCCCCCCCCCGTTTCTCCCTGCGCCCGGCGTTCAAATCTTCCTGTGCCAAGACCAGAGCCTTGCCCGGCGGCGGGCTTCGGCGACCGCGGGCCCCAGTTGGCAAGGCCGCCATGCAGGCCCCCCCCCCCTGAGCTTGTCAGGGGAGCAGGTGGCCCATCTTCATCCCCACAACCTCAGAGAATGTGCGCTTTGCTTGGTCTCAAATGGAAAAACCACTCAGTGGCACCGCTGCCCGCCCAGAGCCAGGGGCCAAGGCAGGCTGGCGTGGGGACCCAGAGAAGTGGGGTGGCCTGGCAGACACCCCGTCTGCTCTGAGGACAGAAGCCGTGGACAGGGAGCAGGACCGCTGCGGAGAGGAATGTCCTCAGGCCACAGGTTGTCAGGGCAGGTGGCCCGGACCGAGTGGCGGAGGCTGGGGGACGGTGGCACAGCCGGCTCCGGGGCGGAAGCTGCTGCAGGAGGGGGGCAGGGCCACGGCCAGGAGCCAGGGCCCCAGAACGTCCCTGAGGGGCCGGCCGCCCGCCGCAGCCAGGGGCTCCAGAGAACCGGGAGCCGTCCCGGGTCCCCGCGGCTCTCCGAAGCGAGAAAAGCCTCAACATGGAGCTCATGTCGGGGAGCGCTTGGGGCAGCACAGCTTCTGGGGGGCGTGGCCAAGGCTCGCTTGGACCCTGAGGCCGGTGCATTAGTCCTCCAGCCCTGCTGAGCCCGGGAGGGGAGCCCCAGAGGGGAGCGGGGGCCCGGCCGGAGAGGAGGGGCTGCAGGGGCCTCGCCCAGCCCAGGGCCCCGCCAGGGAGGAGCCAGGGCACGTTTCCACAGGGGGGGCTCGTGAGGAGCCGGACGGACCGCTCTGCTCTCTCTTGCTGGGAGACCCCGAGACAAAACCCAGAGCGACAGTCAGAGCACGGAACGGTTTGGGCCACAAAGCAGAGCGCGTCAGAGGAGGGGGCGCTGGAGGGAGGGCCACGCCGGCCCTGCGCCTGGAGCCGCCCGGCACAGCCAGCGGGGGGGGGGGGGGGGGCACATCGCCAGGGGACCCCCCAGCCAGGCTGCTGCAGACACAGGTCCCATCGGGCCGGGCACCCCAAGCAGGCGAAGATGCACACGGAAAACCAGGAGGCTCAGCTGCTGGGCCGGGGCCTCTGGGGCCCCTGCCTTCTCTCTGGGCAGCCAGGCAAAGCTCAGTGCTGGGCACACAGAGGAAACGGAAATGGAGCAGCCCTGAACAGACTGGGGTGGATCTTAGACGGCCCGCACCCCTGAGCCGCCCCCAGGGCAGGGGGTGCCTGTCGGTGAGGACGCGGGATATATCGGGCATGGAGGTGCCCAGAGAGGAGGAGGACTGTCGAGGTGGCCCCTGGCCCCCCAAACCCGCTCACGCAGGCCTGAGGCTGACCCCCCTCGGGCCAGATGCCCGGAGCCAGGCTGGCCTGGCTGTCTGTTCCCGGCCAGCTCTCCTGCCGGCCGCCAGGCCTCCCCTGCAGGGTCTGGAGGCAGCGGGAAGGGGGTGTTCTCGGGGCTGAGCCCTGGGGTCCCCGAGGGGGCAGGGCTGTGAGGGGCAGCATCGGCTCAGCCTGGGCACTGGGGGTCTTTGACGAGTGGGGTCCCAGAAGGTTCCAATGCGAGAGGCAGATAAAGGACCCAGTCCAGCCCCCAGCCCCCCAGTTCCCCAGCCCGCCAGCCCCCCAGCCCCCCAGCCCCGGGCCCGCTGGGCGGGCGGGGGCGGCGCCTGGGAGAGGACGTCCCCCCCGAAGAGCGGGACAGGTGGCCGGGCTCTCGGGAATGCTTTGGATTTCAATATTTCCATCTTAAGACTTTTCTCTCTTTTTAAAATATATTTTATTGATTTTTCACAGAGAGGAAGGGAGAGGGATAGAAAATCAGAAACATCGATCAGCTGCCTCCTGCACGCCCCCCATTGGGGATGTGCCTGCAGCCAAGGTCCATGCCCTTGATCGGAATCGAACCCGGGACCCTTCAGTCCGAAGGCCGACGCTCTATCCGCTGAGCCACACCGGTTTCAGCAAGATTTTTTCTCTTTTTATTTCTTTGAATGTTAACCTAAAAGGGCAAGGGATTTTAATTTTTTTGAGTTTCACCCTAAGAAATTCAGAGGGAGGGCCCCGTGTGCCCCATCTTGCCTTGGCCTCTCCTCCTCTTCTTCCCCCTCCTTCCCTCCCCCCTTCTTCCTCTCCTTCTTCCTCCTCCTCCCCCTCGTCCCCCAGGCTGCAGCTTTGGCTTCGCTCCCCAGCCTCAGTTTCCCTTCCTGGAGTGAAGCCTGAACCGGGAAGGGTGGGCCGGCTTTGTGTTTGGGAAGGAAAGGCTCGCTGCGCGCCTTGGAGAGACAACAGGGTCCGAGAGTGGAGGCCGCGGGAAGCAAAGGAGGCCAGAAGGGCCCCAGGTATTTTCGGGGGGAGGGAGGGGGACCAGCCCTGACCGGGGCCCAGAGACCGAGCAAACCCCTGGCTTTGCAGCGCCCGCTCAGGGGGACCCCTCGCCCGTCCCCGCCTGGCCCGGCGCCCCCGGCTGACTGGCCTCCCACAGGCACTGGCCCTTCCTGGCCCGGCCCCCCGCGGTCCTCCCGGCGAGGCGGGCGGGCAGGAGGGCTGGGGAAACTGAGGCCGAGTGACGCGGTGTGTAGCCGCCCGGTAAGCCTCCTCCCTCACCAAGGTGGCCGAGGGGCCCGTGGCCTGCACTCCCCCGTTGTGCCAGCCGCACCCGGGCCGGGCAGTGGCCCATCAGCGTAAAACAAGCGGGTCCTCCCGAGACGCCCCGCCTTTAAGACCCTCCCAGCGCAGGTCCCGGCACCTGCTCTCCCTCCGGGAGCTCCCCTTCCCCGTCCCCGAGGCGCCCCCACCAGCAAGCACCTCCCAAACCCCGAGGGTCCCCAGGGGCTCCCCCCGGGCTCCCCACCCCCCCGGCCATGGCCCCCCCGGCCCCCCTCCTCTGACCACCCAGCCACCAGGGCACCCGCCTGGGCTCTCCTGGGGCTTCTCCTTCTTGAGCTGTTTGCCGATGTTCAGAGGGAGGAGGAGAGAGAAGCCTATGTGAAAACCCGCTCCCCCTGCGTGCCCCCCCCGCCCGGGCCCGGACCCGCGCCCCGACCGGGAACGGAGCCCGCGACCTCGGTGCGCCCGGGGGGGGGGGGGGGGGCAACCCAGGGAGCCGCACTGGCCGGGTCCCTGTCGCTTCTCGCTCGCGGAGGCTCCCCGACTCCCGGCCCAGCCGAGGGCAGGTGCCTCGCAGTGGCCTGGACTCGGGGTGTGAAATCTTTCCGGCACAAAGTCAAGAACCGTCTGCCCAGCCGCCCAGGGCCGGCTCCCCTTTCCGGTAACACCTGGGGGACACACCTGGGGGGCACACCGGCTCCCCTTTCCGGTAACACCTGGGGGCCGGGCCGCTCCAGGCTGCGGGAGCCTGCGGCCCCCAGCTGCAGCGCCTCAGTTCTCCAGGCTCCCGCAAAGGGCCCGGCCTCTGGACACCCAGCATCCGGGCCCGCATGCCCCCCGGGAAGGTGGGGGAGGCCGCCTTGAGCGGGGTGAGCGGGTGGCCCCGCCGGAGGCAGGGTCAGCTTTGAGTAAAGGCCGGGGTGACCTCCCCAAACAGGCCGGCCAGGCCGGGGCTGCACCTGCTTCCCGCCTCGGCCGGGAGGATTGTGAGGGCGCCCCGAGTGCGTGCCCTTTCGGGGTTCTCAGCACCCTCCCCAGTGACCTCGTGTCATCCTCACCGCCGGCCCTGGAGCCACTGTCAGCGCCATGCTCTCGGGGAGGCCGAGGCCAGAGGGGGAAGGGGCGGCTTCCCCACAGTCACATGGCCAGTTAGCACAGCCCCAGCCTCAGGCCCCCCAGTCTCAGGGGCCCCCAGTCTCAGGGCCCCCCAGCCTCAGGCGCCCTCTCAGGGCCCCCCAGGCTCAGGGCCCCCCAGTCTCAGGGGCCCCCAGTCTCAGGGCCCCCCAGCCTCAGGCTCCCCAGCCTCAGGGTCTCCCAGTCTCAGGGGCCCCCAGCCTCAGGCCCCCCAGTCTCAGGGCCCCCAGGCCTCAGGCTCCCCAGCCTCAGGGTCTCCCAGTCTCAGGGGCCCCCAGCTTCAGGCCCCCCAGTCTCAGGGCCCCCAGTCTCAGGGACGGCTGCAGGAAGAGAGCCACCCTCACCCCTGCCCCTCCTTCCAAACTGTGGCCTTTTTTCTTCCAAGTCTGCGCTTTTTCTCTCCGTCTCCCCGCCCCTCGTGACAGGGACGATTTTCCAGCAGTCCCCTAGCGGCAGGCAGGTACGGGGCGCAGGCCCGTCCGCTCTCCGGGTTCCCACCCCGTCCCTGTCCCTGTGGCTCCAGGCGCACCTGTGGCTCCCGGGCCGGCGTGCCCAGCCGTGGGCCAGGACAGGGCAGGGCAGGGCAGGGCCCCTCTTCCCGCCCAGGAGTGGTGTGGGGGGGCTCTCCGGCTCTGTGGGTGTTGGGGGCGGGCGGGGCGGGGGGAGGCGGGTGGGCTGGGGGGTTTGTGCGCCAACACAAAATTAGCCAAAACCAAGAGGCAGGCGGGCCCCCATTTGCCTCAAAGGCTGTCTCTCTCTCTCTCTGGGGGCAGCCCTGACACCTGTCCCGCTGCAGTTCTTCAGAGCGGGGTGAACCCCAAGGTGAATGGGGGTAGGCGGCGGCCTCGGCCGGGGCGGGGCGGGGGGGGGGAGCAGTGTTGCGCTTTCGGCAACCTGCGGCAGGCATCGAGTTGGGCGAGGCTCCGCTGGCTTCTCCATTGCCAGTCCCATCTCAGGTCTGGGGGTGGGGGGTAGCTGTGGGCATTTGGGAGGTGGCTAAGGGGGAAGGTAAAATTTGGGGTCCGTTACTATGGGAGTTGAGAGGGATGTATTCCTGAGGGAGGGAGAGGCCAAGATGGGGCACACGGGGCCCTCCCTCTGAATTTCTTAGAGTGAAATCGCTCCTGGGTCTACGGAGTTAGAGCTTTGTGGGCGCACACACGGCTGGGGGGGGGGGGGCCACCGCCAGAGGAGAGGGGGCAGAATCACCTGTTCTTTCCGAGGGAGAAGTCATGGTCACATGCAAGGTAACCAGCGTCTTCAGGCCAGAGATAAGGGGAAGGTAATTTTTAAAGGGGAGGTGGTGCCCAGCAGTTAAGTAAAACATTAAAAAAAAAAGAAAGAAAAACGTCAGGATATTGTTTTTGAGTTTGTGATCATTTGTGTATTTCTTTGTGGGGGTGGGTGTGTAAATGCCTAATTTCTGTCCTGAATCCAAACAATCTCTTTTATATTTTTTAAATTGATTTTTTTTTTACAGAGAGGAAGGGAGAGGGATAGAAAGTCAAAAACATCAATGAGAGAGAAACATTGATCAGCTGTCTCTTGCACACCCCACGCTGGGGATACATGCCCCTGACCGGAATCTCGAACCTGGGACCTTTCAGTCTTCAGGCCGACGCCCTATCCACTGAGCCACACCGGTTTCGGCTCCAAACAATCTTTTTTTTTTTTTTTTTTAAGGGGACTGCTTATTTTGTGTGTTGACAATGACCTGGTCTCCCATTCAGCCTCCTTTTCCAACCAACTCTCCACTTAAGACTCAGTTTCCCCTCCCTGGTACTTATGGGTCAAACTGGTTTTTTAGAGAGAGCGGGAAGAGTGGGGTGGGGGGGGGGGGGAGAGAGAGAGAGAGAGAGAGAGAGAGAGAGAGAGAGAGAGAGAGAAACATCCATGTGAAAGACACACATCGATTGATTGCCTTCTGCACACGCCCTAACCTGAACCGGGGATTTGAACCTTCAACCGAGGCATGTGCCCAGGCCCTGGAATCCAACCTGCAACCTTTTGGGGCGCAGGCGGGTGGCTCTAAGCACGGAGCTACTATGGCCGGGGCCTGGTTTGGACTCTCGCCGTCTACGAAAGGGGTCCTGCCCTTTCTCCGCGCTCTGCTCTGGAGCCGAGCGGCCCCTTCCTGCCTGTAAACCGGGCACCGTGGTCACCGGCCCCGAGCCCGCCCATTCCCGCTCTCACACACAGACCACAGGGAAGGGCGCGGGGGCCGGGGCCGGAACAGGTGAGGGTGCTGACGGTGACAGCCTGACAGGGGAAAGCGGGGCACCGGGTGGGGTCCGGCGCGATTCGATTCGGGGGCTTTGTCCCAAGGCCACTCCGGCTGGCGACAAAAATAACGGTCCCCAACAGAGGCCGGGCCAGGGCTCCTCCCCCGCCGCCACTGCCGCCGCCTCCCTCCCCTCCGGCGCCAGAAATGCCTGTACCTTCTATTTGTCTTTTTGCAATGACAGTTGACATACGTTAGTACACTAGCTTCAGGGGTGCAGGTTTCCGGGGATGTTTTCCCGTGGGTCTTTGGGGAGAAGGGGGGGTGGGGGAGAGAGGGACGGGCGGAGAGAAACAGATGGATGGGAGAGAGCCGGTGCTCTGACCGGGGACCCCCCCCCCCCAGGCCGGGAGGAGACTGCAACCGATGGGGGCATGCCCTTGGTCAGGATCGAACCCAGGACCTTCAGGCCCGCGGGCAGACGCGCTCGGCCCCGCTGAACCACGCCAGCCCGGGCGTGCCCTGGGTCTTTCTGTGGTTTCCGTCGCAGGTTCTCAGTCTGACTTCAGCAGCCAAGCTGCAGCGACCTGTCCCAGATCACTCAGCTGGCGAGGGAGGGACCCAGCTTTCAGACTCGGGGCTCGGGCCCAGAGCCTTCTGCTTGCCAATTAAGTGGGCCCCGGCCCTCGGGGCAGGTGGGGCAGCAAGGATGTGGCGCGCTCTAGCCCCTTTGCCCCGTGATGCCCCAGCCCGGGCCATGTGAACAGGGAGGGCTTTCTGGTAAAGGGTCCCCATAGCCTTTATTTTTTGAAAGGAAAGGGAGAGAAAGAGAAACATCGATGGTGAGAGAGAACCGTGGATCGGCTGCCTCCTGCACGCCCCGCACTGGGGATCGAGCTCCCAACCCCAAGCACGTGCCCTGATGGGAAATTGAACCCTGACCTTCTGGTTTCCTGAGCCCTGACTGCCCGACCCCCACGCCCCCTCTCTGGCTCCCTGGGACTGCCTCCGAAGGGGCAGGGCCCCGAGGATGTTACAGACGACCAAACAGCCTCGGGGAAACGTGGGGAGCTCCCCCATCCCCATCAGCGATGTTCCCGGAAGGCACATGGCTGCTCGCCGCTTTCTGTCGTAGGGAGACCCCGAGGCGCCCTGGGCCAGGGGGTGCACAAAGCGGAAAACACAACGGGTGGGTGGTGCTGGCCAAGCTCCATGAAGTGGGTCCCCCGTGAGGTCTCTCCATGAACTGACTAGGATTGCTGAGAGGGGCCTCCCTCACACCCCCAGCCTCACACTTGGTCCACACCACACCCAGGCACCCCGACACGGCACATCTCTTACAGCCGGTGTCTACTTCTCAGGCTGGGTTCCCCCATGGAGGGGTCCCCACCCTGCCCTCCCACTGGCATGCCCTCCTTGCATTCCCCCCTCCGTCTGACCCTCTCCTCTCCTTCACCCGGAGGTAAGGACCCCAGAGGCGAAGGGAAGTCTCAGAGTGGATAAGAGGGAGCCTGGGCAGACCGCCAGCCCCCAGAGAGCCACCTCTCAGGCCCCTTCCTGCTCCAGGCTGGGCTGTGGATTCAGGTCAACAGCTTTCCTCCCTCTCCTCCTCTGTCCCACTCCCTCCCCTCCCCCATCTGGTACATGGGAAACATCAAGCTTCCCAGATGAGGAGGGGAGAGCATGATCTGCTCAGAGCCCTGGTTCTGGGGCTGGGGAAGGAGGCCACCGGCTCAGCTTGTTGGGGGGGCCTCCTGGCTTCCCCCCTCTCCCCTCTCCGGTCTCTTTCCCCTTCGCTTTTGGACCCCACCCCTCTTTTCCCGGCTCCCCGGCCTCCCTCCCCTTCTTTCCCTCCGGTTGTGAGCACAGTTCTGCCACTCGACACGCCCAGCGGGCACAGCCGGAGTCCCCGACCTTTGCCTTCTGCCCAGGGTCGGAAACCATGTGGACAGCCCCCTCCCTCGCCCAGCACCCTCAGGGGTCCAGGCGCAATGGCCGCTGTGGGCCCCCGAGGCGAGTTTAACGGAGCTTAACGGACCAGCGCGTGCCCAGGCGCCCGTTGCGGGGGCTGTCCGTTGCCAGGGCAACCGGTGAACGAACCTCCACCTCCCTCCAGCCAGCTCCGCTCATTGGCTGGTGATTCTGTCCACCCGGAGAATGCTCTGCAGGGGCGGGGCGAGGGGGCGAGGGGGGCGGGGCGGGGCGGGGGGCGGGGCGGGGCATGGGGGGCCAGGGGCGGGGCGAGTTGGGCCAGGGGGCGGGGTGAGTTGGGCCAGGGGGCGGGGCGGGCGAGGAGCCAGGGGGCGGGGCGAGTTGGGCCAGGGGCGGGGCGGGGCGCGCCCACAGAGGGGCGGGGCTCGGCCCCAAGTGGCGGGACTCCTGCCAGCATTGCTGTCCGTCCAAAGGTGCAGTCTCTTTGGCCTGCGACCCCGCCGCCCCGCCGCCATGGGCCTGGAGCTCTACCTGGACCTGCTCTCGCAGCCCTGCCGCGCCGTCTACATCTTCGCCAAGAAGAACGCCATCCCCTTCGAGCTGCGCACCGTGGAGCTGCTCAAAGGTGGCCCGGGCTGCTTCCCGGGAGTCCGTGGCCCGTGCACCCGCTGGCTCCCCCTGGCTCCCTCTGGCTCCCCCTGACTCCGTGCACCCCCTGGCTGCTCCTGACTCCGTGCACCCCCTGGCTGCTCCTGACTTCGTGCACCCCCTGGCTCCCCCTGACTCCGTGCATCCCCTGGCTCCCCCACACTCCATGCACCCCCTGGCTCCCCCACACTCCGTGCACCCCCTGGCTGCTCGCCCTGCAGCTCCCCGAGGCCCCACAGCCCGCAGTGCTCCCTCTGTTGTCTGCTCCAGGTTGGGTGGCCTCGGGCAGGTCACAGGCCTTCTCTGAAAGCGGGGGTGGGGTGGGGGGAGTTAACATTCAACTCTGGATGTGGAGAAAGCTGGGTTTTGAAGACCTGGGGGGTGACTGGCCCAGTGTGGTGGGAAGTGAGGGGTGGGAAGAGCCAGGGCACCCCTCCCCTTGCTCACCCCAGCCCTGTCTAAGCAACTTCTCCTCACCCGCCCGCAGCCCCTGGCTGCACCCAGCACAGCCCCTCCGCCCCTCGGGAAGGTGGCAGGGCAGAGTCCTCCCAGCCTGGCAGGGACTGGTCTGAGGAGGGCGGAGCAGGTGTGCTTGTAGTCCCCAGGCCTTTTGTATTTTTTTTTTAAATATTCATTCAATGTACTCAGTATAAGTAAGGAAGTCTCAAAAAGGCTAAGTAGTTCAACCAAAGCTGAAGAAGTGTTCTTGATTATCCCTTTTTATTTCATTTTTTCGAAATATACTTCATTGATTTTTTACAGAGAGGAAGGGAGAGGGATAGAGAGTTAGAAACATCGATGAGAGAGAAACATCCATCAGCTGCCTCCTGCACACACCCCACTGGGGATGTGCCCACAGCCAAGGCACAATGCCCTTGACCAAACCCAGGATCTTTTGGTCCGCAGGCCGAAGGCTCTATCCACTGAGCCAAACCGGTTTAGACAAAACTAATTGTTTAATACCATTCATAACACAGGATGATTTCCAGCAAGAGGAATTATAGAGCAATGGAAACTCAGAAGCAACATAGCTCCTGGAGCCTCAGGCCTTTCCCCCCTCAGGCTCCTGGGGTGACACAGCACAAATTTTAATAAATATTTATTTTGCCGAAACCGGTTTGAGCTGTGGACTGAGAGATCCCTGGTTTGATTCTGGTCAAGGGCATGTACCTTGGTTGCGGGCACATCTCCAGTGGGGGGTGTGCAAGAGGCAGCTGACCGATGTTTTTAATTGTCTATTCCTCTCCCTTCTTCTCTGTAAAAAAAAAAAAAAAAAAAAAAATCAATAAAACATTTTAAAAAATAAGAAATACATATTTTTCTTGATTTTTATACAGAGGAAGGGAGAGAGAAAGAGAGAGACCAAAGATGAGAGGGAATCACGGACCGGCTGCCTCCTGCACACCCCCCACTGGGGATGGAGCCCACAACCCAGGCCTGTGTCCTGACCGGGGATTCGAACTGATGACCGCCCGCCTGGTTCCTGGGTCGATGCTCACCCACGGAGCCGGCCGGCCGCCTTGCAGCCTCTGACCTCCCTCTCCGCAGGGCAGCACCTCACGGGGTTCTTACCGGCTGGCAGCCCGCAGGTAGTGCCCGTCCTCAAGGATGGCGACTTCGTCTTGCACCAAAGGTACCGTCCCTCCCGCCCACTCCGAGGGCCCAGCTGAAGGGTGCTTGCGATCAGAGCAGATGGCTGCGCATGAGCCATGGTGACTAGGGGCTGCTGGGGTGACACAGCGCAACCCTGCACCTCTCTCTCTCTCTCTTTTAAAAAAATAAAATTTTATTGATTTCAGAGAATGGAAAAAGGAGAGAGAGAAACATCAGTGATGAGCCAAAACTGGTTTGGCATCAGTGGTAGAGCGTCGGCCTTTGGACTGAAAGGTCCTGGGTTCGATTCCGGTCAAGGGCATGTACCTTGGCTGCGGGCACATCCCCAGTGGGGGGCGTGCAGGAGGCAGCTGATCCATGTTTCTCTCTCATCGATGTTTCTGACTTTCTATCCCCCTCTCTCCCTTCCTCTCTGTAAAAAGAAAAAAAAAAATCAATAAAATATATATTTAGAAACATCAGTGATGAGAGAGAATCATTCACTGGCTGCCTCCTGTGCGCTGCCCCTTACTAGAAATGGAGCCCATAACCTGGGAATCGGACCTGGGACCCTTCAGTCCCCAGACCCATGCTCTATCCACTGAGCCACACCGGCTAGGGCTGAGAAGAGGTTCTTGAAGTCCAGAACAGAAGGGCCGGCCAAGAGTTAGTGCCCAAGACTGAGAAGGAAGGAGCCTCAGGGGGACGGTCAGGGGCGAGAGGAGGCAGTGCCAGGGAGCGGGGGCGGGAGGGAGGCGGGCTGGCAAACGCAGACAAGCCCCAGGGTCCACGGTGGGGGGCAAGGGGGGGGAGCCGCCGGGGATGAAGGCCACGGCCAGGGTCTTCAGCGCCCGCCCCCGCGCCCGTCCCCAGCGCGGCGATCATGGTCTATCTGAGCGGGAAGTGCCGAACCGCCGACCACTGGTACCCCGCCGACCTGCAGGCCCGCGCCCGCATCCACGAGTACCTGGGCTGGCACGCCGACTTCGTCCGGGGCACCTTTGGGGCGTGCCTGTGGACCCAGGTGAGGAGGGCCGTCGTGGTGGGGGGAGGCGGCTGCCCGTCAGGGGCCTGGGAGGAGGCGGGGGCCACAGACTGAGCCTCCCCGTCGCCTGTGTCAGGTGCTGGCACCGCTCATCGGGGCTCAAGTGCCCGAGGAGAAGGTGAAGCGCAACAGGGCCGCGGTGGACCGGGCGCTGCAGCAGCTGGAGGACCGGTTCCTGGGGGGCTCGGCGTTCCTCACCGGCCAGCAGGTGACGCTGGCGGACCTCATGGCCCTGGAGGAGCTGGTGCATGTAAGAGCCGGGCTGGCGGGCGGCAGCGGCATCCTCTTACCGAAGCGCAGAGGCCGAGAGACCGCCAGCGCTCTGCCCCAGCTGCACGGAATGCTTCTGGCTGAACTGGTGCTGGAGCTGCGGCCTCTTCTTCCCTCCTGGGCGGGGTTTCCTCCTGGTGCTTTCTTAAAAATATTTTACTATTATTTCTAGAGGCCCGGTGCACAAAATTTGTGCACCGGGGGGTGGGTGGTCCCTCAGGCCAACCTGCCCCCTCTCACATACTGGGAGCCCTCAGCGGATGTCCTACTGACGGCTCCCCCCAGGCCTTGGGCAGCAGCTATGTTGGTTAGGGGTTAATTTGCATATTGCTCCTGATTGGCGGGTGGGTGTGGCGGGTGGGCGTGGCTGGTGGACACTGCTTGTGTGTGTAGCAAAGGTACAGTCAATTTGCATATACTCTTAGATAGGATTATCATCACTAAATCTATTTTTATCGATTTCAGAGAGGAAGGGAGAGGGAGATAGAGATGGAAACATCAATGACGAGAAAGAATTATCAATCAGCTGCCTCCTGCACGCCCCACCCCCTTACTGTGGATCAAGCCTGAAACTCGAGCATGTGCCCTTGCCCGGAATCGAACCCAGGACCCTCCAGTCCATACGCCAACACTCTATCCACTTAGCCAAACCAGCTAGGGCTATCCTCTATAATAAAGAGGTAATATGCAAATTGACCCTCATGCCCTCACATCACAAGATGGCCACCTCCATGCGGTCACAAGATGCCAGCCCCCACATTGTCCTAAGCTGGCCAGCAGCGGAAGGCAGTGAGAGGTGACTAAGCCTGCAGGGGAGGGCAGTTGGGAGTAACTGGGCTGGCGGGTGTCAATCGTGCCAGCAGGGGAGTGATTAGGTGTCAATCAGGCCAGCAGGGGAATGGTTAAGGGGTGATCAGGCAGCCAGGCGGGTGCGTGGTGAGGAGCCAGCAGTCTCATATTGTGAGAGGGATGTCCGACTGCCTGTTTAGGCCCAATCTCAGCAGTTGACATCCCCCAAGGGGTTGCAGATTGGAGGGTGCAGGCTGGGCTGAGGGACAACCGCCAGTGCATGAATTTTGTGCACCAGGCCTCTAGTTATATATATATATATTATTATTATTATTGATTTCAGAGAGGAAGGGAGAGGGAAACAGAGAGAGAAAACATCAATGGTGAGAGAATCATGAATCCGTTCCATCCTCCGCGCCCCACCCTGTGTAAGGAGCCTGCAACCCGGGCCTGTGCCCTGACTGGGAATGGAACCCTGACCGCCTGGTGCGCAGGTGGACGCCCAGCCTCTGAGTCCGGGCCGGCCTGGTGCTCTCAGGCCTGCGGTGGGCACAGTGCCCGGGTCTCCGTATCCCTCCCACGTTCCTGTCCTTGTCCCCACAGGTGGCGGCTGTCGGCTATGACGTGTTTGCGGGCCGGCCGCGACTGGCTGCGTGGCGTGGGCGGCTGGAGGCTTTCCTGGGGGCCGATCTGTGCCAGGAGGCCCACCGCCCCATCTCCAACTACGTGGAGCGGGCGGCCAGCAAGCAGCTCCCGCCCCCTCCCCCCGAAGCCCAGCATTGGATGCTGCAGCGCATCGCCAGGATCCCCTGAGGGGGGCGGGGCTAGGCCACGCCAAGAGAAGCAGCATTCCTTCTGTGTCTGACTGGTCCCTTCCCCCTGCCCATCCCGTCTCCACCCTGGTCTCTGCCTCTGGGAGGAGGAGCTCTGCACAGGCAGCCCCCCCCACCCCCCACACTGTCCTCGGCCGCCTCTCGGGTGTCACTGACGTCAGCACTAGACAGAAACCCACCCTGTGGCCCTGGCAGGTGTTGCTCAGTGGATAGAGCTTCAGCCAGGTTCAATTCCGGTCAAGGGCGCATGCCCCAGGTGCAGGCTGGGTCCCCAGTGGGGGGCGTGCAGGAGGCAGCCGATCAGTGATTCCCTCATCGTTGATGTTTCTCTCCCTCTCCTTTCCTCTCTGAAATCAATAAAAGTGTATTTGGGAAAAAAAGGAAGTCCCCTCTGTTGCCTGTGCACCAGGACCAGGGGCCCAGGGAGGGGGGCAGGGAAAACTGTTCCCTCATCTGAAGGGTCCGTGGAAAGGACTCCGACATTCTCAGGCCATCCCCTTCGAACCAGATGAAAATTATTAGAACTCTATGGAGTATTTGGATTTATAGACGTACTGGCAGGGAAAATGATGAGAAATAAAGAACTGATTGTAGGACTCAATAAAATGAGAATAATTATTAAAAAAATAAAAAGAAGCAGCTCAGTGCTAACTGGATTCAGCCAAAAGAGGGGTTTCCCCCCCCCCCGAAACCTCCTCCTCTGGCATTGTGGGGGGGAGGGTGTCGCTGAGCCCCAGGGGAACCGGGATCAGAACCTGGTTCTCTCCTCCCCTCTTCTCTGAATCAGCTTCTTTCTCTCTCTCTCTCAGGACGGCGATCCGCGGGGGCCCCTTCCCTGCGCCCACATTTCCCTCCCCAAAGGACCCGTCTCTCCCGGATTCGAGGTTCAGAAACCCCAGAAAAGCACCCCGATGTGCCGGCTTGAGTGACCGGCCGGAGGGATGGGCTCCTTGGAAAGACTCAGGGTGGGTGCCCGGGGAGGGGCCCATGGAGGGAGGGGGTCACGGAGGGAGGGGGGTCATGGGGAAAGAGAAGAAAGGTCCCTTCGCAGACGATCCGGAAGCTGGCAGCTGGCCCCCTGCGCCCCCTGCCCGCCTTGCGCCCCCCTCTCCCTCCCCACGGTGTGCGCCCTCGGGCCGGGCGCGCGGATCCGGGGAGAGCTGCGGGCGCACGAGCTGCGGCCTCGCCCGACCCGTGTCACCGGCAGCTGGATGGATGCGGCCGGGGCGGAGCCGGGGCGAGGTCTGAGCGGAGCCCCCTCCGAGCCGAAGGAAAGTTGTCCTATGACTTAACCCGCCCGGAGCGGCGGGGAGGATGGACTTGGCCGTTCCTCTGGGCGGGGCGCCCACAGCGGGGCGGGCCTCGGGCCCCTACTTACTCCGGGTGGCGGGGCTCCGGCCACCATTGCCGCCCTGCGACCCCGCCGACCCGCCGCCATGGGCCTGGAGCTCTACCTGGACCTGATCTCGCAGCCCTGCCGTGCCGTCTACATCTTCGCCAAGAAGAACGCCATCCCCTTCGAGCTGCGCACCGTGGACCTGCTCAAAGGTGGCCCGGGCTGCTTCCCGGGAGTCCGCGCCCGTGCACCCGCTGGCTCCCCCTGGCTCCCCCTGGCTCCCCCTGGCTCCCCCTGGCTCCCCCTGGCTCCCCCTGGCTCCCCCTGGCTCCCCCTGGCTCCCCTGGCTCCGTGCTCCCCTGGGTCCCCCTGACTCCGTGCACACCCTGGGTCCCCCTGACTCCCCTGGCTCCCCCTGGCTCCGTGCACACCCTGGGTCCCCCTGACTCCCCTGGCTCCCCCCTGGGTCCCCTTGGCTCCCCCACACTCCCTGCACCCCCTGGATGCCCCAAGCTGCATCCAGCTGCGAATTCTGCGGGTCGGGTGAGGCCTCAGCTTGTGGGCCCGAAGCTCTCCCCAGATCTGTGCACTGGCCACCACACCCTGGCTTCCCCTGGCTCCCTGCACCCCCTGGCTGCTCACTCTGCAGCTTCCCGAGTCGCCTCTCTATCCCTCTCCCTTCCTCCCTGTAAAAAGATCAATAAAACATATTTTTAAAAAAAAGAAATACATATTTTTATTGATTTTATAGAGAGGCAGGGAGAGAGAGAGGAGAGAGAGAGATATATCAAAGATGAGAAGGAATCACGGACCGGCTGCCTCCTGCACACCCCCCACTGGGGATGGAGCCCACAACCCAGGCCTGTGCCCTCACCCGGGATTCGAACTGATGACCTCCCGCCTGGTTCTTGGGTCGGTGCTCACCCACGGAGCCGGCCGGCCGCCTTGCAGCCTCTGACCTCCCTCTCCGCAGGGCAGCACCTCACGGGGTTCTTACCAGCCGGCAGCCCGCCGGCGGTGCCCGTTCTCAAGGATGGCGACTTCGTCTTGCACCAAAGGTACTGTCCCTCCCGCCCACTCCGAGGGCCCAGCCCGCTGGCCCTGGTTCTCCTGCCTCAGGCCCCCCAGACCCCACAGGGCACGCGCCGGGGGCCGAGGTGAAGGGTGCGATGAGAGCAGATGGCTGGGCGTGAGCCAGGGTGACCGGGGCCTCCTGGGGTGACACAGTGCGTCCCTGCACCTCTCTCTCTCTCTCTCTCTCTCGCTCTCGCTCTCGCTCTCTCTTGCTCTCGCTCTCTCTCTCTCTTGCTCTCTCTCTCTCTCTCTCGCTCTCTCTCTCTCGCTCTCTCTCTCTCTTGCTCTCTCTCTTTCTCTCTCGCTCTCTCTCTCTCGCTCTCTCTCTCTCTCTCTCTCGCTCTCTCTCTCTCGCTCTCGCTCTTTAAAAAATAAATTGTTACTGATTTCAGAGAAGGGAAAAAGGAGAGAGAGATAGAAACATCATTGATTGGCTGCCTCCTGCACACCCCCTACTAGGAACGGAGCCCATAACCTGGGAATCGGACCTGGGACCCTTCAGTCCCCAGACCCATGCTCTATCCACTGAGCCACACCGGCTAGGGCTGAGAAGAGGTTCTTGAAGTCCAGAACAGAAGGGCCGGCCAAGAGTTAGTGCCCAAGACTGAGAAGGAAGGAGCCTCAGGGGGACAGTCAGGGGCGAGAGGAGGCAGTGCCAGGGAGCGGGGGCGGGAGGGGAGGCGGGCTGGCAAACGCAGACAAGCCCCAGGGCCCACGGCGGGGGCGGGGGGGGGGCCGCCGGGGATGAAGGCCACGGCCAGGGTCTTCAGCGCCCGCCCTCGCGCCCGTCCCCAGCGCGGCGATCATGATCTATCTGAGCGGGAGGTGCAGAACCGCCGACCACTGGTACCCCGCCGACCTGCAGGCCCGCGCCCGCGTCCACGAGTACCTGGGCTGGCACGCCGACTTCGTCCGGGGCACCTTTGGGGTGCGCCTGTGGACCCAGGTGAGGAGGGCCGTCGTGGTGGGGGGAGGCGGCTGCCCGTCAGGGGCCTGGGAGGAGGCGGGGGCCACAGACTGAGCCTCCCCGTCGCCTGTGTCAGGTGCTGGCACCGCTCATCGGGATTCAAGTGCCCGAGGAGAAGGTGAAGCGCAACAGGGCCGCGGTGGACCGGGCGCTGCAGCAGCTGGAGGACCGGTTCCTGGGGGGCTCGGCGTTCCTCACCGGCCAGCAGGTGACGCTGGCGGACCTCATGGCCCTGGAGGAGCTGATGCAGGTAGGAGTTTGGCTGGCGGGTGGCATTTGCGGGCAGCACGGTCCTCTTACTGCAGCTCGGAGGCCCAGAGACCCCCCCGGGGCTCTGCCCAGCAGCATGCAGCGCTTCCGGTTCTATTGGTGCTGGAGCCGGGCCCTCTGCTTCCTTCCTGGGCAGAGTTTCCTCCTGGTGCTTCCTTAAAAATATTTTTTATTGTTATTGTTATTATTACTAGAGGGCCTGTTGCACAGAGATGCGTGCATTGGGCCTTCCTTCCCCTGGCTGCTGGCCCCAGTCTTCCTCCGGCCCCCGGGACCCAGGACTTCTCTCTGGCTGCCACCTTCTGTCTTCACTCCAGCAGGAGCCTTCAGCCCCGCTCTGGCTGGAACCCCACTCTTGTAGCTCCCTCTGCCCCCTCCTCCCCAGCCCTCACTCTCATACCGGGCATCCCACCCCACCCAGCTGGTCCCTGCCTGTGTATGCAAATTAACCTGCCAGCTTTGTTGGGTTCATTTGCATACCCACTCCTGATTTGTTGGTGGGCGTGATGGCGGTATGGCCATCGTGCATATTTCTTTTATTCGTGTGGGTGATTAAATGTATTTTTATTGATTTCAGAGAGGAAGGGAGAGGGAGATAGAAAGAGAAAACATCGCCGAGACTGGTTTGGCTCAGTGGATAGAGCGTCGGACTGCGGACTGAAGGGTCCCAGGTTCGATTCTGGTCAAGGGCATGTACCTTGGCTGCGGGCACACCCCCAGTGGGGGGTGTGCAAGAGGCAGCTGATGGATGTTTCTCTCTCATCGATGTTTCTGACTTTCTATCCCTCTCCCTTCTGCTCTGTGAAAAATCAATTAAAAAATATTTAAAAAAAAAAAGAAAGAAAAGAAAGAGAAAACATCAATGGTGAGAGAATCATGGATCCGTTCCATCCTCCGCGCCCCACCCTGTGTAAGGAGCCTGCAACCCGGGCCTGTGCCCTGACTGGGAATGGAGCCCTGACCGCCTGGTGCGCAGGTGGACGCCCAGCCTCTGAGTCCGGGCCGGCCTGGTGCTCTCAGGCCTGCGGTGGGCACACTGCCCGGGCCTCCGTATCCCTCCCACGTTCCCGTCCTTGTCCCCACAGGCGGCTGTCGGCTATGACGTGTTTGCGGGCCGGCCGCGACTGGCTGCGTGGCGTGGGCGGCTGGAGGCTTTCCTGGGGGCCGATCTGTGCCAGGAGGCCCACCGCCCCATCTCCAACTACGTGGAGCGGGCGGCCAGCAAGCAGCTCCCGCCCCCTCCCCCCGAAGCCCAGCAGAGGATGCTGCTGCGCATCGCCAGGATCCCCTGAGGGGGGCGGGGCTAGGCCACGCCAAGAGGAGCAGCATTCCTTCTGTGTCTGACTGGTCCCTTCCCCCTGCCCATCCCGTCTCCACCCTGGTCTCTGCCTCCGGGAAGAGGAGCTCTGCACAGGCAGCCCCCCCACCCCCCACACTGTCCTCGGCCACCTCTCGGGTGTCACAGACGTCAGCACTAGACAGAAACCCACCCTGTGCCCCTGGCCAGTGTGGCCTGCGGACGGAAGGGTCCGGAAACCTACACCTGGGCTGCGGGGGGTTCTATCCCCGGGGGGCTCCATCCCCGGGGGGTGGCGGACGTGCAGGAGGCAGCCGATCCATTATGCTCTCTCCTCGTTCATGTTTCTCTCCCTCGCCTTTCCTCTCTGAAGTCAATAAAAGAGTATTTTGAAAAGAAGGAAGTCCCCTCTGTTGTGTGTGCGCTAGGACCAAGGGCCCAGGGTGCGGGGGGGGGGGGGGGGGGGGGCAGGGCAGCAGGCCTGGAAGCTGGGACGTGGGCCAGGCCCTCAGAGGCGTGGGGGGGGGGGTGAGAGGGGGTCAGCGATGCAGGATGTGGAGTGACAGTGTGACCGAACCGGGCGATGATACAGGGGTGGGTTGGGATGAGGAAGAGGGAAGAGCGCCACGCCAGCACGGCCCGGGGTTCGGCGAGCGTGACGGAGGGCCGGGGAAGGGTGAAGAGAAGACAGAGGGAACGAGCTGGGTCCAGGTGGATCTCCCAGGTGCCTGGCCGAGACCACAGAACAGGTCCGGTCGGCAAGCTGACGCTTCGTTTCGTAGTCAGAGGCAAACGAGGCGGTGGTCACCACAGTTACAACCGTTCTTATACGTTTCACTTGTTTTGGCAGCACGTGCTCCACCTCCCACAGCCCGTGAGCTGCCCGATAGGATCTAGGGAGCAGTCACAGATAAGCTTAATTATGCTAAGCTGGGCCTTGCTTGTGGCTTTGCCAGTAGGTCAGTCCCAGGCTTAACCCTATGGCCACTCCTTACAGAAGACTCCTAGGGCCTGAGCCCCAGGGATTTGCGGGGTGCACCTCTGAGACGGGGAGCTCTGGGGAGAGGGGTGTCTTTACCAGGTCAGGATGGTTACTCTGTGGACAGAGGCGAAGCCTGGGCTGGGCTGGGGGTGGGTGGGGCATGGGGCATGTGTGTGTGTGTGTTTGTGTGTGTGTTCGAGAGAGAGACAGAGAGAGAGAGAGAGAGAGAGAGGACACAGAGGACTAAAGACCTGAACTTTGCTCCTCCCAGCCTGCCTCCCCGTCACCACCACCTGAAGGATTGTGGAGCCACCAGGCTGTCCCCGGCCCAGCTCAGGGTGGCCAGGAGGGCAGGTGTTGTACCCCATCCAGAGGGGGGAGCAGGATGGGGAAGTGTCCATGGGCTTGCCACGCCCTGTGGAGGAGGAAGAGGGCCAGGCAGGGTTCCCCACTTTCGGAAAACCCAGGGCCAAGCCCCAGCAGGGGTACAGCTGGGCCTGCTGCCATGCCGAGGTGCCAGGAGGGAGGGCAGCCTGGCGGGGCCCCAGCCGGTCATGGAGGAAGTGGGCTTCAGGGAAGGGCACAGACCACCCCCCCATTTCTGTTTTAATTCTCTCCTGAGGATATTGTTTCCACTGATTTTTAGAGAGTAGAAGAGAGCGAGGGGAGAGGGAGAGACAGAGAGAGAAACATTGATGTGAGAGAGGCACATGATTGGTTGCCTCCCACACGCATCCTGACTGGAGCTGGGGATCCTCTGTCTCCCAGCCTTTTTCTTTTCTTTTTCTTATTAAATATATATTTTGTTGATTTTTTTTAGAGAGGAAAGGAGAGGGATAGAGAATTAGAAACATCAATGAGAGAGAAACATCCATCAGCTGCCTCCTGCACACTCCCTACTGGGAATGTGCCCGCAAACAGGGTACATGCCCTTGACCCGAATCGAACCTGGGACCTTTCAGTCTGCAGGCCGACACTCTATCCACTGAGCCACACCAGTCAGGGCTGTCCCAGCCTTTTTCTAGCCACAATTCAGGTTAGATTGGTCAGTGCCTACTTCCAATCTCTGCTTCTGGAACCTTCCAGGGTTGGATCTCGCTGCCCATCCTCGTTCCGTTTGCCTTCCACAAGGAAGGCCTGGCCCTGGGAAGGACCTCCCTGGAGTGAGCCCCTTTCAGACTGGCCACGGGCAATCACATGTGCCTGAGGGGGGGGGAGGCAGAGACCTTTCCCCAGCCTCCTCCTCTGTCCTCAGAATTCTTGCTGCTGTGACAATTCCAGGTGAAACAGGAGTTCCAGAATGCGGGCTCCTAGCCGGGCCGGAGAGGGCTGCTGGGTACAGGATCCGGAGCTCAGGCTGCACCTGAGCTTGGGGTCGGGGCCTGCTGGCTGTGGCTGGAGGGTGCCCGTTCCGCGTCTCGGCCATGGGCCTGGAGCTCTACATGGACCTGCTGTCTGCGTCCTGCCGCGCCGTCTACATCTTTGCCAGGAAGAACGGCATCCCCTTCGACTTCCAGTTTGTGGACCTGCTGAAAGGTTGGCACCCGCGGCCCCCCTGGACGGGCCTGGTCCTGGGGGTAGGCAGAGCACAGGGTGGGGGGTGTTTCTGAAAAGTAGAGAAGGAGACCAGAGGGGAGGTGGCCTCTCCCCAGACTCCGCAGGGGAAGGACAGGTTTTTGAGGGGATGGTAGGCCGTGCGTCTGTCCCCACTCATTCTGCCCCGCTGTGATGAATGGGCTCTTGGAGGGTAAAAGGGGAGAAAGCACTGCAGAGGAGCCTCGGGGCTCCCACCCAGTGTCCTCACCTTCTCCTTGTGGGACTCTAGACTCTTGTTACTGGCAGCACCCACCAAGGATGTCGGCAAAGGTACAGAGGTGTCGGGTCATCCCACATTCCACATCCCCCTAAGAGTCCAGAGGCAGTTTTAGCCTACACCCATCCTCCTCCGGCATTCAAACCTGCTCAGGGTGACACAGACCCAGTGAAGCTCAGGGGACTGGTCTCCAGCAATCCCTTATCCCAAGCACCGAGGGGGCTTTAAAAGCTCAACTTGTAGGCGAGCCTATACCCAGGTGCTCCGTAAATGAATGAGGTGGAGCTCAGAAATGTTTCCAGCCAGAGACAGCTGGTCCAGGAAAAGTTCTACCTCCTGCCCCCACACTGGGTGGGTGGCATGTGAATGACTCTTTTTGTTGAATTCTAGCTGTGTGCTAGGGCTGGGGCTGCCAGCTGGAGCTTCAGGGCCCAGAGTTGGGAGGGAAAGTGTTGTCCTGGTCACGGAGCCTGAATAGGAGCAGGAGTCCTGATTCTGATCTTTGCTCTGATCTTCCCTGACTTGCTCTCTGACCTGGGGCGAGCCATGATGTCCTCTGGGCCTCAGTTTCCCATGTTGAGCAAATGCAGAGAGGGACATTTCTGTCTCTGGTACACCTGGCTCTCTCTTCCCCGGGGGGTGTCTGCAGCCTCTCTTTCCTGCCCCTCGCAGGTTACCACCACAGCAAGGAGTACATTGAGATCAACCCTCTGAAGAAGCTGCCCAGCCTCAAAGATGGGAAATTCGTCTTATCCGAAAGGTAACAGCCTGCCCGGGGCCCTGCCGCCTCCTGTCTCTGCTCCTCCTGCAGCTGGTCTGCAGGCGCTGGCTGACGTATCTCACCATGGAGCATCTCCCCCAGACGTCGCAGCAGACAGATCACTAGCCCCGTGTACCCCATCACCCAGCTCCAGAAGTTGTCCGTCGGGGGCATGGGAGCCCCTGGCAGGTTTTCCCAGAGCAGTTGTGACCCAGGAACTGGCCCCCCCAAAGGGTGGTGCTTCCAGAGGTTGCAGAAAGGGCAGGTGAAGGGAGCGGCTATAGGGTCAAACCTCGGACTGACCTGGGGCAGAGCCCCGTACGAGTCTCAGCTTGGAGGGCAGAACCCTCCTGGTACAGTTAAGCCTGACCTTATAGTCTTCCCTTGTTCCGAGGTAGCTAACGGGCTGTGGTGGGTGCTGCCCAGACAAGGACTGGGTGAGGAAATGGGTTTGGAACTCGAAAGGACATTGTAAGCATGTTGACCCCTCCCCTTGATTTGCTTTGTCTGCTCTGACTGTAAAATAAAGCTTCTGCTTACAGGCTCTGTCGCTGTGTCTTCATCCAGACGCAGTGATTCACCTGGCCCGAGCTGTATTCTCTTCTCTTTCTTCTTTAATCCTCCACCCCCCTCTTCAGGCTCACCCCTGGCCAAACTGGACACAGTTCAGACAGGAGTGTTGGGCCAGTGAGCCAAGCTTTTGCTGCCTCTTAAGCCTCATCCCCTTTGCTGCCAATTCACTCTCTTCTCTCCGCTTCCCCCAGCTCCCCACTCCCAGGCCCCGCCTGACCAAGGTCACCAGCTGTGCCAAGCAGTCAGGAAAGCAGGGGGCCCTGGCTGGTCTGGCTCAGTGGATAGAGCCTGGTCCCGGGTTTGCTTCCGGTCAGGGGCACATACTTGGGTTGCGGGCTTGATTCCCCAGGAGGGGGATCATTGATGCTTCTATCTCTCTCTCCCTCTTCCTTCTGAAAAAACAATAAAAAAATATATATTAAAACAAAAAAAAAAGAAAGCAAGGAGCCCTAACGGGTTTGGCTCAGTGGATGGAGCGTCGGCCTGCGGACTGAAGGGTCCCAGGTTCGATTCCGGTCAAGGGCATGGACCTTGGCTGCGGGCACATCCCCAGTAGGGGGGTGTGCAGGAGGCAGCTGATGGATGTTTCTCTCGTCGATGTTTCTGTCTCTCTATCCCTCTCCCTTCCTCTCTGTAAAAAAAATCAATGAAATATATTAAAAAAAAAAAAAAGCAGGGAGGGGGGACCGGCTGGCGTGCCCTCGCAGTCTGGTGGGCTGATGGCCTTCGGGGGTCCTCCTGCTGGAAGAGTGTCACTACCCAGAGCCCACGGGGGCCGGACGCTCTGCATTGGGCGGAGGCCACACTGGGGTGGCGGCTGGTGCAGCGCCCGAGCAGTGCCCTCCCTCCCCTCCCCGCAGCGTGGCCATCCTCCTCTACCTGTGCCGCAAGTACAGCGCCCCCTCGTACTGGTACCCGCCGGACCTGCACACGCGCGCCCGCGTGGACGAGTTCATGGCCTGGCAGCACACGGCCATCCAGCTGCCCATGAGCAAGATGCTCTGGATCAAGGTGAGTGGGCCCCGCGCCCCTCTGTCCCCCCCAGCCTCATTCTCTCAGCTCCCTTCCTCAAGCCTCCTCGTTGGAGCAGTGCGGACGGAGCGTGGAGGGACCCACGGGGTGTGAAAGAGCCTTGTAAAGACCCAGAGAAGCCCTAACCGGCGTGGCTCGGTGGATAGCGCGTCGGACGCCTGCGGACTGAAAGGTCCCAGGTTCGATTCCGGTCGAGGGCGTGTGTACCTTGGTTACGGGCACATCCCCAGTGGGGGGGGGGGGGCGGTGTGTGTGTGCAAGAGGCAGCTGATCGACGTTTCTAACTCTATCCCTCTCCCTTCCCCTCTATAAAAAAATCAATAAAAATATATTTTTTAAAAAAACCTGTCGAAGGACGCTTGGGAGGGACAGATGTCACTCAAGCCGGGACAAGACTCAAGGCATTTCGTTCTTGGCTAGAATAGATCAGAGTGGGAGGGTCTGGACACACCAGGGATCTAAAGGTGATGCATAACAGTAATTTTTTAAAATACATATTTTATTGATTTTTTTTTTTATCAGAGAGGGAGAGGGAAAGAGATAGAGAGTAAGAAAAAGCTGCCTCCTGCACACACACACACACACACACACACACACACACACACCCTGGGGATATGCCGTAACCAAGGTACACATCCTTGACCGGAATCGAACTCGGGACCTTCCAAGTCCGCAGCCCCGTCGCTCTATCCACTGAGCCACCCGGTCAGGGTCACACAAGACTGATTTGCCACTGACGACGTGCGCATCTGTTCCGAGACAGTCAAGGCCAGGCGGGTTTGTGTATCTGAACTGACCTGAACGGCGTGGCTCCCGCTCGCGGCTCCGGGTCTGCGACGCTGGGCGGCAGGTGATTGACACAACGCGACGCTGGGCGGCAGGTGATTGACACAACGCGACGCTGGGCGGCAGGTGATTGACACAACGCGACGCTGGGCGGCAGGTGATTGACACAACGCGACGCTGGGCGGCAGGTGATTGACAACGCGAGCTTAGATCCAGGGCAGGGAAAGGGTGCCATGAAGAGAGGCCGTCGCCCGTAAGACAAGGCTCCCCTCCCGAGGCCTGGAGGGCCGGGCGTGAGCCGCCTCTCCCCTCCTCTCCCCGCCCCGGCCAGCTCCTGATCCCCATGATCACGGGCGAGGAGGTGCCCGCGGAGAAGACGGAGGAGGTGCTGGCTGAGGTGAAGGAGAACCTCAAGATGTTTGAGGAGCGGTTCCTTCAGGACCGGCTCTTCATCACCGGCGACAGCATCTCCCTGGCCGACCTGGTGGCCTTGGTGGAGATGATGCAGGTGCGGGCGGGCTCTGGGCTTGGCGGGCGGGGAGGCGGGCCGGTGAGGAGGAAGGCCGGAGGCTGCGGAAGCCAGGTCTGGGTGCGGCACTCCGTCGGGGCCACGGGAAACACAGGAAGTTTTTTTTTTTTTTTTAAATACATCTTGATTGATTTCAGAGAGGAAGGGAGAGAGGAGGGAGAGGTAGAAACATCCATGAGGAGAGAGAGAATCATGGATCAGCTGCCTCCTGCACGCCCCCCCCTCCCCCACTGGGAATTGAGCCCACAACCCGGGCATGTGCCCTGACCGGAATTGAACCCAGGGACCCTTTAGTCCGCAGGCCGATGCTCTAACCACTGAACCACACCGGCTTCGGATCGTGGTTACTGGTCTTGCTCCCAGGCCTTGAATCCCTCTCTGGGGGAGCCCTGGCTCGAGTGGCTCCTACTTTTCCTGCCATGGGTTCCGCCTTCTCCCAGAGATTCCCGTGTCCCCGATGAGGGTGGGAGGAATGGCCCCTCCCCATGTCCAACTCCCACTGTGGTCACACAAACGGGCTGGAATGGGAGACCCAGCAGGCAGCGTGAGGAACGGGCCCTCAGGGGCAAGATGTTCGGGGGCAGCGGGGAGTGGGGAGAGGGACAGCGGGGGGAAAGGGAAGAGGCTGGGGGAGACGAAGGGGCTCTCCTGCTAGAAAAACTAGACCAGGTTTTCCGGGCCGATCTGCATTGCACATGGACCAAGGACCAGGGCAGCCAGTTGCAAACACACCAGCAGGGTCTGAACTGGCCGTCCCTCCCGGCCTGCGGGGCTCCGTGCCTGAGCGGCGACCTATGAACCAGGAGGTGAGGGTTCAGTTCCCGGTCAGGGCACAGGCCCGAGGTGTGGGCTCCGACCCCAGTGGGAGCCTTGCAGGAGGCACCCGGTCGATGACTCTCTCTCATCATGGATGTTTCTCTCTCTCTCCCTCTCCCTTCCTCTCTGAAATTAATAAAAACATATTTGAAAAAAATAAATAAACTGGCCTGCACACCAGCTGGGCTGGAACTGGCTACCACCCCTGCATGCAGCAGTTGCCTAGTTACCCTACACACAGGTCTGCCCCCGAATACTCAGCAGATGCCTCTCAGACCCAGAGTCGGGGAGCTGCTTTGTGCAGGTTCCCAGGTTCGATTCCGGTCAAGGGCATGGACCTTGGTTGCAGGCACATTCCCAGTAGGGGGTGTGCAGGAGGCAGCTGATCCATGTTTCTCTTTCATTGATGTTTTTAACTCTCTATTCCTCTCCCTTCCTCTCTGTGAAAAATCAGTGAAATATACATCCTATATAATGAAAGGCTAATATGCAAATTGATCAAACGGCAGAACAACCAGTCGCTATGACACACACTAACCACCAGGGGGCGGATGCTCAATGCAGGAGCTGCCTCCTGGTGGTCAGTGCACTTCCACAGGGGGAGTGCCGCTCAGCCAGAAGCCGGGCTCACGGCTGAGGAGCACAGCTCGGAGGCCGGAGACTCTCCTGCCTCTGTGGCAGGGCTAAGCCATCAGTCAGACATCCCCCAAGGGCTCCCAGTCTGGGAGAGGGCGCAGGCCAGATTGAAGGACCCCTCCCCTCCCTGAGTGCATGAATTTCAAGCACCGGGCCTCTACTCTATATATATATATTTAAAAAAGACCCCTGACCACTAGCCTGGAGGGGGGGTTCTCGGAACTTCTATCCCCACCCCATCTCCGTGACAGAGCCTGGGACCCGTGCCCAGGCCCCGGGCTGAGTCTGCGGGCGGGGACCCACGGGGGCTGGGCCCCAGATGACCGTGTCTTCCGCCCTGTCTCCCCGCAGCCCATGGGGGGCAACCACAATGTGTTCGAGAACAACTCCAAGCTGGCCGAGTGGCGCACGCGGGTGGAGGTGAGCATCGGGCCCAGCCTCTTCTGGGAGGCCCACAACCGGCTGGTGAAGCTGAGCGAGTGGGACTGCTCCTCGCTGGACCCGGCGGTCAGAGAGAGGATCGCCAGCCTCCTGGAGAAGTTCAAGTAGAGGCCGCCCTCCCGCGGCGCCCGGCGGCCCGGCCCCCTGGGCCTCCTTCCGGGCACAGACACTGGAAAACGTTCTGTTTCTCTGTCCAATAAAGAACCAGAACCACCTCTGCGGCCGCTGACCTGCACCCTCGCCCTCGGGGTGGGCACGGGTCTGCGGGGAGAGGGAGGGGGAGCGGGTCCTCCCAGCTTCCCAAGGAATTTAAAAATGAAAGGTTAGCTGGGGTCCTAACGGGTGTGGCTCAGTGGATAGAGCTTCAGCCTGTGGACTGCAGGGCCCCGGGTTCAATTCTGGTCAAGGGCACGTACCTTGGTTGCGGGCACATCCCCAGTGGGGGGTGTACAGGAGGCAGCTGATTGATGTTTCTCATCGATGTTTCTGACTATCCCTCTCTCTGTAAAAATCAATAAAAATATATTCAAGAAAAGAAAAATAAAGGTTAGCTGGGGCGGGGAGGGGGTCGGTGGGAAGAGGCCACCCAAAGAACTTGTATGCGTATGTGCGTTTCCCATGACACAATTGGGCGGTGAAGGCCTGGAGTGGGGTGAGGGTGGGGGCGGGCTAGAGGGGGATCAATGAGGGAATAAAGGGGACGTCTGTAATACTTTCAACAATAAAGATCTAATAATAATAATAATAATAATAATAATAATAATAATAATAAAACACATAAAAACAATGAAATAGCCGAAACCGGTTTGGCTCAGTGGATAGAGCGTCGGTCTGCGGACTGAAGGGTCCTGGGTTCGATTCTGGTCAAGGGCATGGACCTGGGTTGTGGACACATCCCCAGTGGGGGGCGTGCAGGAGGCAGCCGATCCATGTTTCTCTCTCCTTGATGTTTCTGACTTTCTTATCTATCCCTCTCCCTCTCGGTACAAAATCAATACAATATATTTTTTTAATTCTCAAAAAAAAAAAAAGCCAATGAGCCAGCCACAGAGGACCGGGACCGGGAGCCCCAGGCTGACCCTCAGAAGGGGGACCCGCCCAGCGACCCCCCCTCTGGCTGGGACCTGAGCCCCAGGCTCCGGCCTCTCGGACACGCCCACCTGGCGGGGCGGGGCCAGCGTCTGGGCGTGGCCATACGGGGCGTGGCCAGCCGTTGGGCCTGGAATGACCGCCAGGGGGCGTGGCCTCGCTGCCGAACGGGTCCGCGCCTCCCCGCGCTCCGCGCAGTGTCCCGAGGGTCCCGGTCGCGAGTGGGGTCCCCGCCCCCGCCATGGGCCTGGAGCTCTACCTGGACCTGCTCTCGCAGCCCTGCCGCGCCGTCTACATCTTCGCCAAGAAGAACGCCATCCCCTTCGAGCTGCGCACCGTGGAGCTGCTCAAAGGTGTCCGGCCGCGGGGTTTCCGGGGACCGAGAGGCCGGGGAGGAGGAGCGGGGAGGGCAAACGTCGCTTGCGGGTATTGGGGAGATCCCCCCCTCCCCGCGCTACCCCCTTCCTGGGCCCACGGCGGAAAACGGCGAGCCACCCGGGAAGCTCCCGGATCGTGGGAACCGCTGGCCTCTGCTGGGTCAGAGTCCAAACCAGGGAGGAGGGGCCGCCGGCCGCGTGGCTCCGAGGCTGAACATGGACCTGTGAACCTGGAGGTCAGGGCGCATGCCTGGGGTGCGGGCTCCATCCCCAGTGGGGGGTGCAGGAGGCAGTGATCCATGGTTTTCTCTCTCCATTGATGTTTCTCTCTCTCCCCCTCTCCCTTCCTCTCTGAAATCAGTACAAATAAAAACGAGAGACCTGGTGAAGAAAGGGGTGCTTTTTTTTTTTTTTTTTTTTTTTTTTTTTTTTTAGAAAAGAGGCGTGGGAGGAGATGGGTTAGGTATAGAGACTGGGATCGGGTCCAGCCGCCTTGGCAGCCTCCCACTTGGGAGTTCTGCTACAGCTCCCACTGCCCCCACGTTCCTGCCCTTCTCTCCCCCACCCAGTCTGCACTGGAGCCCCTTCTATGCCTTTCTTTTCCTCCTCCTCCTCCTCCCCCACTGCTCCTCCTCCTTCTCCTCCCCTCCCCCCTCCTCTTCTTCCTTTCCCTCTCCTCTACCTCCTTCTCCCTCCTCCTCCTCCTCCTCCTCCTCCTCCTCCTCCTCCTCCTCCTCCTCCTCCTCCTCCTCTCCCTCCAACTTTGCCTTTATTCACTTTGTCCCGTTTCTCTTGCTCCTGATGGGGAGGGAGTGCTCCGTGGTGTACCCTGGGAAAGGGAGGAGGGTTTTGGGGGCTTGGTGAGCCCTACACCCTGAGCAAGAGGATTTGTCTCTTTGGCAAGGCCCCAAGGACACGCTGGCACACGGAGTCCTGGCACGAGGGTGCAGAACCCAGGATCGCCTGGAGGAAGAGTAGGGCGGTTTGCCCTGGCCCGGTTGGCTCAGTGGACAGAGCGTCGGCCGAAGGGTCCCGGGTTTCACTCAGGTCAAGGGCACGTGCCTGGATTGTAGGTTCCCCTGCCCTGGTCCGGTGTGCACAGGAGGCATCCAGTCCATGTGTTTCTCCCACATTGAGTTTCTCTGCCACGCCCTCTCCCCTCCACTCTCTGAAGTCCCCGGGCAGACGGGCGAGGATGAACACAGACAGCGGTAGGGTGACTCGGCCGAGCCGTCACCCAGCGCCTCCGCCTGCCTTCCTGCCCTTGTGCCGGCCTGTCCTGCTGTCGAAACCACCCTCCGTTCCCAGCCTCCTCTGTGGACTGCCACCTGCCCCGCCCGGGCTCCCTCTGCAGGGAGTGGGGCAGGAGAGGCTCGGGGACAAAAGGGTGTGCCGCCAGGATGTCAGGCAGAGGGGTGTCCCGGCCAGGATGTGAGCTAGAGGGGTGTCCCGGCCAGGATGTGAGCTAGAGGGGTGTGCCGAGGGAGGAGTTTCTCCCAGGAGAGGAGGGAGGGAGGGGGGTGAGGTCTCAGCTGGAGGGTTAAGGGATTGTGTGTAACTTTGACAAGCTTTCCCCAAAAGGCAGGGGTAATGGGGAGCTACTGAAGGCTGTTGAGCAGGCAGTGGTTAGACTTTTAATTTTTAAAAAATATATATTTTATTGATTTTTCACAGAGAGGGGAAGGGAGAGGGATAGAAAGTCAGAAACATCGATGAGAGAGAAACATGGATCAGCTGCCTCCTGTACGCCCGACACTGGGGATGTGCCCGCAGCCAAGGTCCATACCCTGGACCGGAATCGAACCTGGGACTCTGTCCGCTGAACCAAACTGGTTTCGGCTACGCTTTTAAAACTGTGTATGTTTATGTTGACCTCAGAGAGAAAGTGAGAGACGGAGAGAGAGAAACATCACTGATTGGCCGCCTGCTGCAAGCCGTCCACAGGGCGTGCGCTCTGACCGGGCACCCGACAATGACCTCCCAGCTCGTAGGTGGACACTCACCCCGGAGCCGCACTGGCCGGCGTCAGTGGAGGCCTGAGTGCCCGGCAGAAGCTCTCTCCGGGAGCAGCTGCAGGAGCAGAAACCCCTCGGATAAACTCAAGCCAAGGCCAGGGTCCCGTGGGGAGCGGCACAGGCCCTCCCAGCTCCCCGCTCTCCTCTGACCACCCGCCGTCCCCCTCCACAGGCCAGCACCTCAGCGATGACTTTGCCCAGGTGAACCCCCTCAAGAAGGTGCCTGCCCTGAAGGACGGGGACTTCACCTTGACGGAGAGGTAACTCGTCTTGTCCCAGCCCTCCACGATGAGACCCAGTCGCTGATCCACTGCCTCCTGCGCCCCCTGCTGGGGATGGAGCCTGCACCCCGGGCCTGTGCCCTGATCGGGAATTGAACCCAGGGCCCTTCAGTCTGCAGGCTGGCGCTCCGTCCACTGAGCCACACCAGCTAGGGCCACAGTGCCCGTTCTACACCCTTCACGTCCTCCCTCCCCTGCAGTGTGGCCATCCTGCTCTACCTGACTCGCAAGTTCAAGGTCCCTGACCACTGGTACCCTCAGGAGCTGGAGTCCCGTGCCCGCGTGGATGAGTACCTGGCATGGCAGCACACGGCGCTGCGGAAGAACTGCCTCCGGGCCCTGTGGCATAAGGTGAGGCCCCCACGGGGAGGGGGGCTCAAGCACCGTCACCTTCTCCTTTTCCGTTTGGGTAGTTCCTACTGACCTGACTTTGACGCCACTCATTCTCCCTTCTGTTGTGCTCAGGTTGCTGTGAGGCGCATCAAATACATTTTAAAAAATATATATATTTTGCCGAAACCGGTTTGGCTCAGTGGATAGAGCATCGGCCTGCGGACTGAAAGGTCCTGGGTTCGATTCGGTCAAGGGCATGTACTTGGCTGCGGGCACATCCCAGTAGGGGGCGTGCAAGAGGCAGCTGATCAATGTTTCTCATCGATGTTTCTGACTTTCTATCCCTCTCCCTTCTGCTCTGTAAAAAATCAATAAAATATATTAAAAAATATATATATTTTATTGATTTCAGAGAGGAACGGAGAGGGAGAGAGAAACATCAACGATGAGAGAGAGTCATTGACTGGCTGCCTCCTGCATGCTCCTCCCTATTGGGGATTGTGCCTGCAACCTGGGCATGTGTCCCTGACCCAAACTGAACCCGGGGTCCTTCAGTCTGCAGGCTGGTGCTCTAGCCACTGAGCTAACTGGCTAGCACCAGGCCTCACTTTTTTTTAATATACAATATAAGTCACGTACTGTTGATTCCTGTATCGTGGTTGAGGAAATCGAGGCTCAGAGGGTTTGCCTGTTTTGCTCTAGGTTCTGCAGCTTATGAGTGAGAGTGGAGACCTTAAAAGCCATCCTCTTATTTACTTCTACCTTAAAAGGGATTGCTCTTACGTCAGGAGGAAAAAGGTTATAAAATAGGTAGTTCCTAGGCCTGCCCTCTCCCCTCCACAAAGTCCAGGAGTCCTTTGATTCATTTTTTAAAAAATATATTTTATCGATTTTTTACAGAGAGGAAGGGAGAGGGATGGGAAGTCAGAAACATCAATCAGCTGCCTCTTGCACATCCCCTACTGGGGATGTGCCCACAGCCAAGGTACATACCCTTGACCGGGATCGAACCTGGGACCTTTCAGTCTGCAGGCCGATGCTCTATCCACTGAGCAACACCATTTTCAGCCCTTTGATCCATTCTTAAAGGGGTTTGAGTCAGGCAGAAGCCTCCAAGTCTCAGCCAATCAGAGCTTATGGCTCAGGAATAGTTCACTAGAGAGGGGTCCTTTGGGAATTTCCCTGCAGGCCTTCCCAGGATATGGAGCTGGAGGTCAAGGGTGCTTGCCTCCCTTCCCCAAAGGCTGGGCTGGCCCTATCCACCACCCCTCTCTCTCCCCGCTCTTGCCTGCCCACCCACCAGATAATGTTCCCCGTTTTCCTGCGCGAGCCCGTATCTCCCGAGACACTGGCCGCCACCCTGGCAGAGTTGGATTCGACCCTGCAGGTCCTGGAAGACAATTTCCTCCAGAACAAGGCCTTTCTGGTGGGGCCCCACATTTCCCTGGCCGACCTGGTGGCCATCACGGAGCTGATGCACGTGAGTGCCGTGGGCAGGGCAGCCCGCCGGGCTGGGTGGGTGGCCGAGGCCCTCCGCATGCCGCCCGCCCTGGTTCTGGGACGGTAAGCGTTTTTGAGGTCACCTCTTCTGGAGCTATGTGGTCCCCAGACCAGGCGGGTGCCGCTTGGCCTCGCCCATCGTCCCTTACCCTGCCTGCCCCGCCCCCCTCTCCCCTATAGCCCGTGGGTGCCGGCTGCCAGATCTTCGAAAACCGGCCCAAGCTGGCTGCGTGGAGCCAGCGCGTGGAGGCCGAGGTGGGGTCTCTCCTCTTCCAGGAGGCCCACGAGGTCATCCTGAAGGCCACTGACTTCCCGCCTGCGGACCCCTCCCTAAAGCAGAAGCTGATGCCGAGGGTGCTGGCCATGATACAATGAGCCGGGAAGCCCCCCCCCCATCTCCCCTCCCACCCTTGGCAGGTGACAACACTTTCCAGAGACCCCAGAGAGCAGGAGTGATTTGCCTGAGTCCCATTGTTCCTCAGGCCAGGTTCCTGCCCCCACTCCGTCTTCCATTGCTACCTGAAAAGCGTTGCAGGGGAATAGCACGCTCAGACCTTGTCTCCTTTAAGCACTCATTTTTCTTTGCAATTTGGGAAATAAACCGGGGCTTAGCCTGAGCCCCCACTTCTAACTCTGCCGTGTGATTTATCTGACCTTTCTTCTGCCCTGGTCTTGGTCTCTGTCCAAAGGATAACCCTCCTTTCTAGGCCCCGTGGGTCAGCTTCTCTCTGCTGGCTGCCAAGAGTGACATTAACAGCCCTCGGGCCTTCGAATTCCCAGGGGAAGTAATTTCCCAGAAAGCATAGGGGTCAGCAAGCACCCCCATGCGCAGGCTGTCGGCCTGGCGGTAGACCAGTTGGCTGGGCCGGCCTCCGAGAGCCCTGCTTCTGCCCCGACTCGACTCGGTTGGGGGAGGGGAAAATTGGATCGAAGCCTTCCTGGTTGCTACCGGTCCAAAGTTCATGCGCCTGGTGCCTCAAAAGGCCCAAACTGAAAGTTGGTTAGAGTTTGGAGTTAAGGAAAGGCGCAGGCTGAGAATAGGGGAGCCCGCCCGAGTGGTTCCTGGAGTCCATCTTCCCCAAGTCCAGAGTTTGGGCTTCTTTTAGGTCCAGAAAAGGGGAAACGGGAGCAGCTGTCTCTGTAGCACCCAAACCTCAGGCAGAATTCCTCCTGTTGGCGTGGCCGCACCCACGACTGAGCAGAAAGTGTTAGCCTGCCGGGCGTGGGAGCAAAGCAGGCTGGACAAGGTGGAGTCTGAGAGAGACTGAGCACTTCGCTCTGCTACCGGGTCAGGACTCGGCCACTCCGCCTTCACTGCCTGAGCCCTGAGCCGGAGCGGTGTGCTCAGGCCGCGTTCAGAAGAATATTCTGGCTGCTGGGGGAGGAGGCAGGGAGATTGGATATTGCAGTGACCCAGTCAAAGGTGACTGGTGGAGGGGGGCAGACCCCAATAGGGGTGGGGCACAGGCTCCTTCCAGCCTGGATGGAGGGGGCGGGTAGGGCTTCCTTAACTGGGAGCTTGGGGGACCCAGGAGGCTAGGCTGTTCTCAAAATTTCCAGTACTTGATCCTCTTGCTTTCTTGGGCTTGGGGGCAGGGTCTTCTCCCCGCTGCCCCCAAAAGACTTATTGATTTCAGAGAGGAAGGGAGAGAGGGGGAGACAGAAACATCAATGATGAGAGAGACTCATCCATCCGCTGCCTCCAGCACATACTCCACTGAGGATGGGGCCCACACCCCCGGGCCTGTGCCCTGACGGGGAATCGAACCCTGACCTCCTGCTTCACAGGTCATGGCTCAACCCCTGAGCCCTGGGGGCGCTCTTAGAGGACCGGCCATTATAGCCACGGGCCGAGGGGCTCCGGGGTCACAGCGGGGAAGGTGTGGGACCCCTGCAGACCTTACATGAACCCACAGGCTTCTGTCTGGGCGGGATGAACTGGAGTGAGGAATGGGACTCTGGGGGGTTGGGGAGGCGAGGCTGGTTCTCGGAATGTGGGACAGCAGGTCCAGACGCCCCAGCCTCCCCACTGGCACTGCCCACCGGCCTCGGGGAGGCTGCTGCCCCCCTTTCTCCTCCCTAGTGTCCTCAGCGCCTCTGGCTTCCTCCCCCTCTCAGCCTCCTCCCGGGGCCGGGGTCAGTGCTGGGGCGCCCCCGCGTCCCGTTTCCCGTTATCACCCCACCTTCCCCACCCGGTCCATTTGACAAAGGAAGACATTGAGGTCCAGAGAAGGGGTGTGACCAGGCCCCGAGCCCCAGCTGAGAAGGTGGGAGATGCGCGACGCCGCTGATTGGCCCGCAGATGTCCGAGCCCACCCAATGGGCGAGGAGGGAGTGGCGGGCGCGGGCCGGGTTGCGCGCGGGGGAGGGGGCCCGCGGGTCCGGCGGTTGCAGCCGGTGGTTCGCGACTTCCCGGACCCGTCTCCCTGTCTGGTCGGCCTTCGGCCTCCCCATCGGGCTTTCTACTGGACCTGCCTCTCAGCCCCTGCCGGCCGTCTACACTCTTCGCCAAGAAGATAGGCGTCCCCTTCGAGCTGCGCACGTGGAGCTGCTCAAAGGTGGGGGGGCGGGCCTGGTGGCGAGGCGGCGGCCTGGGGGCGGGCCTGAAGGTGGGCTGGGGGGGGGGCTGGGGGGGGCGGGCCGCCTGGGGAGCCAGGGGGTGGGGGCGGGCTGGGGGTGGGGCTGGGGGCGGGCGGGCGCCTGGGGGGCGGGGCGGGCGGGGCGGGGCGGGGGCGGGCCTGAGGGCGGGCCGCTGCGTGCAGACCACCCCCGCCCTCGGGCACCGCCTCTCCATCTGGCTGCGTGTACAGACAGGCAGACAGACTCCAGCGCAGAAATGTAGCAGCAGTTGTCAGTTGTGTATTTTTTATTTTTAAAAATATATCTTATTGATTTTTTACAGAGAGGAGGGGAGAGGAATAGAAAGTCAGAAACATGGATGAGAGAGAAATATCGATCAGCTGCCTCCAGCACCCCCCCCCCCCCACACACACACACTGGGAATGTGCCCGCAGCCAAGGCAAATGCCCTGGACCGGAATCGAACCTGGGACCTTTCAGTCCGCAGGCCGACGCTCTATCCACTGAGCCACACCGGTTTCGGCTATTTGTAATACTTTATACAAAAAAATTTTTTTTAAATGCTATCTTGGTTAAAAATGAATAAAAGGAAGATTCTGGATGTCGGGTGGGCGTGGCCAGAGACCTGGGCGGGTCCCGGGTTCACCCCCTGCCTCACCGCTCTGCCCACAGGCCAGCATTGCAGCGATGACTTTGTCCAGGTGAACCCCCTGCGGAAGGTGCCCGTCTTGAAGGACGGGGACTTCACCTTGGCTGAGAGGTGACGGGCCCTGAACTTGCTGCATGGCGTGGGGGGCTGGCCAGCGCCCTGGGCCCACCGCCCATAGCCTGTGACGGGGTTATGTTCTGTGAGCAGCTGTGCTAGCACCAGGATGGAGCGGGGCTTGAAGTGGGCGGAGATGCCGGGGCTGGGCGGGCACCTGGCATCGGTCCTGTTGTGTCCGTTCTTTGACTAGGTTGGGGACTGGTGCCGGGTGCCGGGTGAATTGCCCTCACCCTCAGGGCTCATCTGGGTGCCCCCGTTTCTGTGGAAGCTTTCTCTGAGAACCCACCCCCCCCACCCCGTTCTGAAATCCCATCGCAGGTTTGTTTTTTACTTTGTGCCCTTAGTTCAGAGGATGGGATAGCTCAGCGTAGCGCTGTGTGACTTTGGGAAATCACCTGCCCTCTCTGAGCCTCACATTCCTACTCTGCCCGCACGGGGAATGAAACACACGCCAGGAGCCGAGGCCTGTCCCGCCCAGGGCCTGGCCCCTGAGTAGTAGCCTCAGAGAAGTGACTGGGACACTCCCTGGCCCCTGCTGTCTCCCCCCCCCCCCCCCGCCCCAGTGTGGCCATCCTGCTGTATCTGAGCCGGAAGTATGAGGCCCCTGACCACTGGTACCCCCAGGACCTGCAGGCCTGTGCCCGGGTGGACGAGTACCTGGCGTGGCAGCACACGGCCCTGCGCAGCAGCTGCTCGCTGGTCATGTGGCAGAAGGTGAGCCTGGGCGCGGGGACCCTCCCGGCGGGGCCTCTGGGGGCGGCACCTTCCGTTTAAAACCGTGACGGCGAACCTATGACCCGCGTGTCGGCGCTGACACGCGTAGCCATTTTAGTGACACTGGGCCGCCTGTGGTCGCGTACAGAGAAGTATGGTTTTTTTACTCGAGGTGACACACCACCCGAGTCATGCTCAGTTTTTTGGCGAATTTTGACACGCCGAGCTCAAAAGGTTGCCCATCACTGGTTTAAAAACATTCTGTTCTGCCCGGCCGCCGAGGCTCAGGGCTGAGCATCGACCTCTGAGCCAGGAGGTGAGGGTTCGATTCCCCGTCAGGGCACAGGCCCGGGATGTGGGCTCCATCCCTAGTGGGAGGCGTGCAGGAGGCAGCCGGTCCATGGTTCTCTCTCATCATGGATGTTTCCGTCTCTCTCTCTCATCATGGATGTTTCCGTCTCTCTAATCCCCTCTCCCTTCCCCTCTGACATCAGTAAAGATGTATTTAGGGAAAAGAGTCCTCCTTGAGCTCTGGGGGCTGGGGGAGGAGCCCGCTCAAGCTGGAGGGGCCGGAGCCTTTGTGTGCAGAACGGAGGGAAGCCCAGTGAGCAGAGTGTGGCGCTTTGCTCCTTAAAAGGCTGGTCCGCGCCCAGGAGTGCCGGTGTCGCTTGGGAGTCTCAGGCCGCACGCACCCCAGCACACTGCTCAGGAATGAGCTCTGGGGCCAGATGGAGAGCCAGCCCCAGGAGTCTGGGGGTGGGGGTGTAGGAGGTGGAGGTGGGGGAGTGACAGCGGCTGCACTGCTGAGGCCTTTGTGGTGAGGGCAGAGGGAGCCAGGGAAGGCTGGAGGCAGCGGGAAGGCCCGGGATGGTAGCGGCTCTGTGAGCATCTGCCCAGGGTGGGGGGGAGATGAGGCCTGGGCAGGGGCGGGTGGTGGCTATGGGTGGAGGGGGGTGGGCGGGAGCAAGGAGAAGCAAGGCTGGGCTTGGGGCAGAACCTCAGCCCTCTCCGGCCTGCCCCCCACCAGATGATGCTCCCTGTGTTCCTTGGCGAGCGGGTGCCCCCCGAGACATTGGCATCCACTCTGGCCGAGCTGGACAGGTGCCTGCAGCTGCTCGAGGACAAGTTCCTGAAGGACGAGGACTTCCTCGCCGGGCCCTCCATCTCGGTGGCTGACGTGGTGGCCATCACGGAGCTGATGCATGTGAGTAGGGGGGAGGAGGGGACGGGGGGGCCAGTGTGGCCCACGGGGCAGGGGGCGCCTGGGAGGGAGCCAGGGTTCCAGCTCGAGCTGCCCTTCCTGGCTGCGGACCCAGGGCGTGTACTTCCTTCTCTGCGCCTCAGTGTCCTCATCTGTGAAATGGGGCTTTAAAACCCCACCCTGCAGGGAGATCGAGGGCTTTCTCAGTGTCTCCTGGGCGGGGACCCCAGCCATCACACGTGGGGCAGAGGCGAGAAAGGCCACGGGGGGGAGGGGAGGGTCCCTAAGCCGGTCACGCTGTCTTTACGGCTCCCTCTCCCCACAGCCGGTGGGCGCCGGCTGCCACGTCTTCAAAACCCGCCCCAAGCTGGCCGCCTGGCGCCAGCGCGTGGAGGCGGAGGTCGGGCGGGACCTCTTCCAGGAGGCCCACGAGGTGGTGCTGAAGGCCAAGGACCTGCCGCCCGTGGACACCGCCATAGTGGACCAGCTGAAGCCCCTGGTGCAGGTTTTGCTGTAGTGACGGGCGGGCCTGCGGCCCCCGATGGAGCCTGTTGTCGAAATAAAGACATGGAGCTGCCTCTCTCCTTGGCCTTGAACAAGACACCCCGAGTCTCTGTTCTCGAGATCCCTCCACGCAGCAGGCCCTCGTTCCTCCTTTTGTCCGTCTTCTTACTCCGCTCTTGCCCCTTCCACTCCAACTCGCTGGAGACCTCTGAATGAGCTTGACTTATTATTTTTTAAAAAATATATTTTTACTGATTCAGAGAGGAAGGGAGAGGGAGAGAGAGAGAGGGGAGAGAGAGAGAGAAACATCAGTGATGAGAATCAGGGATCGGCTGCCTCCTGCACGCCTCCCACTGGGGATGGAGCCGGCACCCCGGGCCTGGGCCCCGACCGGGAGTGGAGTCATGACCTCTTGGGTCATATAAATGGACGCTCAGCCATCGCGCTGCACCGGTCGGGCTCCGTGATGTTTTCATCTGCAACCCAAACAGCTCCGAAACGCCGATGGGGGTACCAGGCTAGTCATACCAACAGATTTCCATGTTTCATTTCATTTTATATATTTTTTAGATGCCCACGTTTTAAAGAACACCTCTGTTTGGCCTCTAAAACATAAGACACGGTAGCCGTGGCCAGTGCTGCTGGGTTGCTTGGAGCTTTGTCCCGGCTTCCGTTCCCAGTCCGGGCACACGCCCAGGTTGTGGGTCCCGTTCCTGGCCAGGTGCGTGCGGGAGGCACCCAGTGTTTCCCTCTAAAAATGCATGTCGCCGGGTGAGAATTAAGATTAAGGTACCGTCAGCATTGGCGGTCATTCTCCTGGGACCTGGCTCCCACCCGCTGCTGGACGGCTCCTCACTGAGGCAAAACTGTTACAGGGGCCTGAGGACACAAGGACAGATGTCCGGGCCAGGCAGGGATGCCCTGAACCTGAGCCCCTTGCCCCAGCCCCACGTGTCACCCACACGTGTCACCAGGCCTCCTGATCATGAGCAGTGCAGGTTCTCCCACTGAGCATGAAGTTGCCTAACTTTTGTTCTTTTTTTTTTTTTTAAATATATTTTATTGATTTCTTACAGAGAGGAAGGGAGAGAGATAGTTAGAAACATAATTGAGAAACATCGGTCAGCTGCCTCCTGCACACCCCCCACTGGGGATGTGCCCGCAACCAAGGCACATGCCCTTGACCTGAATCGAACCTTGGACCCTTGGGTCTGCAGGCCAATGCTTGCAAACTGGTTAGGGCGAATTTTCCTGACTTTGAAGTGGTGGCAATGCATTAAACCATTTTAAATTCTCAACGTTCTCGGGCTCATCCTGGGGAAGGCCCCTGCAGGTGTGTGTAAGGGGAGGGGAGATGAGGGGTTCCGGCCCTCCATCTACTAGCAAATGGTAGAGATGCACTTACTAACTACAGAAACCACCGGAAACGGAAAGAGGAGGCGCGGGAGGGGGCGGGGCTGGCGGTGGGCTGGGCCAGGATTCTGCCAATGGCTCCGGCGGTGAGGGCCGGGCACTGGGACCTCCGAGCCCAGGCTGATGACCCTCCACGGTGAACCTGGAGGTCACGGTCAGGGCCCGGCCCGGGTGCGGGCTCCATCCCCAGTGGAGCCCATGCCAGAGGCAGCCGGCCCATGACTCCCTCTCATCATGGATGTTCCTCTCTCTCTCCCTCTCCCTCGCTCTCTGACATCAAGAGGACCCACATATTAGAAAAAGAAAAAAGTTAAAAAAAAAGGGACTTCCGGAAACCTGGGCCAGAGTCCACAAAGGTTTTCTGCGGAGGCGGGAGGCGCGGCCTCGGCAGCCAATCGGGAGGCGCTGCGTGCCCGCAGAGCCAATGAGGAGCCCGCTTGCCGGCGCCCCGCCCCGCCCCGCCCCGCCCCCGGTGGGGGTCTCGGGAGCAGCCCCGGCCGCAGCCTCTCCCCGCCGGCGCCCCGCACAAGGCCTGCTGCCCGCCATGCCCTTCCTGGAGCTGGACACCAACCTGCCGGCGGCCCGCGTGCCCGCGGGGCTGGAGAAGCGGCTCTGCGCAGCCGCCGCCGCCATCCTGGCCAAACCCGAGGACGTGAGCGTGGGCCGGGGGGGCGTCCGGGGCTCCCCGGGGCTGGGGTCGCGCTCCGTCCACTCCCCGACTCCCCCTTAGTGACTCCGCCGCCCAGGGACCCCACCGAGCCGCTGGCTTCTCGCTCTCCACGATCGCGCCCCCCCACCCCGTCTGCTCAGTGTCGCCTTCTCCGGCCACGACACCGACGTGACCTCCGAGGACCGCGGCCCTCACCCCCCGCCCTGACCCCGCGGGCCGCCCCGCGCCGGCGTCAGGAGAAACTCCCGTGTCCCCCGCAGCGCGTGAACGTGACGGTGCGGCCCGGCCTGGCCATGGCGGTGGGCGGCTCGGCCGATCCCTGCGCGCAGCTGACGGTCTCCTCCATCGGAGTGGTGGGCACGGCCGAGCAGAACCGGGACCACAGCGCTCGTTTCTTCGAGGTCCTCACCAAGGAGCTGCAGCTGGGCCAGGACCGGTGCGTGGGGGCCGGAGCGCCTCCAGGGGGCTGTGGCCCACGTCTGGGCCTATCCTAAAGGGGTGGGGGGCATACCTTGCCCGGAAAGGTGTAGCGTCTAGGGCTGGTGGTGTGGGGGCACCCTTGGAGTGAAGGAAGTTCTGGCTGTGAGTTCTGGGTGAGCCCGCTGCCCAGCAGCCGTCATCCCGCCCCTGACATGCCCCCCGCCCCGTTGGACCGAGAACATCATGGGGCGAGCAGCTTGCAGCATCTGCCTGGTGGGCTAGGGCAGCCTGGGGGGGGGGGACCCCCGTCGTGGGCATGCCTGGCCAGGGGGTCTTAGGATAGGAGGCTTTGGCCAAGGAGCTGATGACATCTCTTTTCTCTGTCCCCGGAAGGATCCTTATCCGCTTCTTCCCCCTGGAGCCCTGGCAGATTGGCAAGAAAGGGACGGTCATGACTTTTTTGTGACCGGCACAGAGCGCACCCGGGGCGTCCGTGAGCTGGCCACCTCTTCCGGAGAGGTCTCCTGGCAGAGGGTGGGGCTGGTGGACGCCAGCTTCCGGCACCCCGATCTGCAGACACGCCTGTGGACCTCGCAATCCTCCTCTTCCCCGTCCTCATGCCAAATAAATGAAGGGAGCTTCGTCTTTCAAACGTGACTTCCTTTCCTGACCAGGGCGTTCTGTTCATCCCGGGCGGTGGGGCTGGCTTATGAGGTGGGGTGCTTCCTGCCTTCAGGGGTGCTGTCTCATGGCTTGTACTGAGGCTGCCCAAATTGGAAGACGGGCCCTAGCCAGTGGACAGAGCATCGGCCTGCAGAGTGAAGGGTCCTGGGTTTGATTCTGGTCAAGGGCACATGCCTGGTTGCTGGCTCCATCCCCAACCAATAGGGGGCGTACAGGAGGCAGCCAATCAATGATTCTCATCATTGATGTTTCTCTCCCTCTTCCTTCCTCTCTGAAATCAATATACACACACATCTATCTATCTATCTATCTGTCATCATCATCTATCTATCTCTATCATCTATCTATCTAGAGCTTGGCGTTCCTTAGCAACCTGCCCAGCTGTTTCGCTACTCATTGCTTCCACCTGCACGAGTGTCTTGCTTCTCAGATGGGTTCAGGGAACACAGGTTGAGTGAGAATGAATGAGTGAAGTGCCCAAGGAGGGATTCAGGCCTAGCCCTGGTCAGGACGGTAAGGCTGAAACAGCAGCCTCCTATCTGGCCTCCACCTTAAATCTCTGAGCACCATGCTGGAGGGTGAGTGATGTCGCCTGTTTTCTGCAGGGGGTGGAGTGGGAGGGAGTGGGACTGGCTCCTCCTCCTCCTTCAGCAAGAATGCAAGCCCTACCCAGTTTGGCTCAGTGGAGAGAGCATTGACCTGCGGACTAAAGGGTACCAGGTTCAACTGGGTTGCTGGCTCGATCCCCAGTGGGGGGCGTGCAGGAGGCAGCCAATCCATGATTCTTTCTCATCATTGTTTCTCTCTCCCTCTTCCTTCCTCTCTGAAATTAATAAAAATAAAAAAAACTGCATAAATAAGTGGAGCAACAAAGGGATGTTTCTCCCTGCCCTCTAAAGTCAAGCAATAAAGAAAACTTTAAGAAGGTTGATGGCTTCATTATTTTTGTGAATCGGGATATCAGTGAAACTTGATTGTACTGAACTGACACTGAATTCTTCACGCTTTTACTGTCTCTGGGTGTCAAAGAGGAAGCCTAGCGTTCCTGTGTAAGGAATCCTTGCCGGACTCAAGGAGCTGTGCATTCCAACCAGCGTGAAGCTCTCCCCAACATGCTTGGCTCTCTCGGCCGGAGTCCTGGTCAGATGCCTTTCCCCCTGGACCCTGTCTGGGGCTCTGAAGTTTTGTGATTCCCTGCCTGGCCGCTCCTTTACCGGATCTTGGTTTCTTTTTTCTTCTGTTTCAATAGTTGATTGTATCTATTTTGGGGGCTTCTGCTCCTTTTCAGAAGAGATGACAAGTAAGGGGAACGCTGTTCCTCCCCTGGTTCCTTCTTAAGTGTTCCAAGTTTCGTTAACACCTGTTAGAGCATCTGCCTGCGGACTGGAGGGTCCAGGTTCGATTCCGGTCAAGGGCATGTACTTTGGCTTCGGGCACATCCCCAGTGGGAGGTGTGCAGGAGGCAGCCGATCCATGTTTCTCTCTCATCCATATTTCTAACTCTCTCCCTTCCTCTCTTAAATAAAAAACTTAAAAAAAAGTGTTCCAAGTTTATATTGCTCTCATTTTTCAAAATATATGTTTTGTTTTGTTTTTTTTTAAATTTCTGAGAGGGAGAGGGGGAGAGAGAGAAACATAAACGAGAGAATCATGGATCGGCAGCCTCCTGCACACCTCCTACCAGGTCTGAGCCCGCAACCCGGGCCTGTGCCCTGACTGGGAAACAACCCTGAACTCCTGGTTCCTAGGTCGACGCTCACCAGTGAGCCACGCAGGCCGGGCTCCCTTGCCTTCACACCTGCCCCAGGTTGTAACCACGCCTCCTGGGGCCAGGCACCAGGCACCAGGCACCGGGCTCTGGTGGCGCTGAGCGTCCCTCCACGAGCCGACCCCGAGGCGCAGTCAGGTCGCTGGAGAGCGCCCGGCGGTTGTGAGCGGCGCCCCACTCGCCAGCAGGCTTTTAACCAACCGGACGGCGGGCGCGCGGCGCGGGCGCCCTCGTTGATTGGCTGGCAGAGCCGGCGGCGCGTGCGCCCTCGTTGATTGGGTGGCGGAGCCAGCAGCGCAGCCAATGGGCGTGCTCCTTGTTGTCAGGCGCGCGACCGGCTGGCAGGCGCGGAGGTCTCGGCGGACCGGCGGTTGCCGTGGAGACGCCCGGTGAATTCCCAGACGGCGCGTTTCGGGGGGCGGCTCCGGGAGGTGCGGTGCGGCTCTCCCGAACCTGAGGAGCGGCGGGCGCGGGTCCGAGGCCGGTGCGGACTCGAGAGGCTCCCGGGCAGCCCCATTGCCCGTAGCGCAGGAAGCAGAGGCCGGAGCGTCGGCTGCCTCGCGGGCCGTTTCGCGGCTCTGAGCGCCGCCCTGGGGAGCCCTTGAACGGGCTCCGGTCGCGGGAGGGGTTCCCTGTGACCGCAGCCGGAGCCACCATTGATTCGGCGTCTGCCGGGGGCCAAGCCCGGCGCTGAGGAACCCCCTGCCTGGCGTCCTTTTTCTCCGCCTTCGCCGCAGCCCCGCGAGGTGAGTGCGTTCAGCGCCAGGCACGGGAAACTGAGGCCGGCGGGGGGACGGCCCGACTCCGGGCTGGAAACGTGGCCTGGGCTTGGGGGCGCCGGTAGGTCCCTGCACCGATGGCTTCGGGAGCCGCTTCGCTCCCTGGGGCCGGGGTTACTGCCGTCATCACCGCGGGACGGCCGGAGTCTACGGCTGAAACCGAAATGCCCTCAGAGCGGTTTCGTTGGGGTTTGGCTTACTTTTGTGGCAAATGTAAAAATAGCCTCTCTGTTTACATGGGTTTCCCATTCAGAGCATTTCGTATAAATGGGGTCCTATATCACGTGGCTCGAGACTGGCTTTTTTTCAGAGAGCTTCGTATCTTCCTGGCTCACCCACGTTGTCAGTAGTTCATTCCTTTTTTAAAATTTTTATTTACTTTATTTTATTTTTTTAGGCAGGTAGGGCAGGCAGGAAAGTTCATTCCTTTTTATCGCCGGCCAATACCCCGTTATTTGGATATACCACATTTTCCTGATCTGTTCGTCAGTTGACGTTAGGTTTGTTTCCACTTTCCGGTTATTATGAATAATGCTGCTATTCACATGCCCTCATTAATACTTTTAAAAAAATATTTTTGTTGATTTCAGAGAGGAAGGGAGAGGGAGAGAAACATCAGTGACGAGAAAGAATCGATCGGCTGCCTCCTGCACACTGGAGATGGAGCTGGCAACCCGGACTTGTGCCCAGCCCAGACTCGAACCCTGGACCGCCTAGGGCCTCATTAATTTTTTTAAAAATATATATTTTATTGATTTTTCATAGAGAGGAAGGGGGAGGGATAGAGAGGTAGAAACATTGATGAGAGAGAAACATTGATGCCTCCTACACACCCTCTATTGGGGATGTGTCCCGCAACCAAGGTACATGCCCTTGACTGGAATCGAACCTGGGACCCTTGAGTCCGTAGGCCGATGCTGCATCCACTGAACCACACCGGTTTTGGCTCATTAACTTAAAAAAATATATCTTACTGATTTTTAAAAAGAGGAAGGGAGATGAATAGAGAGTTAGAAACGTCGGTGAGAGAGAAACATGGATCAGCTGCCACTGGAGATGTGTCCGAAACTAAGGTACATGCCCTTGACCGGAATCGAACCTGAAACCCTTGAGTCCATAGGCCCACGCTCTATCTAGTGAGCCGCACGGTCAGGGCAATGATTATATTGGTGGTAGCGTCTCTGAGGTCATGGTGTGGCTGTGGTCCAGTGACTGCATCCACACCTCCAGCTGTGGCCATTGAGGTGGTTTGCAGGGTCTTGCAGTGACAGTGCTGCAGTGCGCATGTCATACGTATTTTCCCGCTGTTGGAAGCACACCTTCAGGGAGTGGGTTGGCTGGGTTGAAAGCTGCTTTTGTAATTTTGTCAGGAACCCCCTCCAGGGGGCTTGGACCAAGTTGCATCCTCCACCCACAGCCAGAGCGCGAGGCCCGCTTCCCTGCAGCTTCCCCAGCAGAGGGCGCTGCTGTCCTTCTTTAATCTCCGCCCTGTGAAGGATGAGGGGTGTTTAAAATTTCATTTCTCTAGTTAATGTGAACGTTTGAACAGATCATCATCTGTTTGAGAGAGCCAGTTGTATGTCTTTTTTGGTGCATCGTTTTCTAATATATTTCCCTCCATTCTTTTTTTAAAACTTTAAAAAATATATTTTATTGATTTTTTACAGAGAGGAAGGGAGAGGGATAATTAGAAACATTGATGAGGGGGGGAGGGGTGGGGGGAGGGATGGGGAGGGGGGGAGGGGCGAACACACAGCCCTTCCCAGGCAGTGGCCCCAGCCTGGGTGCCCGGAGCCGGAGGCCCGGCTGGGGGCTGGCTCTTGGCCGGCCCTGCATTGGGACACTCTTGGCTCTTCATAGGCCCTCTCTGACCTTTGCCCTCTCCATCCGGGAGACTGGTGGACTGTGCGGCCTCGCAGGTGATGGGAAGCGGCAGCTGAAGCTTGAAGCATGGTGAGGACGGGTGCTAGCTGTTCTCCACTCCTGGGGGAGGGGGCGTTGTCCCGAGTGGGCCCTGAAGGCTGTCCCTGTGGCAGCCTTCCTCCTGGCTGTCGGAACATTCGAGGGTGTGACCGCTTGACCTTCTTCTGTCAAGCGACTTGCAGGCCTCACCCTGGTTGCTAGAAAGGGCAGAGTTAGCCCATGTTGCTGGGACCCGCTATTCCAGTTCCCGGGTCCTCTGGGTTGGGTGGTTGCTGGGAGTCCCCGGCTGTGTCCCCTTCACAGCGGACAGTGCCCAGGACACGCTCCCTGACAGATCGGTGTGACCCCCCCCCCCCCGACACGTTCTGGCCTTCTGTGACTGAGCCCACAGGCTCACTGCGGGGGCCGCTCTGTTCACGGGCGCGAGGCAGGTGTCCCCGTGGTCTCCCTGCAGCGGGGGAGGGACCAGGTTGCGGGATCCCATCGGAGCGTGCCCAGAGGGAGGCGGGCATGGCTCTGCGCTGTTTGCACAGTGAGCTGCACGTGCTTGGCAGTTGGCTACGTTGATGGGCTGGGTTCCGGTCAAGCTTATTCATTTTATAGCCGGTCCGCAGAATACTCTGCTACGTTTTGTTTTTGTTTGTTTATTTAAGAACCTTTGTCTTATACAACAAGCAACCTGCAGGGCCGTTGCTTCTCCTCTGCTACATTGTAGCGCTTAGTAAGAATAGCGTTTAGTAAGAATGGCCTCGAGTGGACCTTGAGACCCTTGTCCTAGCTAATACTTCTTTTTAAAAAAAATTTATTGTTGAAAGCACTACAGATATTCCTCTAACACTTTTTTAAACCAGATAATCTCTTATTTTTTATTATTTATTTTATTTATATATATATATTATTGATCTTTTTTACAGAGAGGAAGGGAGAGGGATAGAAAGTCAGAAACATCGATGAGAGAGAGACATCGATCAGCTGCCTCCTGCACACCCCCCTACTGGGGATGTGCCCGCAGCCAAGGTACATGCCCTTGACCGGAATCGAACCCGGGACCTTTCGGTCCACAGCTGGCGCTCTATCAACTGAGCCACACCGGTGAGGGCGAGCTCTCGTTCTTGTTGCCCACATTCTGGGAGGCGTGGCTGTGAGGCAGAATAGGCCCTGGAGCAGGTTGTGTGCATGGTGGGTTGTTGACGGACGTGTTGTCTGAAAGCAGCCCTTCCCCACCTCCGCCCGCAGATCCGAATCGCGGCCTTGAACGCCAGCTCCGCGGTGGAGGACGACCACGAAGGGAGCTTCAAAAGCCACAAGACCCAGACCAAGGAGGCGCAGGTGAGCCGCCCGGCCCTGCTCTCGGGCGGCCCTGCTCTCGCTCTGTGGTGGCCCCGTTATACGGCACTCAGATGTGTCCTTCGTGGGGCTGGGGGGGAAACTGGGGGGTGGGCGTGCTGGGATTTCACGGCAGAGGGTACAGCCGGCAGTTAGCGGGGCCTCGCCTTCAGCCCCCGTTACATACGTGTTTGGCATAAAAAAGACACCCCTCGTCCTCGTCCTGCCCGCCCGTCTATGTCTGTAGGAAGCAGAGGCGTTTGCCTTGTATCACAAGGCCCTGGACCTGCAGAAACACGACCAGTTTGAGGAGTCCGCCAAGGCCTACCATGAGCTGCTGGAGGCGCGCCTGCTGCGGGAGGTGAGGTGCCAGCAGCCCCCCAGCCCCCCGACATTGGACACACTGTTTCCCCGTCTGCCCCTTGGCTTCCGCCTGTGGGTGTGCCTGTGGGGTGCTGTGCGGGGTAAGAATCTAGGGCAGCAGGTGGGATGGTGCCTGGTGCATAGTTCAGAGCCGGAAGTGGCCGCTGTCACCATTCTTCGTCTCCACAGCCGCGCTGTCGGGGGTCGGCGGCTGGGGAGCCAGGTGACAGTAGGAAATAATGGCTGAGGCTTGATTTTGAGCTTTTCAGTGTTTTGGGTGGGTTCTTTTAAGAGCTCTGGGATAGGATTAGACGAGGGATCTTCCCGAAGCTTCTGGGGGCCTGCCTGTTGGGAACATGAGGAGTGACGTGAGGACATGACCTGTGCCCGGACACGGCTGGCATTGGGCTCGCCCTGGGAACTGCGGGGCCAGCCAGGGTCCGGGTCCGGGTCCGGGTCCGGGTCCGGGTCCGGAAATGCTTCGCTCACGCCGTGCTCGGAGCGGCAGGCTTTCTAGCCGGTGGTTTCTCAGAAGCGGTGTTCTCTGAGAGTTGTCGTAATTTTTCACATAAAGCACGCCTACAGTCTTTTTTTTTCCACACAGAGAGGAAGGGACAGGGATAGAGAGTCAGAAACATGGATGAGAGAGAAACATCCATCAGCTGCCTCCTGCACACCCCCCACTGGGGATGTGCCCGCAGCCAAGGTACAGGCCCTTGCCCGGAATCGAACCTGGGACCCAGTCCGCAGGCGATGCTCTGTCCACTGAGCCACACCGGCCCCGGCAGGCATGCGGTCTCTGTGCTCTGTGGGCCCTCGTTCACTGTAGATACCGGGGCAGGAATTCTTGCCCTGACGTCGCAGCGCCTCCTGGGACCTGACTTCAGAGGTGGGGGAGCTCGTGGACCGCGACACGGTCCAGCACCTGGAGCTCGGCCTCCGCCTCCTGCGCCGCCTCTTCCCGCTGAGGACCTGCAGGCCTGCTGTCCCCGGGGAGTCCCCTCCCCTCTTGTCCCCATCTTCGCACCTGCTCTGGGGCCACTGGCTGGCTTCCTGACGCCGTAAATGTCTCTGTCCGGACTTGGACCCTCGGGCAGGCGGCAGCGGCGGGAGAGTCCCCGTGCCTCTGGGCGCCAGGCTGCCTGCGGGCGGCTCGGGGTAGTCTGGCCTCCTCTCTGTGCCCGAGCGCGAGGGCTCCTCAGAGCGGCGGTGCAGCCTCTCTCTCTCAGTGAGCGTGGCAGCGGCCCCAGCGTGGCACAGAGCGGCCGGGGGAGCCGGCGTCCTGCCCGCCTGCGGCTCAGGGCCTCGGTCGCCGTGCGGCCGTGTGTTCTGCTCCCAGGCGGCCCCGTCGGGCGACGAGAAGGAGGGCTTGAAGCACCCGGGGCTGATGCTCAAGTACTCCACGTACAAGAACCTGGCGCAGCTGGCCGCCCAACGCGAGGACCTGGACACGGCCATGGAGTTCTACTTGGAGGTGCGCGCCGGCTCGCTCGCCCCCTGGTGGTGTGGGAAGGTCTAGGTGGAGCGGTGAGGTGTGGTCTGACTGGCTGCAGAGTGCATTTATTTACTTGTTAATCCCCTCCTGACGGTATCTGTCCATTGATTTTCAGAGGATGGAAGGGACCGAGGGAAGGAGGGAAGGTGGGAAGAAGGGAGGAAGAGAGGGAGAACGTGACAGAGACACATTGGTTTCCTCCTACACGGCCCACGACCAGGCTGGGGATGAAACCTGCAACCACGGCATGTGCCCTTCCCGGGAATCGAACCGGGACCCTTCAGTCTGCGGGCCAACGCTCTGTCCACTGAGCCACACCGGCCAGCGCACTTATATTTCCTTTTAGGTTTCCTCTTTCACTCTGTCAGTTCGTGAGAAACACAGGTGTTCGGAGTGACAGTGTGTCAGGAACAGGTCTGGGCCTTGCCCGTGTGGCCCAGTGGCTGAGTGTCCGCCCTGGAACCAAGAGGCCCCCAGTTGGATTCCTCGCCGGTCATGCCCCGGTTCCGGGCTCGATTCCTCGTGGGGGCGGTGCAGGCGGCAGTGGATCGATGTTTCTCTCCCTCCCTCTCCTTCCCTCCCTCTCCTCCCTCCCTCTCTGAAAACCAGTGAAAACGTACTTTTAAGAACGCGTATGCTCTGAGCTCGGTCAGTTGGTCCCTGTGGTTTCCGTTTGCCGTGTTCCCGGGCCGTCTGAGTGGCTGGGCCGGCGCTGGGCCCCTCACCAGAGCAGCTGCTCAGTGAGGGCTGACGGGGTGCGTCCTCTGTTGTGGCCCCTCCAGGCTGTCATGCTGGACTCCACGGACGTGAACCTCTGGTATAAGATCGGACACGTGGCCCTGAGGCTGCTCCGCGTGCCCCTGGCTCGCCACGCTTTTGAGGAGGGGCTGCGGTGCAACCCCGACCACTGGCCCTGCCTGGACAACCTCATCACCGTCCTCTACACCCTCAGCGACTACACAAGTGAGTTGGGGACGGCGGAGGGAGGGCGGCTGGAAGCCCGAGTTAACACTGGAGGTCTCTGCCCGACTGTCGGGGAGAAAGGAGATGTTTTTGCATCTCTGCTCTATTCTGCTTGTCTCTCTTCCTCAGTTGAGGTTTATTGAGTGTGTTCCAGTGAGCAACATGCTCAGGGTTTAACCTCCGCTTCCCTCCTTTCATCCCTGCATGTGCCCTCCGTGCCAGAGCCCGCCCCTCAACTTGCTGACAGACGGCCTGGCAGCTGACTTGTCTGGTGCCAGAGCTCACTGCCCGCAGAGCAGCAGGGCTCCCGGGCCACCTCTGCGGCCAGAGCCCCCGACTGCCTTCCAGTGGCCTCAGCTCCCCGGTCTCAGCCTCGTCCCCTGCTCTGCAGAGAGCACCGGCCCGGGCACGCCCGGCCCGGGAGCAGGCGCTGACTGAGCGCTCTGGCCTCGGGCTCTGGGTTCTGGGCCTCCCGGGGGGCCAGCCTCCCCGTGTACTCTCTGAGGCCAGAGTAGAGGGCAGCTCTCCGGAGCGCTCTGAGCAGGCCGGGCCCAGCAGAACCCGTTCTTTTTGTTGTGGCCCCTTTGCTCTGCAGAGCATTAGTTCCAGAAAGGCTTCCCGGCTGAGAAAGTCAACACGGGGTCTTGTGATTGGTTGCTACGCGTTTCTTGGATCCCAGAGCGGGAGCGTGTTCCCGATGGGACCGGGCGGGGCGCTCGGTGCGCCCCAGCGTGCTAACTGTCTGTGCCCGCAGCGTGTCTGTACTTCATCTGCAAGGCGCTGGAGAAGGACTGCCGCTACAGCAAGGGCCTGGTCCTCAAGGAGAAGATATTTGAGGAGCAGCCCTGTCTGCGGAAAGACTCGCTCCGAATGTTCCTGAAATGGTGGGTCTGCCAGCATGCCCTCCCGGGCTGCGCCCCCCCTTTCCCTCCCGAGCGGCTGCTGGAGGTCAGGAGGCGTGCACAGCTGGTTCTCTCAGGTCCCGACCTTTCCTTCACCAGCCCCTGGGGAGCCGGTGTGGTCTGACTGTGCTGCTCAGCTGTGCGCCCCAGCTCAGCACCGCCTCCTCGGCTGGCTGCTGCCTCGGCCCCGGTCCCCCTTCCCCCGCCGGCTCCTGGCATTGCCAGCTCCTCTCTGGCTGCGTGCAGCAGCCTGATGACCACCAGGCCTCCTCGACACTTGCTTTTCCTCTTTCTGGGATTTTGCTCCTAGTGCTGCCCAAGTTCGTTGTCACAGACGCCTCTGGCTCTCCCCCTCCCTGCCTTGCCTCCGGGACAAAAGCCACGCTCGATGGCATGGCCCTGGAGGAGCCCTGTCGGGTCCCTGGGAGGTTCTGGGCCTGGCCCAGCGTGTCTGTCCTGTCCCTGCGCCCACTTTGCTCTCTCCTGGACGCCGTCTGTCCGCCTCCCCACGTGGTGTTACGGCCCCTTCACGGTCCATTCTCAGGCCGCCTCGCAGCAGCTTTCCGTGCTCTGCTGCCTCCCTCCCGCGGCGCCACTCCTCCGCCCCTGGTGCTTGCTGGGCCGGAGCTCAGCTGCTGGTGGTGAGGGGTTGTTTAGCTCACTGTTCACGCCTGTCCTCAGGGGCCTGCCCTTTTGGGGGGGAGGACGGGGAAGAGAGAGAGAGAGAGAGAGAGAGAGCAGGTCCAACGCTCCATCCCGACTCACTTGTATGGCCGCTGAGGGTGTACAGGACAGTGATGAGGCTGTCCAGGCAGGGCCAGTGGTCCTTAACCAGGTGGCCCTGTGCTGGAGCCCTGATGGGAAGCGTCAGGACAGTCCAGGCAGGAGGGCAGGTCCTGCTGGGCCACCGCAGGCAGAGGCGTGTCTGTGGGGACACCATAAAGTCTGTTGCATAGACTGGCGAGGTTGCCTGGTGATGACTTTCTGTTGGGATGGGATGGTCTAGTTAAATTCTCTAAAAATAACGAAAGAGCAGGATTTGATTTTCCCGTGGCCTTTCTGACATCCCTCCGGTGCGGTTCATGCGGAGGAGAACCCTTTGCTCCGTTTTGAGTTGCAGAAGGAGCAAAGGGCATTAGTCACGTCTGGTGTGTGGGCTCTTAGCATGCCAGTCACTGCCCTCCGGAGGCCGGGCTCTGGTCATTTTGTTTGTAGGAATTAATGTGGGTGGAGGGGTGTTCACTTAGCTGCCTCCCTGCCTGTAACGTGTCGGCTCCGGCTCCGGAGTGGCGCTGACGTTTCCCTGTCGCCCCCGCTGGGCTGCAGTGACATGTCCATCCACGATGTGTCGGTGAGCGCGGCCGAGACGCAGGCCATCATCGACGAGGCCCTGGGGCTGCGGCGGAAGAGGCAGGCGCTGACCGTGCGGGAGAAGGAGCCGGACCTGAAGCTGGTGCAGCCCATCCTCTTCCTCACGTAGGTGGCCCGTGCCCCTAGGCATGCTGGGTTGGCTGGTGGGCCCTGCGCAGTGAGAGCCTGACTCCAGGCCATGGTGTGGGTGGAGCTGGCACATTGACAGATGGTGGGGGCGTGTCGACTGCTTTTTACCCATAAGAGGTAGTGGGGCCTCTCCAGGTCGGCCCAGTCTAAGTCATTCTGTTGCCATTCTTTTTTTTAAATATATTTTTACTAGAGGCCTGGTGCATGGATTCATGCACCAATGGGGTTCCTCTGGCTGGCCTGTGGGGATGGGGATCCGGCCGAAACCAGCTCTTCAACATCCCCCAAGAGGTTCCGGGTTGTGAGAGGTCAGTTCTCAGGTGACGCACCCCGGAATTGGACTCCCTCCTCTCTGGTTCTGGGTGTCACCTGAGAACCACAGCTGCCAAGTCACTGCAGCTCAGCAGCTCCTGCATTTAGTGTATGCCCCCTGGTGGTCATTGTGTATCATAGTTACCGGTCGGATGGTTGAACGGTCGCTTAGGCTTTTAGATAGATAGATAGATAGATAGATAGATAGATAGATTGATTTTAGAGAGGAAGGGAGAGAGAAATGGAAACATCAGTGATGAGAGAGAATCATTAATTGGCTGCCTCCTGCTCTCCCCTACTGGGAATTGAGCCTGCAACCCAGGCATATGCCCTTGGCTGGAATCGAACCTGGGACCCTTCAGTCCCCAGGCCAATGCTCTATCCACTGAGCCAAACCAGATATGGTGATGCTGTTGGCATTCTTAACTCCAGCTACCTGCTACCTTCCTGTAAGTCCCTTCTCAGTCTGCTCCACCGAGAGGAAAAGCAAACGAACATTTGCCAAGTACTCGACTGGAGGAAACCAGATTCAGAGCAGTTAGAGACCAGCGGAAGCCATTCAGGGGTGATGGATGGATGGATATATCATGTCATTCCATATCGCACCAACACACTGCACAGCAGAGAGCACAGTGACAGCCTACAACATAGCACAGCACACCACAGCACACGGTAATACATCACACACGTCATAGTGCTTGTAACACATCACGCACACACTATAGCACGCAGTAACACATCACACACACACCGTAGCACTCAGTAACGCATCACGCACACACTGTAGCACACAGTAACACATCACGCACACACTATAGCACACAGTAACGCATCACGCACACACTATAGCGCTCAGTAACATCACGCACACACTGTAGCGCACAGTAACGCATCACGAACGGTAAAACCAATGGTCTTGGTTTGCTCTCAGCGGCTCTGGCCACATGAAGACACGCTGTGACTCTGCTCCCAAGAGACCCTGCCTGAGGGCCCATGTAGCTCCTCAAACCAGGTCCTTGTTAGCAGCCCCCCCCCCAAAAAAAAAAAAAACCCACCCCAGATGGTGGCAGCAGAGAACTGTCACAGATGTTGTACAGATCTGGCTTGTGGGGAAGGAGCTTTTCAGGTGAGTCAGTGAGTCTGAAGGCGCCTGAGGCTGAGATGCTGAAGGGCTTCTGATGGGGTGAGTGGGGTGGGGATTGCTAGGCCCCGCCCCTGCCCCAGCTGTTCCCCCTTAGCTGTGGACTCAAGATTTTTTCAGTAAGGACAACAAAGCCATGACAGCGCTCCCTGCCCTTGAGGAGGTTGCAGCCGGGGGTGGGGGGAGTGTGGGGGGGGTCCCCCTCGGGTCCCCTGGTCCCCCCTCTGCCGCCTCCCCATGGCCAGCTGTGGGCTCCGAGGCCTGGGAGACACCTCTGGGCTGCCTGTCTCTGCAGCTGGAAGTGCCTGGGGGAGAGTCTGCTGGCCATGTACAGCCACCTCACGACCTGTGAGCCGCCGCGGCCCAGCCTCGGCAAGAGGGTGGACCTGTCCGAGTACCAGGACCCCAGCCAGTCCTTGGCGGCGGCGGCGGCAGCGGCAGCTGTCAGCGTGGTCCAGCCCAGCCCCGTCAGCGCCAGCTCCTCCGTGCCCATGGCGGAGCCCGTGCTCTCCTGCTCCCCTGTGGCCGCCGCCAGCTTCCCGCTGCACAGCCCCGGCCTGCTGGAGGCCGGCCCCCTGGGTGAGCACTGGGCTGGCGGGCGGAGACCCAGTTGGCTGGGCAGGAAGGATCTGGGCTGTTTGGGTCGCAGAGGGTCAGGTCCTGCTCATCTTCCTGGTCTGAGGCTTAAGCAAGAGGCCTGGACCCCAGGGAGTCTCTGCCTGCTCTGGGGGCTGCTCCTCGGGGCCCCCTCCTCAGCGCCGCCCCGGGCTCAGGATGCAGCTCCCGGCCGCTCCGTACCGGCTGATCCCCGCAGCAAGGCTGCTGCTCCGGCCGGGCTGGGAGCGGCCGGTCCCGTTGCTTCTGCTCCGGCCCGGCTCCCCGCTCTCAGCGCACCGCCCGCGCCGAGCAGCCCGAGTTCTCCGGCCGGACAGCCAGCCGCGTCCCGCCACGTGTGCTGGAACCGCTCTGCTGGCTGCCCGTCTCACTGCCGTTGGGATTGTGGGAAACCGCAGACACACCTCCCAGGCCTCTCCTCCGTCTCTGTCCCGGAAAAAGCCTCTGGGTGGACACACATGCACTTGTTTCTGCCTTTTCCACTTAGCCAGACGTGACTTCTCTGCCGTCTGGAATTCACGCGATCCTTTCTCTCACATCACAGCAGCAGGTGCTCAGTGGGTGGAGTCAGGGTGACTGCCACTTGCTCTAACCCCGTGGTCGGCAAACTGCGGCTCGGGAGCCACATGCGGCTCTTTGTTTGGCCCTTTGAGTTGGCTCTTCCACAAAATGTCACGGCCTGGACAAGTCTATTTTAAAGTGGCGTTAGAAGAAGTTTAAGTTAAAACGATTTGGCTCTCAAAAGAAATTTCAGTTGTACTGCTGACATTTGGCTCTGTGGACTAATGAGTTTGCCGACCACTGGTCTAACCCATCCCAGGCTCCTCCGAGAGCCGCAGAGGCCCCTGCACCATCCGGTGTGAGGGTGGCACGGGGAGTGTTGGTGTGGCTGCGGCTCTGTGGACTGGAGGGGGGCGGGCTTAGGCGTGGGGGTTGGAAGGACTCTTGCTCTGGGTGCTGTCCGGAAGAGATGGCACTTTGCTTGAATGTGGAAGGCGGCGGAGATGGAGCTGCGGGCAGAGACTCCTCCGGGGCGCCTCATGTGACTGCGTTTGCTCTGTAGGCGACCTGTCCGCGGGGGACAAAGCCCGGAAGGGCGTGAAGCGGAAGAAGATCTCGGAAGAGAACGGGGAGACGGCGAAGCGGCGGTCTGCCCGCGTCCGCAACACCAAGTGCAAGAAGGAGGAGAAGGTGGACTTCCAGGAGCTGCTGCTCAAGTTCCTGCCGCCCAGGTGCAGTCACGCCTTTTTGGATGGCAGACACCACCCCTGCCCCCCCTCACCCCACCCCGTTTCCCTCCACTGCGCCCTCGCACCTCCTGCTCCCGGACGTCCGTCCGCGCCGGTGGCCGCAGCACGGCTCTCCCGGCCCTGCCTGGTCTCTTGGTGTCTGGTCTCCTGTCTTGGGCTGCCTGAGGGCAGGGACCAGGACTTGGCATCTTGTGGACGGCCGGGCACTGCTGGGCCCTCAGAGATGAGTGGCTCCCGGAGCTGGAGGGACGCCCTCGGGTCCCTGTGCGCTCACACCGCTTTCGGGGCGGGGGCCGGGGCTGCTGCATCTGCTGGGCCCACCCTCCCGGGCCAGCACGCACCCTCTTCCCGCCCCAGAGGCCTCCCTGGCTGCCAGGGGGACGAGGCGGAGAGCAGGAATTCAGGGCGGGGGTGTGGCATGGCTCCTGTGACCGGGCTGTGTCGCGCAGGCTGAGGAAGCTGGACCCCGAGGAGGAAGACGACCCCTTCCACAGCTACGAGGTGCAGGCGGAGGCCAAGCTGGAGAGCTGCCCGAGCGCGGGGCCTCAGAGGCTGTCCTTCGACGCGGCCACGTTCATGGAGTCTGGTAGGAGGGGCCCCTGCGATCATGCCCTGTGGGGGTCTTCCTCCTCCACCCTGGAGCCTGCCCCGTCTGCTCCTGGGAGATGGTGGGGTGGTTCGGAGTGGTCCGGGGGCTGCGGGCCTGGGCTGGGCCTGAGCGCCGCGGCTGCGGGAGGTCTGTCTTTGCTCACCCGTGGCTCTGCTTCCTGCAGGGCGTGGCGTCCGGCCAAACCCGGCCCACTGGGGGGCATCGTGGTGCCAGGCGCCAGGCTCTGTATTTCCTTCTTTTAAAAAGATGTATTTTATTCATTTTTACAGAGAGGAAGGGAGAGGGATAGAGAGAAACAGATCAGCTGCCTCCTGCACACCCTCCTGGGGATGTGCCCGCAGCCACAGTACATGCCCTTGACTGGAATCGAACCCAGGACCTTTCAGTCTGCAGGCTGACGCTCTATCCACGGAGCCACACCGGTTCCCGCTGGGCTGTGTATTTTCTGTGCACAGTCTTGCTGGTGGGCACGGCCGCCAACCCTTCAGTGCCCATCTCGGGCCTGGAGGTCCAGAGAGGCCTGCCCGGCCGCTGAGGGCTGGAGCCAGGAACGGGCCCCTGTGTTGGGCACACAGCTCTCCGCCCCCCGCCCCTGCCGGTCCTCTCTTCCAGAGACAGTGGGAGGCCCTGGCACAGAGGCCTTTGTTCAAGGCGGGTCTGTCCCCCTCCCCGCAGAGTGGCAGGACGTGCACGCCTTTCTGCTGGAGAACCTGACCAACGGCGGCATCTTGGAGCTGATGATGCGCTACCTGAAGGCCATGGGCCACAAGTTCCTGCTGAGGTGGCCGCCCGGGCTGGCGGAGGTGGTGCTCCGCATCTACCACAGCTGGCGGAGGCACAGCACCAGCCTGCCCAACCCGCTGCTGCGCGACTGCAGCGACCGGCACATCCAGGTGGGCGCGGGGCCGTGTCAGACTGGGCTGGGGCGGGGCTCGGGACCTTCTGGGGGGGGCCAGTTGAGCCCGCTGAGCCGCACGCACTCCTGGGCCTGGAACGTGGGCCCCTGGGGGTGTGAAGCAGGAAAGCGTGGCACCTGGTTTGAGAGAGAGAGAGAGAGAGAGAGGCTTGGTGGCTGAGGGGAGGGTAGCTGGGGGGGGGAGAGGGCACAGGTGCTCAGGGGACTGGCGCTCAGGGAACCGGGGGTGGGGCAGTGAGTGGGGCTCTGAGCTGACTGCAGGGTCGGGTGAGGCGGGGAGTCTCCCAGGGCTGCCCAGCCTGGGCTGGTGGCAGGGGGTGGGGAGAGGCTACGGAAGTGAAAGCTTGGCTGTATTTGAGGGTCTGTATTGGAGGCTACGTAGGGCTCCTTAGGGGAGTGGGGGGTCTTTAGTAGTCGGGGCCAAGCCATGCCGTCCATCAGCCCACAGCACCCCATACTGGGGCCCCTCCCCTTGGTGCCTCCCAGGCTCAAGGGCACCCCGCGTGCTTGGCCCCCTCCCATGGGGCAGAGGCTGGATGCTGAGGAGGGGGCGCTGGGAGCCTCAGGGCCTGCCTGGCCTGGCGATTCTCTGGCCTCTGCTGGGACACTTCCCTCTGGGCCTGAGAGCGGAACTCTGACTTCGGACTGTTCGTTAGTCCTCACCGAGGGTGTTTCCACTGATTTTTAGAGAGAGTGGAAGGGGGGGGGAGAAACTCGATGTAAGAAAGACACATCGATTGGTTGCCCCTGCAGTCGAGGGATGTGCCTGAACCGGAATCGAACCCGCTACCTTTCAGTCCAAGGGCTGGCGCTCTAACCACTGACCCAAACGGACCGGGGCTGACCCCGGCTCCCTCTAAGGGTTGACTGCTGCGGTGTGGAAACAGCTGATGGCCCAGCACTGCACAGGCGACAGCTGCCCGTCAGGGGCCAGTCCCTCTGGACTGAAGACAGGCGTCCAGGCTCCGCCCACGTGATGCCCGTATAGGTCCACATGCCCCCTTCTGTGTCCTGGCGGGTCGCTGGTGATGACTGTGCACTAAATGGAAAGGCGGGAGAAGAGTGACTTTTTAAGTCAGAGTAATTTTAGGTTAATTTGCCCCATTGCCCACCCTTTGGCACTCTGTGCCCGTCGCTGACATCCTGGTGCCCGCCCACAGGGCATGATGCTGATGTCGCTCTGCTGCATGGAGCTGCAGCTGGACCAGTGGCTGCTGACCAAAGGCCGGAGCGCCTCGGGTAGGAGCGCCGTTTCCGGCGGCGGGAGTGTTCGGACCCTTAGCCGTCAGCAGGCAGGGGCGAGGGGAGCCTAGCCGCGAAGTCAGACTTGAGTGTGCCCGTCTGCAGTGGGCACGTGTCCTGTTGGCTTGTCAGGCCTGGAAAGATCCAGGGTGTCAGCCGAGAAGTGTTAGCAGCGGCTGACCACCAGAGGGAGCCACCTACCTGCTTTTCTCTTCCTTGGGATGGGAGGAGCGAGGGCTTAGTGTTCCGTTATCGCGTCCCAATAATGTCTCCAGCAGAGCGAGGGCCGAGGGAGGGCTCTGGGAGCAGGAGGGCGCCCGGACCCGCACGTGATGTTAACTTGTCCCGTCTGACTTTTCAGTGTCCCCTCGGAACTGCCCTGCTGCTGGCGGGGCGAACGGCAGGTTTGGGCCTGACTTCCCGGGAACCCACTTCCTGGGGGACCTCCTGCAAATGTCATTTGCCTCGTCTCAGCGTGACCTGTTTGCGGACGGCTGGCTGGCGTTTGTGGTCCGCGTGTACTGGCTGAAGGCCCGGTTCCTGGCACTGCAGGTTGGTTCTGTGCTCGGCTCCCGGGGGAGGGAAGAGAGCAGTGTGCCTCCCTGAGGATGCGCGTGTGCGCGTGTGCGGCCCCTGCCCGGGCTCAGCTTGAGGAGGTGGGACCTGTGGGCGATTTCCGCATCGCGGGGTCCCGGCGAGGCTCCGCTCTGTAAAGCACAGCAGCTCCACAGGGTCTGAGCGGGGCCTCCCGTCCCAGGGCCTGGCAGGATGGGAGGCCCCTGTCTGGCCTGTGCCTGCGGGCGGGTGGGTCCGGGAGGGGAGGCCCTGGCACGGCAGCGATCCTCTTCCTCATCCTCTGTCCCCTGCGCTTCCTCTGCCCAGGGGGCCATGGAGCAGGCCCTGGAGAACTACGACATCTGCACCGAGCTGCTGCAGAGCGCCGCTGCCGTGCGGGCCGAGGCGGGCGCCGAGCACGGCGACACGGTCATCCGGCTCCCCAACCTCCACAACGACTCGGTCGTTTCCCTGGAGGAGGTGCGTGGCGTCGTCCTGGCGCAGAGCTGGTGCAGGGCAAGGCCCAGGGAGTGCCCCTGCTGCCCCCTCCCGGGGCCCCTGCTGGCCTCCCGGCGAGGAGAGGCTTGTGGGTAGTGGGGCATGTGGCCCAGAGCTCCATGAGTCTGGTTTGCTGAGCTGACTACGCGACTCCTACTGTATTGGCAGACACTTTCCTGAACCGCTCTGCTTCTGGGGAATTTTCTGTTGTTTTCTTAGGTTATTTATTTACTTACTTTTAATATATTTCTTTATTGATTTTAGAGAGCAAGGGAGAAGGATAGAGAGATAGAAACATCAGTGATGAGAGAGGATCATTGATCGGCTGCCTCCTACACACCCCCTACTGGGGATCGAGCCCATAACCCAGGCACATGCCCTTGGCCGGAATCAAACATGGGACCCTTCAGTCCAGAGGCCGACGCTCTCTCCACTGAGCCAACCCGGCTAGGGGTCATGTTTGTTTTTTAAAGAATTGAAAACCTTGACTTTAACGGAAATACTTTTTGGTTTGTTTTGTTACCCCACCTGAGGATATTTTTTCCGTTGAGAGAGAGTGGAAGGGAGGGAGAGGGGGTAGAGAGAAAGGGAAACATCCGTGCAAGAGAGACCCATTGTTTGCTTCCTGCATGTGCCCCGACTGGGGCCAGGGAGTGAACCCACAATAGCCCAGATATGTGCCCTTGATTGGTAATTGAACCCTTGACCCTTTGGTGGTGGGCCGGCACTCTGAGATACACGCGCCAGGGTTTAATAGAAATACTTTTTAAAAAATACATTTTTATTGGCTGTGGAGAGGAAGGGAGAGGATAGAGAGAGAGAGAAACATCAGTGATGAGAGAGAATCTTTGATCAGCTGTCTCCTGCACGTCCCCTAATGGGGATTGAGCCCGCAATTCAGGCATGAGCCCTTGGCCAGAATCGAACCCGGGACCCCTCAGTCCACAGGCCGGCGCTCTATCCGCTGGGCCAAACTGGCTAGAGCTTAATAGAAATAACTTTCGATAAAGTACTTGCCTAATGTGAATGCTGATACATTAAGGGGAGTCTGATTTTGGGTTTGATAAATGAAAACACTGGCTGGGTTCAGGGAGAGTGTGAGGGGGTTGATCAGCCGCTAGGCATTCTGGGTCTTCCAGATCGACAAGAACCTGAAGTCGCTGGAGCGGTGCCAGTCGCTGGAGGAGACGCAGCGGCTGTACGAGGCCGGCGACTACAAGGCCGTGGTGCAGCTGCTGCGCCCCACCCTGTGCACCAGCGGCTTCAGCCGGGCCAAGCACCTCGAGTTCATGACGTCCGTCCCCGAGAGGCCGGCCCAGCTGCTGCTGCTGCAGGTGCGCTGCCCGCCCGCCCCCCGGGCTGCCCCGTTCGGTGTGGGTTTACTCCCGGAGGTTTGGGGTGGCCCTCGAGAACCTACAGAACTGGGAGGGAAAGCCACCGACTCGGCAGCCGCAGGTACGGGAGGAGGCGGGAACTCGGGGTGCAGGTCCCAGGGTTCATGTACGCGGCTCGGTGTGAGCCCGCACTTGACTCTGAACTCTGCACGGCCGAGGAGGAGCAGAGTCGGGACCGGAGCCGTCCATCCAGCTGCTTGTTTCCCCGCCGGGCTTCTGAACCGCTTTCGAGGTTAACTAGTGAGGAGACGGCAGGGTGGGTAGAGTGTCTGTGTGATGTGGAGGGTCAGGGTAAAAGGAGTGCCACGCGGTGACCGCGCTGAAGGAAAAGAGCATGTGACGTGGGGCCCACGTGCCCCCCGGCTTCCTTCACCCTCAGCTCAGGAAGGGAACCGCTGAGAGCTCAGGACCTGGTGGCGCTGGAATCGACCCGCCCCGGGCCTCAGCGCCTCTCCCCACTCCTCATGGGGTGACTGTTGTCCTCAGCGCCTCTCCCCACTCCGCACGGGGTGACCGTTGTCCTCAGCGCCTCTCCCCACTCCTCTTGGGGTGACTGTTGTCCTCAGCGCCTCTCCCCACTCCTCATGGGGATGGCCGTTGTCCTCAGCGCCTCTCCCCACTCCTCTTGGGGTGACTGTTGTCCTCAGCGCCTCTCCCCACTCCTCTTGGGGTGACCGTTGTCCTCAGCGCCTCTCCCCACTCCTCTTGGGGTGACCGTTGTCCTCAGCGCCTCTCCCCACTCCTCTTGGGTGACTGTTGTCCTCAGCGCCTCTCCCCACTCCGCACGGGGTGACCGTTGTCCTCAGCGCCTCTTCCCCCACTCCTCTTGGGGTGACTGTTGTCCTCAGGCGCCGCTCCCCACTCCTCTTGGGGATGGCCGTTGTCCTCAGCGCCTCTCCCCACTCCTCTTGGGGTGACTGTTGTCCTCAGCGCCTCTCCCCACTCCTCTTGGGGTGACCGTTGTCCTCAGCGCCTCTCCCCACACCGCATGGGGATGGCCGTTGTCCTCAGCGCCACTCCCCACTCCGCACGGGATGGCCGTTGTCCTCAGCGCCTCTCCCCACTCCTCATGGGGTGACCGTTGTCCTCAGCGCCTCTCCCCACTCCGCATGGGGATGGCCGTTGTCCTCAGCGCCTCTCCCCACTCCGCATGGGGATGGCCGTTGTCCTCAGGGCCTCTCCCCACTCCGCACGGGGTGACTGTTGTCCTCAGCGCAGACGGCTGCGGAGGGATTCTAAGAATTAGCATGTGTGGGCACCGTGCCTGGCTTGTGGCAAGTGCCATGTGGGCGCCAGCTGTCATCACTGGCAGCATCCTCAGGAAGCACGCAGCCGGCGCGGAGGCTGACGGGGAAGATGACAGACACGATGAGCTTATGGCATTGGGCGGTCCCGTGTCCTGTCCCTTACGGTTCTCACGCTGACTTACCTTATTGGTCCTTCCCCTGCAGCTTGGAAAGCCAGCCAGTCTTCTCTCGGGTCTTTGCTCAGCTCACCTGAGACGTTGTCGTTACCGGTCCTCACTTTGTGGAAGTGGGAGGCAGGTGAAAGGTGCGGGTGCGGGGCAGAGGAAGGCCGCTCTCTTGTCAGCGTGCGGGGACAGCTGGGCAGAGAGACAGGCGGCTCAAGCTGAGGGCACGGGATGAGATTCGTCCGACCTCCGTTACCGTGGCCGGTGCAGGAAGAGTCCCGCATGGCTGTGGGGGCACGGCTGGGTGTACCCGGGGGCCACCGGGTGGGGAGGAAGGCAGCGGCCAGCCCTCTCTGCCTCTGGGAAAAAGCCCCAATGGCTCCGGTGCCATCTTGCTCCTGTGGTCTAGCACTCCTGATGTGGCACATGCCCCGTTGGGGGGGCTGCTGTTGGACAGCCACTGGGTAGCACTGTGGGCTGAGGCCTGGCCACGTGCCAGCGAAGCTCCTGCTCTCTGCAGATAAGGAAATCCTGCTCAATTTCCTGTTGGGGACGGGGGCTTAATAATTTAGAGTGCTTTTTACATATTAAAGATACTTCTCTTTTTCTCATCAAATGTTGCAAGTGTTTTCTCAGTTTGAGGTTTGCATTTAATTTTTTAATTTTTTTAAAAGTACATTTTTTATTGATTCTTTAGAGAGGAAGGGAGAGGGATAGAGACTCAGAAACATGGATGAGAGAGAAACATCGACCAGCTGCCTCTTGCACGCCCCCACTGGGGATGTGCCCGCAGCCAAGGTCCATGCCCCTGACCGGAATCGAACCCGGGACCCTTCCGTCCACAGGCCGACGCTCTATCCACTGAGCCACACCGGTTTTGGCGATGTTTGCTTTTTGATTGTAGCTTGTGTGGTTTTGACATACGGAAGTTTGGAACGTTGTTGTCAGATCTCGCTGTTGTCAGATGCTTGTGACTTTGTTGGTCGTGCTTACACAGCCTGCTGAGAGAGGAACCCCGCACACGGGCCGCGTTCCCTCCCGGCCGGCCGGCCGCGCTGGTGGCTCCCGTGTGCATTTGTGAGACTTCATGTAGCTCCGGGGGTGGGCGTGCGCAGGGACCCTCCCCGCCAGGCGTGGCGGCTGGCCCCCCCCTGACTGCTGAGCTGAGTCCTCGTCCTTCCTGTCTGGTGGCCGCTCTGCGCAGGGCCTCTTTGCTGGCCGTCCGTTTGCCGAGCGCACGGCTGGTTTGTGTTTGGCTCCGGCCGCTGCGCCGAGTTCCTGTTACTCCTCTGCTGGCAGTGACTCTGCTGCCTTTTAGCTCCCCCTGGCCGTGACCCCGGGGGATGGTGTCACCGCAGAGCCGCCGCAGGCCCTCGTCTCGGCCTTGGCTTTCCCGGCGGCTCTGGCCGCAGTGACAGCCGGGGGTCTCCCCGCCGCCGGAGGAGAGCTGCCCCGGCACGTGCGGCGTCCCGTCAGGAGGTCGGCGTGGGTGCTTCGCCCCCCCGGGGCCCGCCGGCTGCAGGGCAGGGCTGGGCTCCTTTCCCCCAGGACACGCCCGTGTCCCCGGCAGTCGGCTTTAAAGTCAGGGCGGTGATCCGTGCACACACCCAAGGCAGTTCGGGGCGTTTCTGTCCCCACACCTGTCGGTGTCACCCCCGCGTGTGCCAGCTGCATGCGCCGGGGCTGGCCGGCGGCGGCAGGAGCCGGTGCTGGGGCCGGCTGTGCTTCCTGTGCTCCAGCCTGCGCCTCCACATGGCTCCGTAGCGAGGGCGCCCAGAGGTTTGTTCTGGAGCTGAAGGGACAGAGGCTCGGCAGAGGCGATGGCTCCCGAAGGGGAGGTTTTAAAGTAACACGCGGGGTGCGTGCTGACAGTTGCCCCCATTGGACGCTGCCCGGTGCGGATGGCCGTCAGCACACCTCGCGCCTCGGCACCTCTGCGGGCCAGGGGTGGGGGTGGCTGGGACTCAGAGGGTTCAAGCCCTGCTCCCCCTGGCAGCCCTGCTCCCCCTGGCAGCCCTGCTCCCCCTGGCACCTGGCTTCAGGGCTGCTGGCCAGTGCCCCTCCTCCCTGGCAGTCCAGGCCTGGCAGTCCCTCCCCTGCCGACACCCCCAGAGCCATGGCCTGGGTAAGCACGTGACTGGGTGGCCCGGGGCACAGTCAGGGCGGACGGGTGGTGGAGTCTGCCTCCTCGTGGCCGCTCCCGGGCTCTAGGTGGGAAGCTGAGGCGCCGAGGGCGAGCACTTTCTGATAGCTTCCTGGCTGCCGGCCTGCGCGCTCTGCTTGCACACAGCTGCCAGGCACAGGCGCTGGCAGACGCCCAGGCTGTAGGGCTTCCCTTCCCGTGGACCGCCCCTCCGTCTTCGCCCGCCTGCCCTCCGTCCTCAGGCCAGGCGGGCGGGCAGCTCAGCGCCCCCCCCCCCCGCGCCCCGTCCTCGCAGGACTCCCTGCTGCGGCGCCAGGACCCCCGGCAGTGCTTCGAGTGCTCGGACGTGGCCCTGAACGAGGCGGTGCAGCAGATGGTGAACGCGAGCGAGGCCGCGGCCAAGGAGGAGTGGGTGGCCACCGTGACCCAGCTGCTGCTGGGCATCGAGCAGGCGCTCGCGGCGGACAGCGGCGGCGCCATCCTGAGGGACGCGGCCGCGGGCGCAGGCCTCACCCGGCTCACCAGCAACCTGGTCCAGGTAACGCCCGGCGCCTCCTGCCCGCCCCGCAGCGTCCCCTCCGTCCGGCCACCACTGCCTGCAGGCCCCTTTCCGAAACGGAAATACGAGCGTGCCCCTCCCTCACTTCCCCCCGCCCCTCCTCTGGGGCTGCCCCGCGCGCACCGCCCGCCAGCCTCTCTCCACCCTCCCGTTGGCTTTCGGGGCCGCCTCTGGGTCCTCGGCCTGCCTGCCTGGCCTCTGCCCCCGCTCCTGCCCTCTGGGGACCGGGCGCCCCATGGCCTGTCCCCTGGATACCGTCTGGCAAGGGCTCTGCCTGTCCCCGCTCCTCTGTGCCACCACACAGCCCTCAGCTGCTTCCCCTGCGGCAGCCACGCTGATCCCCCTGAGCTGTGAGCTCCTCTGTGCCCTTTCACCTCTGCCACCTCGTGTGGCACCGGGCCCAGCGCACAGTAGAAGCTGCACGTGGCATGAGGCTGGTCCGAGCTGGCTCCTCGAGTCGGCACGCCCTGCCGCAGGCTCTGCGACCCCCTGGTGACCGGATGGGTGCCGCTGCGCCAGCGTTCCCCCAGCGAAACAGCCCGTTGTGCCCCGAGGACTCCCCGGGCCGGGGGCTGGCCCCGCTGTGACATGGCTCCCCCCCCCCCCCCCCCCAGATCATTGACTGCAGCATGGCGGTGCAGGAGGAGCCCAAGGAGCCCCACGTGTCCTCGGTGCTGCCCTGGATCATCCTGCACCGCGTCATCTGGCAGGAGGAGGACGCCCTCCGCTCCCTGTGCCGGCGGCAGCTCCAGGGCCCCGCGGACGAAGGTGGGGAGGGGTCTGGGTGGCCTCTGCCCAGGGCCCTGCAGCCCTCGCCGGGGCGGGGGGGGGGGCGGGGGGCGGCGTTGACAGGATTTCTGTGGCCCCCGGACGGAGGCAGAGACTCCCTGGAAAGCGAGCTCGCCGCGCAGTGGCGTCAGGGGTCAGGGGTCGGGGCGTGCGGATGTCAAGTCTGCCGCAGTGGCGTCGGGTCAGGGGTCGGGGCGTGCGGATGTCATGTCTGCCGCAGTGGCGTCGGGTCAGGGGTCGGGGCGTGCGGATGTCATGTCTGCCGCAGTGGCGTCGGGTCAGGGTCGGGGCGTGCGGATGTCATGTCTGCCGCAGTGGTGTAGGGTCAGGGGTCGGGGCTGTGCGGATGTCATGTCTGCCGCAGTGGTGTAGGGTCAGGGGTCGGGGCGTGCGGATGTCATGTCTGCCGCAGTGGTGTAGGGTCAGGGGTCGGGGCGTGCGGATGTCATGTCTGCCGCAGTGGCGTCGGGTCTGGGGTCGGGGCGTGCGGATGTCATGTCTGCCGCAGTGGCGTCGGGTCGGGTCAGGGGTCGGGGCGTGCGGATGTATGTCTGCCGCAGTGGCGTCAGGGGTCAGGGGTCGGGGCGTGCGGATGTATGTCTGCCGCAGTGGCGTCAGGGGTCAGGGGTCGGGGCGTGCGGATGTCATGTCTGCCGCAGTGGCGTCAGGGGTCAGGGGTCAGGGGTCGGGGCGTGCGGATGTCATGTCTGCCGCAGTGGCGGTGCAGAGGACACGGCGGCGGGGCGAGTGCTTCCGAAGGCGCCGCCGGTGCTCTGAGGCCTCGGCCGCTGACCTCTCCGGCCCCACAAGAGCCCTGGGAGCTGCAGCGTGTGCCAGCCTTGGGCTTAACTCTTCCCGAACCGCTCCGCAGGGGGTGGGCCACAGGCCGGGCACGGGGCCAGCTGGCAGCGGCGTGGCTCCGCATCCCGCTGTCACCGCCTGGCGGTGGGCAAGTCACGTGAGCGCTCAGCTCCGCTCCCTGTGTCCGTGGGGAGCAATGGCACCTGCTCTGGGCTGTTCGGGGAGCCGACCCCGTCACTTGCCGCAGCAGATCCGTGCGACGGGGAGGGGCCGAGTCTGGAGTCGTCATGAGAGAGGCCGGCCCGGCCCGTGGGGCTCAGTGGCTCGCATTGATTGACTTGTGAACCGGGAAGTCGGGGTTTGATTCCTGGTCGGGCACAGGCCGGGGCTGCGTGGGCTCCATCCCCAGTAGGGGGCGTGCAGGAGGCAGCTAGTCAGTGATTCTCATCATTGACATTTCTCTCTCCCTCCCTGAAATCAATTAACATTCCTTTTAAAAAAAAATTTTTTTTTAAAGAATAAAGGTTCTTTTAGGTTTCTAAACTAAAAAAGTTAACCTTTATGGACAAGAAAAATGAGCCTCAATTCCGGTCTCTCCTAATCCTAATCCTAATCCTGATCCTAATCCTCTTTCAGAGTGTTAGTTCCCAAGCCACTGATGAGTGACAGGCCACAGCTTCAGAAAAGCGAGAAAGAGCCAGCCCCAGGCCCAGTGGTGAATCCGGCAGCTGGCTTTGCTTCTGGGAAGCTCAGGGCGACCTGAGTGAGGTTTCGTTTCGGAGAGGGTGTTTGGAACTGGTCTACATCCCCCAGCTCTCCTAAAGGTTTCTCCACGCCCAGGTAGACCCTCCCCTCGAGGCTCCCCACACGTCTGCTCCGTGGGGGAAGCGTTTCTCCTGCACACGCTGCCGATCTGCATGGCTTAGTACAGCCAGTCAGGTGACTGCTTGTTTTTTTAAAAATATATTTTATTGATTTTTTACAGAGAGGAAGGGAGAGGGATAGAGATTCAGGAACGTCGATGAGAGAGAAACATCCATCAGCTGCCTCTTGTACACCTCCCACTGGGGATGTGCCCGCAGCCAAGGCACATGCCCTTGACCGGAATCGAACCTGGGACCCTTCAGTCCGCAGTCCCCAACCCTCAATCCACTGAGCCAAACTGGTTTTGGCAGGTCACTACTTGTTTTACAAGATACGAAAGGAAAGAAAGAAAGACAACTCTGTGGCTACCTCGGTAACGAAAGCACAGGAGAGACCGCCTGCGGCTCCCTCCCGGGCGGATCCCCGCACTCACTCCCGCCACCTGCTCTTTCCCCAGCGATGGCCGAGACGTCCATGCTGCCGTCCTCCCTCATGCTGCTCAACACCGCCCACGAGTACCTGGGCAGGAGGTCCTGGTGCTGCAATTCGGACGGGGCGCTGCTGCGGTTCTACGTGAGTGCTGGGGGCCTGCGTGGCCCGCGCTGCGGGGCGGGGCGGGGCGGGGCGGGGCGGGGCGGGGCTGCTGTGCTGCTCTGACTTGTGGCACAGATGTGACTACTCAGAGTTTTGAGAAAGTCTGCCCGTGGCATCCTGTGCACCCGACGCCGGGGGCTCTGGACCTGACCTTGAACTGTAGGTAGACAGCCCCACTCGTTGTTACCGAGTCTGTTGTGTCGGGCACAGGGCCAGGCTTTTAGTAGTAATTTTAGAAGTGAGGACTGCGTTCACCGCCTTCCACCGAGCCCTGTTTGCCAAGCACCGCTCCCATGCCAGCTGGGAGCTGCTCAGTGAGTAGCTACTGCATCCAGTCACTCAGTAAATACACATTTTGTGAGCAAAATAGAGGTCCTCTCCCTCGCCAGCTGTGACAGGTGGCTTACTGGTGACAGCGGCATCGTCCCCATCCCCAAATCTTACTGTTGGTCAGAGGCCACGCCGCACTTAGACAAGGTGCGGGGCGACAGGCCCTTCCATCCAGAAAAGGGCCCAGTAGACAGGGCTTCTCCTCAGGCGAACAGGTGTCCCCGGGGCCCTCCTCAGGCGTCTCTTCCCTCCCCCTCCCCCCTCCCCCTCTGTAGGTCAGAGTTCTCCAGAAGGAGCTCGCTGAGCCCACCTCTGAGGACACACACCCCTACAAGGAGGAGCTGGAGACGGCCCTGGAGCAGTGCTTCTACTGCCTGTACAGCTTCCCCAGCAAGAAGAGCAAGGCCAGGTACCTGGAGGAGCACTCGGCCCCGCAGGTGAGCGCCCCAGGCCCGCTGTGCCCCCCCCAGGGGCTCAGCCCCCGAGGGCGCCGTCTGCCGACAGGAGCCTCCCAGGCCCAGGGGGTGCGGCCGGGGGAGAAGGTGCTGCGACGGGACGGAGCTTGCAGGACGCTTCCTAAGCGCCTCCCGATCTCTCAAGAACGCAACATGGCGATCTTAATAGGTTCTCTTCCTTTTTATGCAAACACGTTCTCATTTCATAGTGGAAGGGAGAGGGAGAGAGAGAGAAACATCTGTGAGGAGAGAGAATCACTGATCAGCTGCCTCCTTGCACGCCCCACACTGGGGACGGAGCCCGCATCCCAGGCCTGTGCCCTGACCGGGACTCGAACCCTGACCTCCTGGCTCGCAGGCCCACGCTCAGTCTCCGGGCCCCCCCGGCCGGCGGGTTTTCTTTTAAGGATCCGGGTCATGCAAGTGACTGCTTGGACGGCGCTCCTTTTTGGGTTTTGGTTTGCAGAGCACTGGGCGGGTCCTGTCAGCGGCGCTGTTTGTGGTGCTCCGATCTTGAGCGTGTCACCCCGAGCCTCAGCCCTTTGGGCAGGGCCCTGCTTTGGCCGCTGCCCGGGGTGTGGGGACCCCTCTTCCTCCCCCCCGCCCCCCAGCCCAGAGCAAGCACTTGGTCCGTATTAACAACCAAGTGATGGGTGGGGCGATGGAGCTGAAGGGAGGGTCAGGGCCCACGGTCCCCCCGCCCACCGGCTGGGCCACAGGGCCTCACACACGCAGCCGGAGTGTGCAGCACCTCTGTGCTGAGCAGGCTCACGCCGTCACTGCCCTGCTGTCTCGCACGGGGGTCGGGAAGGACGGGACACGTGGCGGAACTCGGTGCCTGCTGACCGCACTGTCTCCAGGTGGACCTCATCTGGGAAGACGCCCTCTTCATGTTTGAGTATTTCAAGCCCAAGACGCTGCCGGAGTTTGACAGCTACAAGACCAGCACCGTGTCTGCGGACCTGGCCAACCTGCTGAAGAGGATCGCCACCATCGTGCCCCGCACAGAGAGGCCGGCCCTGAGCCTGGACCGAGTCTCCGCCTACATCGAGGGCACCTCGGCCGAGGTAGGAGCCATGGCCCGTCACATCTCCTTCCGCCACGCCGACGCGGACGGTCCTGGGTGTGAAGCATCGCTGGCCACCGTGGCATCCCTGGCTCCACCTCCCCGACCCTCGCCCTCTCCCCGCCAGGTCCCGTGCCTCCCGGAAGGGGCCGACCCCTCCCCTGCGGTGGTGAATGAGCTCTACTACCTGCTGGCCGACTACCACTTTAAGAACAAGGAGCAGTCCAAGGCCATCCGGTTTTACATGCACGACATCTGCATCTGCCCCGACAGGTGAGCTGGCGCCGCGGCCGGGCCCGGGGCGGGGGCAGGCTGAGGGGAGGGGCAGGGCAGGTGGGGTGCCGGGTGCCTGCAGCTCAGGAGGCTCTCCCTGCCCGGGAGGAGGAGTGACGAGGGGCTTAGACGCCAGTTACTGGGAAGGGCTCTCCGTAAAAAGAGAAGCCCTCGGGCAGCCCTCTGGGGCGGGCACCAGGTCAGAGGAGGGCTGCGGTGCCACGGCGTCTGCCCAGGAGGGCCTTGCAGCCCGGCCCGCCCCGCGCTGCGTGCTGCCCGCTCTCCGGATTCCGCCCGGGGCTGCGGGTGCACTCTTCTTCCCCGCACCCCGCACTATCTGTGTGGCGGGCTTTCTCGTTTGGGGGCGCAGTCAGAGACACTGAGGCGGGAGTTCTCGGTCCCCGCCCCGCGCAGTGCAGTGCTGGCAGCAGCGACAGCCACGTCTCCCCTGGCGGTGCCACCCAGAGCCGAGCCTCCCCACCCCGCCTGGTCCTGGGCAGGTCCTCCCAGGACACCCACCTCTCCGCGTGCGCTCAGGGGGCTGGGCTGCGGGGTGACACCCTCGGTGCAGCGGGAGCACGGGCCGGGGGGCCAGGTGCGTCGGCGTGAGCTTCACGCGGCTCAGGGGAGTCCTGGGGAGTGCCACGCCAGGCTGGCCCTCGCCGTGGAAAGGCGGGTGTGACCCTCACTTTGAGACGGGGCAGCAGGCAGGGGAGGCGACGCCTCGCTGTTGCGCACGGTGAGCGCTCGGCCAGCCTGCGGGTCGGTCTGCTCTGCACCGGCCACAGCGACCCGGGAGGACAGCCACGGCCCCCGACCCCGGCTCCCTGGCCGGAGGGAGCCACAGCCGAGCAGAAGGGGTCAGAGCCTCTCCGCCTGGGGGCCCTTCTCCCGCGGCCGCGCCCTGACAGGGCAGGGAAGGAGGCCCACCCCTGGTTTGGGGCAACCGAGGGGGCTGCCCTGCCAGGAGGCAGCCTGCAGTACGGCTCCCGACCCTGCAGACGCGGGCAGCTTGAGAGGGGAGCCTCGTTTTGACCTTGACCCGAGGTTTACCCCCTAGTTTGGCAGCTGTGAGAAAATATGCCGCTCGATCAAGCAGGTCCCACTTCACCAGCTTAGCAGGGGCCGCAGGACCAGCAGGCCAGTGGCCAGTGTGAGGAGAGCCGCCGGCAGAGTGGCTCATCTGCACTCACCTCTGCACGGTCGCTGCTGCCAGCATCGCGTCACAAGGGGACTGGCAGATCCTCCAGTTTGCCAGTTTTAAAGTCACCGCCTCTCTGTGCAGCACTCAGAACTTTCCAGCCTCGCCGGCCGTGCGGCTCAGTGGTTGAGCGGTGACCTCTGAACCAGGAGGTCACGGTTCAGTCTTTGGTCGGGGCACGTGCCGGGTTGCGGGCTCGCTCCCCAGTGTGGGTTGGGCAGGAGGCAGCCGGTCCATGATTCCCTCATCGATGTCCCCCCCCCCCCCCCCCCGCTGAAGCCAGTAAAAGCGTGTTAAGAGGCGGACAGCAGAGGACAGCGGAGCGCTCACCGTGTCTGTCACGCCGCAGGTTCGACTCCTGGGCGGGCATGGCCCTGGCCCGGGCCAGCCGCATTCAGGACAAGCTGAACTCCAACGAGCTCAAGAGCGACTGGCCCATCTGGAAGCACGCCACGCCCGTGCTGAGCTGCTTCCGGCGGGCGCTGGAGATCGACAGCTCCAACCTGTCCCTGTGGATCGAGTACGGCACCATGTCCTACGCCCTGCACGCCTTCGCCTCGCGCCAGCTCACACAGTGGAGGGGCGACCTGCCCGCCGAGCTGGTGCAGCAGGTGAGGAGGGGCCTGGTGCTCCGGACGCCCCGGCTCCGGGCAGGGGAGCGGGGCTGCGGCTGGGGCATCTGCCCTCTTCGAGCGCCCCGAGTCCCAGGAGGCGGGGGAGCGAGGGCGGGCAGTCCTGTTGGGGCCCAGGGCTGGGCGTCCTCTGGGGCCGTGGAGCTGGGAGCTGGTGAGGGGACAGGTCCTCGCTGCCTGCCCTGGGGACTTGTCTCAGGACATCAGCGCTGGTCCCCTGGTCTCCTAGGCCCCCTGCAGTGATGCGGGCAGCCACGCAGCCCAGCCCCCACGGGCACCCCCGCTACAGCTGCAGGTGGTGGTTGGGACCGACAGACGGTGTCATGGGCACTGTGTAAACGCACTGTCCCCCACCGACGCCACAGGGGCAGGGGAAGAAAGAACACGGCGTGGCCGGAGGGGCCTGGCTGTCTGTCCAGCGCTGTTGCCGGACTAGACGTGGGGCTCGGAGGGGCCTGGGCCTCTGAACCACCAGGCCTCTGTGGGCACTGCCATCTTTGGGGATGGGACAGTCAATTAGCATATTCCCTCCTTATTGGCCGTGGGTGTCACGGTGTCCCAGCTGGGGTGAGGTGCCCGCACTGCCAGCCTCGAGGGCAGGACAGTCAATTAGCATATTCCCTCCTTATTGGCCATGGGCATCACGGTGTCCCAGCTGGGGTGAGGTGCCCGCGCTCCTGGGTCAGTCTCGGCCACGGTGAACGGATCCCCCTGTGCAGTCGAGGCAGCGGCTCCCCACGGGGCAGGCCGGAGCCGGGGTGCCGGCTCTGTGCGCCTGAGGCCAGCGCGGCCCCGCGGTCCCGTTGCAGATGGAGAGCCGGCGGGACAGCATGCTGGAGACGGCCAGGCACTGCTTCCTGTCGGCGGCGCGCTGCGAGGGGGACGGCGACGAGGAGGAGTGGCTCATCCACTACATGCTGGGCAAGGTGGCCGAGAAGCAGCAGCAGCCGCCCACCGTGTACCTGCTGCACTACCGGCAGGCCGCCCACTACCTGCATGAGGAGGCTGCCCGCTACCCCAAGAAGATCCACTACCACAACCCGCCCGAGCTGGCCATGGAGGCCCTGGAGGTGACGCTGTGCCCGCCCCGGGCGGGGAAGCAGAGCCAGGGCGGGCCCGCCTCTCCCCGGGCACGGGGCCTGCGGTCCCCGTGACCCCGCTGCCCGGCCGAACCCTGTGTTTAGCAGCTTTGCATGTGATTAAATGGCAGCAGCCTTTCCGCTCTCCGAGGGTGCGAGCCGTCCTTGCCGGCAGAGGGAGCTGTTTGTTCTCGTCTCCTCGTGAGCGCGGGGGTTCTGAGATGTGGCCGCTGGCGCCAGTGCAGGCACCCCCCCCCGCGCTGGCAGGTGTCAGGGAGCGGGCACCAGGGCTCCAGGGGCAGAGGAGACAGCCCGCTTCAGCAGGACTGAGCTGGGAGCGGCCGGTTCTCTTAACCTCAGGTTTGGGGTCCCCCGTGATCCCCAGGAGCAGAGAGCACGCGTTCACTGCTTGGCGATGCTGGGTCTCTTGGGCCGTTTCACATGATGCGCACGCGGTCCTGCCTGGCCCGACCCAGGACTCCGCTTCCCAAGGCCCAGAGCCTGGGTCCCCCCTCCGTTCCCCCCGCCCCCCGCCCCCCAGCGTGCACGGGCCCAGCGTCGGGGAGTTTGGGGCAGAGCCACTGCTTACGTCTCTCCTTGTCTTTCTGATTATGAAGCAGCGCACACGCCTGGCCTGGCCGGGCGCGCGGTTGGTTGGGCACAGAAGGCTGCAGGTTTGATTCCCAGTCAGGGCACATGCCCGGTTTTCGGGTTCAGTCCTGGTTGGTTCTTGTTCTCTTTGCCCCCCAAATTGGTGACAAACGTCCTGCTGAGTGAGGATTTTAAAAGATAAAATTCACACATATCCTCGGCTGAAGAATATATATGAGAGTCAGGTAGTTGAGGAGTATCTAAAAGGAACAGTTGAAGTCCCCCGTGGTTCTAACCCCCACCCGTCACCTGTCCAGTGCGGGCGTGCCCGTCTGCCCGGAGGTTCCTCCTGTTAACACGGATACGTCGTGTTCAGCAACTTGCCTTTCTCGCTGGACACGATGCCGGAGAAGGCGTGTGGGCTCCCTTCCCTGCCCAGTCTGTGCCCTCTCGTCCAGCTGGGCATCCATGCCGTGCCCTGTCGTCCGGGGTTTGGCCTCTCCCCTCACTCCGTGACAGGCCAGTCCGGCACAGCTGTCACTCGCGTCAGGACGCACACTGAGCCCAGCTGTCCCTGGAGCGGTGAGGGCCCGGCACCGGCTGCCCACGTGGCGGGGATCACACACCTACAGCCGGCCCCGCACACACTCGGCTTCCCGGCCACCCGCTGGCCTCGGGACCACGCGGGTTCGAGCCGCACAGGTCCGCTGAGGAAGATCCACAAATACGTCTGTCCGCCCAGTCAAAGCTCTGATGTTTCAGGGTCAGCTTATTTCCAAGGAGCATTTAACATTTGATCCACAGTCTCTCGTTGCCCTAAGAGGCTGTGCTGATGTATGAACTTTCATGTTTTTTAAAAAACATATATATATTTTACTGATTTTTTCACAGAGAGGAAGGGAGAGGGATAGAAGGTCAGAAACGTCGATGAGAGAGAGACATTGATCAGCTGCCTCCTGCATACCACCCACTGGGGATGTGCCCGCAGCCAGGGTACATGCCCTAGGCCGGAATCGAACCCGGGACCTTTTAGTCCACAGGCCGATGCTCTATCCGCTGAGCCAGACCGGTTTTGGCTGGCTGAACTTTCATGTTTTTCATCAGCTTAGCCGGTATCCTCTTTTAAATATTTGATAATCTTTTTCTTTAATGTAAATTTTATTGATTTTTTACAGAGAGTAAGGGAGAGGGATAGGAAGTTAGAAACATCGATGAGAGAGGAACATCAATCAGCTGCCTCTTGCACCCTCCCCCCCAACCGGGGATGTGCCCGCAGCCAAGGTACACGCCCTTGACCGGAATCGAACCTGGGACCTTTCAGTCCACAGTCCAACACTCAGTCCACTGAGCCAAACCGGTTTTGGCAATATTTGATAGTCTCGTGAGCGAGCAAAACGTCTCATTTTAAAAATTTGCCCTTTTCACAGTGCTTCATGCTGAGTGGCTTGGAGCCGCCAGGTCCCACTTCCCGTGTGGCTTCCTGGCCCGCGGACCGACCTGGGCCCCGGGGGCTGCTCACGCCTCAGTGTGTCCCCTAGGTGTACTTCCGGCTGCACGCCTCCATCCTGAAGCTCCTCGGGAAGCCCGAGCTGGGGGTCGGCGCCGAGGTCCTGCTCAGCTTCATGAGGGAGGCTGCCGAAGGGCCCTTCGCCAGGGGCGAGGAGAAGAACACGCCCAAAGCTTCCGAAAAGTGAGTGGCGCGCTCCTCCGGCCGCGGGTCCCTGGGCCCGGGGGTCCCTGTGCCCGGGGGAGGGTCCCTGTGCCCCTGGAGGGCTCCTTCATGGCAAGGGGGCGCCGAGGGGGCTGCTGGGGAGGCCAGAGTTGGAGCTTCTGGACCTTACCTGGAGCTCCTGAGGCCGGGCTGAGCATTTCCGTTGAACTTGAGAAGGAGAGGCCGTGTCCCCTCACCCTGTGGCCCCGCCTGGCCGCCTCCACCCCCCTGCCTGCCGAGCAGAACCCTGGGGAGCGGTTCTCAGGCTGCTGCCTCTGGCTCCCGGGCCTCTCCCACCCGTGGTCCCAAGCACAGAGGGTGGGGGGGGGGCGGGGGGCTCGAGGGTGCTGTGGCCCTGGGGTGCCCCGTGTTGGGCCTGGCACAGTACCCCTGGCCTCCCCGTGACCGAGCTGTATGTCTGGGTGTCCAGATCCTGGAGCTTTGGCTCAGCTCGCCCCGCTTCTGGGCCTCTGCCCGGCCGGGCCCTGGCCAAGGCCCTGCTGAGTCCACAGGGGCAGCACCAGGCCCTGGCGCGACGGGCACACACCGGAGGTCGCACCGAGGGCGCAGGATGTCCCAAAGGTAGAGAGGGACCTGTTTTTAGTCACAAAGGGCCCCAGTTTAGTGACCTTATCTTTCGTTTCTCGTACTTTTTAAAAAATATATATTTTATTGATTTTTTACCGAGGAAGGGAGAGGGATAGAAAGTCAGAAACATCGATGAGAGAGAAACATCCATCAGCTGCCTCCTGCACACCCCCCACTGGGGATGTGCCCGAAACCAAGGTCCATGCCCTTGACCGGCATCGAACCCGGGACCTTGCAGTCTAAAGGCCGACGCGCTCTCCACTGAGCCACACCGGTTTCGGCTCTCATACTTCTTTTTCAACAAATGTACAAGCCATACAAGTGACACGTGAATATATTGTAGTTACAGGAAACCCTGACAGCTTACAAACACACAGACAACCCCCCTCCTCCCGGGAGTCGGTCGCTGTTCTCTGTCTGGTTTCTAAGTCGCTCTCCGCATGCGCACACTTACGCACGCAGACACGGCGCAGGCTGCCTTTCGAAAACCACACGGAAGGTGTTCTCTAGAGGCTTCTTTGCCCTCCCAGTGGGCCTGGCCCATCCGAGGTTCTTTCAGCGACACCACAGGGAGGCTTCCTGGGGTTGGGGGCGGGGGCCGTCCTGCGGCCATGGCGACGCGACGGGGCCTCGCTCCGCCGCACAGGGCAGCAGCGGCGCCCCGGGCACGAGGGCCGGGCTCCCCCTCCTGCCCTGGTCGGGGCTAGTCTCTCGGCTCGGCATCGCACAGCACCCGATTGGCGGGGAGGGCGCTGGGGTGGCTTCGTCCGCTCCCCAGTCTCCGCCGCCTGCGGAGCCCAGCCGTGTGGGGGGCTGGGCCCGAGCGGTAGCATGTGGGCCACTCCTTCGGGGCCTGGACACCGGCCGGCAGGGTGTGGGGCTGTGCCTGGGGGACCCGAAAGCTGGGAGGGGCCTTGCCCGGCCTCGCACTCAGCCTCAGTGCCGCGTGGAGCCGCTGACCCGCGCCCTCCGCCCGCAGGGAGAAGGCGTGCCTGGTGGACGAGGACTCCCGCTCTTCAGCTGGGACAGTGCCGGGCCCCGGAGCCTCCCTCCCCTCCTCTGGCCCAGGTCTGACATCCCCACCTTACACAGCCACTCCGATTGACCACGATTACATCAAATGTAAAAACCCCCACCAGCAGGCGACGCCGGACGGTACAGTCCCTGTTCTCCCTACGGCCAGCCCCGGGCGGCACGCCAGCCGGGGGCGGGAGCTTGGGGCGATGAGGCGCTTTGTTCGGCGAGGGGGGCGCTGGGTCCGGGGTGACACGGGCAATGTGGCGGCTGTTCGTTCACCTCATGGACTCACGTGACTGTGCTTCGCGGACGTGCCCGGGTCGCCACCTGCCGGCTCGCCCACGGGGGCCGTTCTCCCCCTGCACTTTGGGGGCCTGGGAGGGCAGTTGGAAGATGGGGGGCTTGCTGTCTGTCTGGGCTGCCTGGCATGGCTCCGTGCTGTGGCATGCCCTGCTGGCAGTCGTGGGCAGGCTGGGACTCGGCACCCCGGGGACTCTGGACCGGCTGGGGGTGCCATCCACGTGGGACGGGGCAGGTGGCGACCGTTCACCCCCATTCCTGACTAACATTCGGAGGCTCGCATGCGCCCTCACAGCTCGACTTCATGCTCTCACGTGTCTAGGATGAGCTGGGGACGGGGTACTGGCCGGAGTGAGCCAAACTGGCGGACCTAGAGGCCTTCAGAGCAGAGCCTGGTGGAGGTGGTGACAGTGCTGACGACACCAGCTCGCAGGCGGCGCCCCCCCGGGGGGCTGTGGGGTGGGGCCTGTGGGGTGGGCCTGCCTCCCGCAGGCATCGAGGAGAGTGGGGTTAGGGAAGAGCTGGCGGAGGGGACGGGACAGGGGACCTGAGAGAGGCAAGTGCCCCTCCGGGGCTCAGGTGGGCCCAGTGAGAGTGGGGGGGGGCTCTCGCCTCCCTCCGCCATCTGGCTGATGGGCCCTGACCGCCCAGAGGGGTGAGTGGAGGTGGGATAGCGGCGGCCTGCTCCTCCCGGCTCCGCTCGGAGACACGCCCAGAGCGAGGCCCTCCTCCCTCCTGTTTGCCCAGCCCGGGCCGCCCCCCTCAGCCCTCAGGCTCCCGCCAAACGCAGGCAGCCGGACTGTGCGTGGCTCTGCCATCCACAGAGCTGGAGGTGCCTCCCTGGTGCGGGCACCCCGGGGAGCAGCGGAGGACGAGGCAGGACTGCCACCCAGCCAGTCCACGTAGGCGCACACGTGCCCGGCGCGGTGACATGCCCGGCTGCCGATCTGAGGGGCACTGGTTGAGGACGTTGGCAGAGGGAGCCGTGGAGACGCCCCGGCCCGCGTTGCCCAGCCCCCGCCCCGGGTGCAGAACGCCCTGCGGCAGGCGCTCGGGAGGGGGGCCGGGAGGAACCAGTGATTCCCGGCTCGTGGTTGGGGGGCACCTGAAATTCCCACAGAGACCCGGCCGGCCTCTTGGTGGGGTGGGAGGCTTCCTGAGGGGGCCGAGCTTAGCAGGATCTCGGGTGCGGGGTGTTTCCTATGAAGGGGGGCGGGAGGGGCCAGGCAGGGGTCAGAGAGCGGGGGCGGGAGGGGCTGCTGTCCGTGGTTTCGGGATGCCCATCCAGCCCCATTTGCAGCATGAGCAGAGGCTGCCCTGAGCCCGGGCATGGGGCCCTAGCGGGCTCCCGTGCAGCCAGCTGCCCTAGGCGGCGTGTCCTGCGGGCCTAGTGTGGGCTGGTGGGCCTCCGGGAGAGCCAGTGCCCCCCCCACGCGACATCCATCCTCACCGCCACGTGTCACCGCCTGTCGTGTCCTCCCCGTGTGCCCCCCGCTGCTCCCCTCTGCTCCCCGCTCCTCCGTGCCCCCCGCTGCTCCCGCTCCTCCGTCAGCATTGCCCGTGCCGCCCCGACCCGGCCGCCCTGCCCGGGCTGTGTCTGCCTGCACGTCCCGGCTCGCTTCAGGGGACAGCGCCGACCGCATGCTCCGCCCTCAGTCTGGCTCCTGCTCCCTGTGACCGCCCGAGCGCCCGCACAGGTGCTGGTCTGTGCTCCGAGCGCGTGTGTTTGCTGTGCTTGGCTTCTGCCCGGCCCAGCTCCCCGCCCCCGGCCCCCCGCGGGCGTCTCCGTCCTGTGTCCCGTCGCTTCGCTCTCCCTTGCTTTGGAGAAACAACCAAGGCAACAGACGCCGAGATCCCGGTTACCTGTGTGCGGACGGGAGCGAAGTACCGTATTTTCCGCGTATAAGACGGCTGGAACTAATGGCGACGGGAGGAAGACAGCAAACGTTAGAGAGGGCCAGCAAGTGCCGGGCGAGTCCCTGGCGAGTCAGCAACGCCCATCCTAACTGCAAGCGACGGTGTTTTTACACCTGGCGTATAAGACAACCCCGACTTTTGAGAAGATTTTCCGGGTTAAAAAGTCGTCTTAGACGCCGGAAAATACGGTACAGATGTTCGCAGCAGCCAAGGTGCTACCGGGAGAAGCTCCGAGGGCAGTCGGTGCCCGGCCGAGGGCAGCCCGCCTGGCCCCTGCTCCCAGCCCAGGAGGGCAGGGGCTGCTGGGGGGACTGGCTTGGGCCAGGGAGGGAGGCTGTTGGAGGGCGGAGCCAGTCACTCATTTGTTCTCGCTCATTCTTACCTTTTACAAACCTCTCCGGGCTGCCTGGCCGGCGTTCCCCAGCGAGGGTGGCCGCCTGTGCACCGAAGGGTCACAGGTTCGATTCCCGGTCAAGGGAAGGTACCTGGGTTGCAGGTGGAGCCCCACTCCAGTCAGGGCACAGGTGGGAGGCGACCCACCGATGTCTCTCTCTCAAATCGATGTGTGTGTCTGCCCCCCACCCCTCCACTCTCTTTAAAGAAAAAAAAGTCAATGAAAAAAGGCCCTTAGGTGAGGATTACCCAGAATAAAACGTGTGTGTCGGGGACCGAGGCAGGGAGAGCAGTGGCAAGCCTGTTACAAAGCGTCAGGCGGAGCCTGGAGCCGCTGAGTGGCAGGTCTGGGGTTGGGGGCAGGTGTGGACCTGCTCTGGCCCTCCCTCTCCACCACAGAACGGGTGGCACCTGCCTCTGGGAGAAGTGACCCTCCCCCTGGGGCCTGGCGGGGGGTTCCGGGGGGCTGCGGGCCTTGCTGTAACCCCGTCAGTGCTTATGGAGCTCGGGGGCCTGGCCTGACTTACTGAGTGCGGCAGAGTGTCCGCCAGACGCCTGCTCCCTGTCCGTGGGACGCAGCTTCTGCCCGGTCACTCAGGCCTCACACACCCGGGCCCTAGCTTCCCAGGCGCCCTCAGTTCTGCTGCCACCGACGCCCTGGGCACTGGGCCGTGGACTGGCACAGGCTGCGAGTGGCTGCCCCGGGCCCTGGCCGGGGACCAGGTGAGGGTGAAGAGGGCGGAGCTGAGGGTCACACAGGCCTGGCTCCTGTGTGGTCTGCGCAGGCCCGCTCTGGAGGTCCTGTCCCGCCGGCGTGTCGGAGCGGCCAGCACCCCGTCGGCTCACCACCCCGTCGGCATGCTGCTCAGCCGTCTCCGGCAGGAGCAAGCCTGTGCCCGCTCATTCGGCGGCACGGCGGTGCCAGCGGGAGACGGGAGGGAAGAACAGGGTCCGGGTCCTGGAAGCAGGAGACGCCCGGGCTGCCTTTGTGAGCAGCCCCTCTACACGCATGTGCTCTACGTGGGTGAACTGCTAACGCGCAGACAGTCTTAGGCAGGGCACTCACCCAGCCCCGCACGGGAGGGACTGGAGCGGAGCGTGTGGCGTCGTGCAGGCCCCGTCAGCCCAGAGCAGCCGTCTCCGGAGCCCCGGCTTTTGACCTGTTGAGCCGGCTTTGCATTTTGTTGCCAGTCGTGCCCCCCGCTTCCCGCTCCTCTGACGTGAGTTTATGTTAACGTGGGAGCCGGTGTGCGGACAGCTTTAGTGCTCCGTTCCTGTCCCCCCCCCCCCCCCCCAATCGCTGCCCCGCTGTCTGCAGTCGACGCTTTTCCTGCTTCTCACTCTCGGGGGGGGGGGGGGGGGAGGGCGGGTGGGCTCGGTCCAGCCAGCTTAGGCAGGCTGTGCCCCGTCTGGGGTGGGTCTCAGTGACCCCCCCTGGGGTGACAGGCGTCCTGCCTCCCCCAGGGCCAGCTTTCCTCTCCTCTCCTCTCCTCCAGCTGCATGGTCCCCCCCAGGGGGCTCCCGGCTTTGTTCCTCCGGGAGAAGGGCCCAGCCGGGCTGCGGGCTCCAGGCTGCGGCCGGTCCTCTCCCTGGGCCCACGCCCCAGGACGCATGCAAGCCCCCCAGCCCGGCCCAGCTGTCTCTCATGAGCACCTGTGCAGAGAGGAGAGGAGCCAGCAAGAGGGCCCCCTTCCTGTCCCTGCGGCTCCCGGAACCTGTGCTCTTGAGCTAGACCATGGTCTGCAAACTGCGGCTCGCGAGCCACGTGCGGCTCTTTGGCCCCTTGAGTGCGGCTCTTCCACAAAACACCACGGCCTGGGCGAGTCTATTTTGAAGAAGTGACGTTAGAAGAAGTTTAAGTTTAAAAAATCTGGCTCTCAAAGGAAACTTCGATCGTTGTCCTGTTGATATTTGGCTCTGTGGGCTAACGAGTTTGCCGACCACTGCGCTAGACTGTGCTTGGCCTTGAGCGGCTGGTTAACCGTGTTTGCCAAGTTCTTCCCGCTTCCGCTGTGCGCGCCGTGACATCAAGATGGTGGCTGCCTCCCAGGGTCCTGCCCCGCATCTCCTGCAGCCCCGCGCTCAGCAGCGGCGCCGGAAGCTGGGAACCAGCCCACGGGAGTGTCTGCCCCACAGAAGCGAGAAACGCTGCAAACGAGGGCCTTTCCCGCCCCCGAGAGCCGGTCGTGAGACACTCGCCAGAAGCCTGCGGGGGGCGCTCCCTGGAGGGGCCCTGGAGAGGGCGCCGCTGGTGAAGGTCGGCCGGGCACTGGCCGCGGCTGTGCCAGGCCGTCCGCAGGGCATCACTGGCCTCTGGCAGGGCGGCTCGCCTGGGGAGGCCCCTCCATGTGGGCGGCGGGGGTTTCATGCTGCCCCCCCCCCCGTCCCGTCCCCCGCAGAGCGCAGCCAGGACAGCACGGCCGTGGCCCTCTCGGACTCCAGCTCCACGCAGGAGTTCTTCCCCGAGCCGCCCAGCGTGCCCGAGGGCGCCCGGAGACCCTGTGCAGACAAGAGGCCGCCTGCTCCCGCCTCCCAGCCGGGACCGACGGGCAAGGACCTGCCCGGGGCCGCGGAGGAAAGAGGTATGGAGCCCTCTGGGGACGAGCCGCCGGGTGCCCCGCTCTCCGTTGTGAGTCCTCAGCCAAGGCTACCTTCCCACTGGTTTGCAGAGAGAGTGGAGTGAAGGAGAGACGGAGAGAGACGCCGATTGGTTGCCTCCCGCGCACCCCGTGACCAGGGCCGGGGACCTGCAGCCGAGGTCGGTGCCCTCGACCGGAATCAGTCTGCCGGCCAGCGCTGTCCGCTGAGCCGCACCGGCGAGGGCCGCGTGAGGTCCTCTGGCAGTCCGGGCAGTGCCAAGGGCGCGGGCTCTGCATGGCCCAGGCCCGCCAGCCCCGTCCCCCTGCGCCCCTGCTGCCGGGGCCTCCGCTCCTGCAGGCGCGGGCTGCCCGCCACTCCGGCGTGACGGTGAGGTGGAAGGGCTCAGCAGGTGCCGCCTGGCCTGAGACACCCTTGTCCTTGGTGGTATGACCCCGCCCGGCCCAGTGTAGGAAGCCATGTCCCCGCATGAGTGCCCGTATTTCCCTTCTCGATAAATGGTTCTTTAAAAAGTCTTTGGATGGCAAATGTCCCAAATGTGGGTTCTTTTTGTTTTTGTTTTTTAAGTCTGAATCGTATCAGACCTTTAGAAAATCTTTTATTTGGTGGGGAGTGGGGCTGGCTTTACCCTGGGGTCTGCCCAGCTCTTTGGGGTCCCCACACCCCTCTTGTGGACTTGTGGCCAGAGTGCCAGCGCCAGGCCTGCTGGGAGAGGGAGGGCAGGCCGGGCGGCCCGCCGAGCGTTTCGAAAGCGTTCCCGCTCGGCCAGGACCGGACAGGCGCTTGTCAGACGGCCCCCGCCCCCGCCCAGAGCCATGCGCGGGGGTCCCGTGCCAGGCACGGTCCTAGCCTATAAGCACCCTAGAGAACTCACCCTGATGACTCCATGTTACAGCCAGAGCCTGGGACTCCGAGTGGCGGGCGTTTGCCCAGGGTTGGGCTGCAGCTGTGCTTCTACCCCATGCGGCCTCTCCAGCTGGGTGCATGGCAGGGGAGGTCGATGGGAACCTGGGCACCCGGGGCCCGGGCCTGGCCCCGAGAAGTCCCCGCCCAGGCCTGGCTGGGAGCAGCCAGCCGCTGGAGCTCACATGGGGGTGGCAGGGGCCTGAGCCGTTGGCCCTGTGGAGGCCTCAGCGCACCGGACAGATAGGGTTGGTACCGACTGCTCCTCCGGCCTCCAGGCGGTCTGTGCCAGGCCGGGGAGCCTGGGGCTGCCTCTCCCTGGATACTTGCTCCCACCGCTCCCTTCCGTCCCTTCCCGCTGGCCAGACAGCCTTCCGCAGCCCTGCCGCCCGGCGCGCCCCCCTGAGCTGCCCGCCTGCCCCGGGAGCTGGCCCGGGAGCCCAGGTGCTGAGCTCGTGGCTCACAGAGCCGCCGCCGCGCCACCCTGGGGAGGGTGCTGGGTCTGTGGGTGCGGCACTGCATGGGGAGCAGGTCAGCCCTCGGGGTGTCTCCTGGCTGCTGTGTTCGGCAGCAGTGGCGGCCACACCCCCTGTAGGCTGCCTCCCTGTGCACCTGCCCAGGCCTGGAGGCGGGACAGCCCTGGACCACCACAGAGCCAACCCCAGCCCTCTCAGGGCCCCTTTGTGTGCCAGCTGGGTGCCCTGTCCCACGGGCGGAGGGGAGCTGTGCTGCCACCTCCCCGAGGGCCTCCCCGGCTGGGGATGGGGCACCGGGGGCAGAGGGGACGCTGAGGGACCGTCCTCTCCTCGGTCGCCAGGGAAACCCGAGGAGCCCCCGGAGAGCACAGAAGCCGGCCGCGCCGCAGAGCAGGGCGGCCAGAAGCCCGCGCCGGACCCCCCCGCCTCCGCCTGTGCCCCGGCCAAGGCCTCGGCAGCTGCCCCCGTCCCGGGGGACGGCAGGAAGAGGGGGGACGCCCCCGGGGAGCCGGCGGCCTTCCCGCAGGGGCTGCCGGCGGGGGCCGAGGAGCAGCGGCAGTTCCTCACAGAGCAGTGCGTGGCCGCCTTCCGCCTGTGCCTGAGCCGCTTCCCGCAGCACTACAAGAGCCTCTACCGCCTGGCCTTCCTCTACACGCACAGCGAGACCCACCGCGTGAGTGCCGGCGCCGCTCCTCCCCGCTGGCGGCGGGTGGCCTTGCGGGGGTGGGAGAAGCAGGTGCGGGGCGGGTAGCTGAGGGGCTGCTTCCACAGCGGCCACAGGTGTGGGTGCCGCTTGTGGGTGAAGAAGGCCCGGGGCTCATCTCTGGCCTCTGAGAATCGGGGTATGCCTCGCACTCCGCTGCCAGTTCCCTGGTCACCCCAGCAGGCCCGGGTGCACAGCTCCCGAGGCCAGAGTGTCCCTCCCCTGGGTCCCTATGCTCGGTCCTCCCCCCTCCGTCCCTCCCCTCCGTCCCTCCCGGCCTTGCTCCCCAGGCCAGTGTCCTCCGGCTGCGGCAGCACCTCTCAGTGCGGCCCGGCCGGCTCACCTGCCCCATCTCTGCAGCCTGCGCTGCTGCCGGGCCTGGCTCCAGAAAGCGATGAGGCAGCAGCTCTTCCAGCGCCCAGGCTCAGCCCCGGGAGCCCCGCCAGCCTGGGACTGGCGTCTCTGTTTGTGGGGATTGTGGCGGGTGCGCATTCTTCGCTCCCCCACTTGCCCCGGGCTGAGCTCCAGGGAGAGGGGCAGACAGGTTGGAGCCCTAACTGGTGCGCTCCGTGGACGGAGCGTCAGCCTGTGGACTGAAGGGTCCTGGTTCAGTTCTGCTCAAGGGCATGGGCCTCGGTTGCAGGCTCGACCCCCAGGGGAGGTAACCAGTTGATGTCTCTGTCTCCCTCTCCCTCCCGCTGTGAAAACCCATGGGAAGACAGCCTCCGGCCGGGGAAGCCGGCACAGGGTGCTAGGTGCTGTCGCGCCGTGCTGTGGGCCTGGCCGGGCCCAGGTCTGCTCAGACTCCCTGCCGGGGCCGCCTCTGCCCGGCGGCCTGGCGCCCGCTCTCCGGGCGAGCTGCTGGCGGGAGCCCTGGCCCCTCGCCCGTCTGCTGTGGGACCAGCTCTGTGTCCTGAGCACCAGCCCCCGTGTGGAACTGCAGAGCCAGGGTAGACGAGAGGGCTCTGGGTGGGGTGAAGGCTTCTGCTCCAGGGCGGGACGCAGTCGCCCCTCCCGGCCCCGGCGTGCAGGTGAGCGTGCCCCGGGCAGGGGGCGGGCTTCAGCTGCAGCTGGACCGTGGACAGGTGCTACTGGGTGTCCCGGCCACAGAGCAGGGCGGCTCCGGCTTCCTCCAGCCTGCCCCTTTTCTGTGGGCAGAGCGGCCCTCCCCCCTTTCTGTGCGCAGAGCGGCCCTCCCCCCTTTCTGTGCGCAGAGCGGCCCTCCCCCCTTTCTGTGCGCAGAGCGGCCCTCCCCCCTTTCTGTGGGCAGAGCGGCCCTCCCCCCTTTCTGTGGGCAGAGCGGCCCTCCCCCCTTTCTGTGGGCAGAGCGGCCCTCCCCCCTTTCTGTGCGCAGAGCGGCCCTCCCCCCTTTCTGTGCGCAGAGCGGCCCTCCCCCCTTTCTGTGCGCAGAGCGGCCCTCCCCCTTTTCTGTGGGCAGAGCGGCCCTCCCCCCTTTCTGTGCGCAGAGCGGCCCTCCCCCCTTTCTGTGGGCAGAGCGGCCCTCCCCCTTTCTGTGCGCAGAGCGGCCCTCCCCCCTTTCTGTGCGCAGAGCGGCCCTCCCCCCTTTCTGTGCGCAGAGCGGCCCTCCCCCCTTTCTGTGCGCAGAGCGGCCCTCCCCCCTTTCTGTGCGCAGAGCGGCCCTCCCCCCTTTCTGTGGGCAGAGCGGCCCGCCCCCGCCCCTTTCTGTGCGCAGAGCGGCCCTCCCCCTTTTCTGTGGGCAGAGCGGCCCTCCCCCCTTTCTGTGCACACAGCGGCCCTCCCCCCTTTCTGTGCACACAGCGGCCCTCCCCCCTTTCTGTGCACACAGCGGCCCTCCCCCCTTTCTGTGCGCAGAGCGGCCCTCCCCCTTTTCTGTGCGCAGAGCGGCCCTCCCCCCTTTCTGTGCGCAGAGCGGCCCTCCCCCCTTTCTGTGGGCAGAGCGGCCCTCCCCCCTTTCTGTGCGCAGAGCGGCCCTCCCCCCTTTCTGTGCGCAGAGCGGCCCTCCCCCGCCCCTTTCTGTGGGCAGAGCGGCCCTCCCCTGCCCCTTTCTGTGGGCAGCGCGGCCCTCCCCCCTTTCTGTGGACAGAGCGGCCCTCCCCCCTTTCTGTGGGCAGAGCGGCCCTCCCCCCTTTCTGTGCACACAGCGGCCCTCCCCCCTTTCTGTGCACACAGCGGCCCTCCCCCCTTTCTGTGGGCAGAGCGGCCCTCCCCCCGTTCTGTGCGCAGAGCGGCCCTCCCCCCTTTCTGTGCGCAGAGCGGCCCCACTCCGAGGCCGCGTGCCCAGCCCGTGCGGAGGCCTGGGCGGCTCTGCAGCTCCGGCCGCTCTGTGGTTTGCAGAATGAAAACGCAGTGTTTTCTCCACTGGGAATCTGAGCTGTGCGTTTCCAAGTCTGCCTGCCACGTGGTCTGGATGTGCGGGTGCGCCTGGGGCCAGAGGAGTGGGCCAGAGCCCCCTCGGCGGGTGTCCTTCTGGGCTCTCGCACGGGGAGTGCTTCCGGCGTGTGCCCCGCTGGGCCCTGAGCCGCAGCCAGGTCACATCGTTACAGCGTGGACGGGAGAGGGAGGCGACCGCCAGCTCACTGTCCCCCACCACGATGCGGCAGAACCACTGGTGTCCCGTGTCCCCTCCAGTGTCCCGTGTCCCCTCTGTGCTTTCTCTGCTCATCGGCTCCAAGCTGGCCGTGACGGTGCGTGCGGCCGGGGAGTGCGGGGTGCAGAGGGAACCTCCCGGGGGCCGTGTGCTGGCCGTGGACAGCTGTGCTCGAGCAGGCCCTCTGTGGCTGCTGGGGGACAGGCTGGGTCCCTCGGGAAAGGCAGACTCGTGCCCCGGCTTCCCGGCTCCCAGCACAGAGCTCTCCAGCTGTCTCTCCCCCTACCGCTCTGCCCGCGCCCCCCCCGGGTCCCCTGGGCCCCCTCCTCCACATGCTGCCCTCTCGGCCTGCGGGCTCGGCTTCTCTGCGGGCCCCTGCCCTGTCCCCTTCCTTCCGGCCTCTCCCGGAAGATCCATCGGGGGGGGGGGGGGTCAGACCGTGGCCTCCTTCGGGGCTGACAGACAGACTGGCAGGGCAGACAGCAGAGGCTGTTTAAGATGGCTTGGGGGTGGGGTGGGGGGGTGATGGTGCCAGGTGAGAGACTCAGAGGCGGGGCGGGGGCAGAGGCAGGTGTGGCTAGGAGGCTGGTGGGGAGACGAGAAGAGACTGGGGGGTGCGGTGGGGGGGATGGTGCCCGGTGAGAGAATCAGAGGCGGGGGGGCAGGCAGGTGTGGCTATGGGGCTGACGAGACGGGAAGGGCCTGGGGGGGGGTCGTCTGCAGTGCAGAAGGCGAGGCCTTTGAGCAGAGGGGTGCCTCTGGTGAGGACCCCCGCCCCATCCAGCCCTTCTCAGCCTCTGTCAGAGGAGGGTCCAGGGAGGTGGTCCGCGCTCTGGCCACGGGCGGGCCCCTGGGGGCCGGCTCTGGGCCCGGCACACGGCACCTGACCAGGCAGATCGGTAAAGTGATTCGCCCGCCCTGTGGGCCAGGGGAGGCGCCAGGCCTCTGAGTGCCTCTGGCCCGGACCAGAGCGAGCCTGGCTGCACCCCTCCTGGCTCCGGGCCGTGGGCTCGCTCTGGAGCCTGTCTGAGCCTCAGTGTCCAAAGCTCATCGCGAAAAGGACAGTCACGTGGCCCGAGGAGTTGGGGCTCTGCTCAGCCCCCGTGGCACGAAGCCCCGCGTCGCCCCCGCGCCCGGCTCTGTGCTCTGCGGGTCAGCCCCCGCCCCTCACCCACCGGCCTGCTCTCTGCCGGCTGCCCCCTGGGGCCTGGCCGGACACTGCCTCAGCGATCGACCGGCTCTCCCGGCAGGCTGGAGGGGCCCGGAGCACGCTCCCCGCGGGGTGCCAGCTGCCTGCGGGAGGCTAATTGCCCATTGGGTCGGGTGTGAGGCCGGGGCCTGCTTTCCTCGGGACTGATTTTTAGGTCGGAGAGCCCTGGGCCCGCCCTCCACCTCCCCTCCCCGGCCTCCCCGCTCTGCCTGGCGGCGGGCGGGGCGCAGCTGGCGCTGGTGTCCATGGTGGCAGACGGAGGACGTGCCTCTCTGTGCCACAGCCTTGGGCCTGGACAGGGCCCCGCCCAGCCCGCCTCCCTCGGCTCCTACCGCGGCGCTGCACCCAGCAGGAAGGTCTGTCCGCTTTATTTTTTGTTCTTAAGAACATGCTGGCCGCTGCCGAGCTGCTCCTTCCAACCTGTCCCCCAGAAAGCCCCCAAAGACTGCTGCTGCTTCGAGGGGTTACCCGGTACTTCCACAGTCCCCAGGGCGCCCCAGGAGAGGTGTGGGGTCATAGCTCTGGGGTAGTTCCGGCCTGTGCAGTGCTGCCAGCCTGTGCCCCGGGCCTCCTGTGTGGGTGGGGAGCCCCTGCAGCCCCCTGGCCCGCAGCCCTCCAGCATCCTGTTGCTGATCCCTCTCTGCAGAGCGGGGAGCAGAGCTCGGCAGCAGACCAGCAAGCTGGGGAGCGGGGTTTGCGGTTTTGTCGGAAGTCGTGACACGGAATTATTTCTGAGTCCCGCCGGGCTAGCAGTGACCAGGGCGGGAGCAGGTGGGGGCGGCTCGCAGGCTGAGAGGGGAGAGGTGCTCACAGGAGCTGGGACACGAGGTGAGGGCCTGGCCTGGTGCAGAGGTGCCTGCTGCGGGTGGAGGGCGAGGACTGGCAGGTGGGGGCCGGTGGGGGCCGGGATCGGGCCGGTGGGGGCGGGGAAAACTCGGGTCTGCCCTGTGCGGTCCTGGGCTCAGACTCCACTCTGCCCGCAGGCTCCCCCCGCAGCCAGCTCCATCCTGAGTGGGTGACATGGGCATGCGGGGGCTCGGCCCTGGCTCCGGCCAGTGGAGGGAGGGGGCTGGCCCCGTGACCTGTGGGAAGGGCTGCGCTCTGGTTCGGTGTGAAGGCCAGGCCCCAAGTTTGTGCCTACTGCACTCTGCCCCCCGGCACCACCGAGGCCAGCAAACTGCTTTCACCCTGCCAGGCTCCCGGGGCACCGTTGCCCACAGAGCGCGGGCCTGGGCACTCGGACAGAGCCCCTCCGGGAAGCGGGAAGCATGCAGGCCCGGTCCCCTGCAGAGCCCCAGGACGACCATCTGTGCTAGTGGGGTCTCCCTGCAGAAAGTGGGGCACCAGGTCCTCGCAGCAGCTTCACAAGGCCGATCAGGGTGAGGGCCCCTCCTGCAGGCCGAGGCCACGCTGTCCTATCCGCTGTGCTGGCAGGACTCCGTCCCCGAGACGGGCCCCCAGCCAGGGGTCAGAGCTGCAGCCCCCCCGCCTGGAGCCGGGGTCAATGTCGGCGGAGCCGCCGCTCCCGCTGCGTTGCCAGTGCAGCCTCCCTTCCCGTGGGTGCCCTGAGCTGCCCACACACTCCCTCCCAACCTACTTTTTGTTTCCCCAGAACCTCCAGTGGGCCCGCGACGTGTTGCTAGGCAGCAGTATCCCGTGGCAACAGCTGCAGCACATGCCGGCACAGGGGCTCTTCTGCGAGCGGAACAAGACCAATTTCTTCAACGTGAGTACTTGGCTGTGGGCGTCCACGGCCGCTCGCGCCGCTGCTTCTCACCGGGCCGTGCGCGGGCCCCGGGGGCGCCCGGGGCCACGGTCCGGCATCCTCGGCGGGCACGGGGGTGCCGTGCGGCGCGCCAGGCTCCGGCGGGGGCCGTGCTCGCTGAGGGGCTCCTGCCACTCGCCCGCTGCGGGCACCGGACTGCTCGTCTTTGGAGAGAGGCATGGCGAGCTCGCCGTTCTCGGAGCACGGCGGGCAGTGGGGGGCTCCGTGCCCACGGCCCTGCTCCTCCTGGGCAGCCCCTGGGCGCTGCGCCGGCCCCGGGTTCTGACGGGAGGGACTGACGCCGGCTGCTGTTCACAGACAAGCGTGGCGAGTGCTGGGCTTCCGGCCTCCCAGCCCTCGTGTCCTGAAGGGAGACCCTCCGCGGGCAGGGCGAGGCCCGGCACCGAGGCTGTGTCGCCATCCCCGAGGCCCCGGGACCGGCGTCCCTCCCTCGTTCTCCGTCCTGCAGACCGATGGCACTTCCTCTGCTCCGCTCCGGGTGTGCCCCCACCCCCGCCGTCTCGGCACAGCCAGCTGCCGGCCGGTGGCTCTGGCAAGTCCTGGCCGCTGAGCACGGTTTCTCCCAAGTCTTCCCGGCTCCTGTGACACGTGGGGAAGCGAAGAGGGGGCTGGCTTGGGCGGGAGCCAGGAGGGCGGGACTCAGGCCCCGAAGGTGTGGCCCAGGCTGGTTCTGGAAGCGGACAGTGAGGGCCCCCCTGAGAGCGGTGGGGAGTGTCGGGGTCCAGAGCCTTCCTCTCCTGGTTGTGAGCTTCCGGCCAGGCGGAGGCGCTGGAGCTGGGAGCCCTGCGCCTGCCAGCCCTCTGTGTGGGCACTTGATCGACACATGGGAGATGGCATCTGCAGTGGGACCGAGGCATTGGCAGTGAGAGAGCTCCCTCCACCCAGGCGCCCTGGCCTCGTCCTCTGTCCCTCACCCTCTCCCAGCCCAACCCTGCGCCCTGCTTCCTCGGCCCTTCTCTTTGGAGGGGACCTGGGGTCCTGGGGTCCTGGAGCCTGAGAAGGTCACCTCTGGACAGAGGCGGACAGACGCTCCACCTCCATTGACCAAGTCCCCGGGGACAAGCACTCCCAGCGGCTGGTGAGGACGGCCGATAGGACCCCCATCCTTGCTGCTGCTCCAGCTGCCCCTCCGGGGGGACGCCTCTAGCCGGGCCTTGCACCCAGCGCGTCAGAAAGTGCGACCTGCACCCTCTCTCTCACACGAGTGTCCGCAGACTGCCGATCATGGGACGCGGCGAGCCCCCACGGGAGGAGCGCCAGGCAGCTGTGCTGGGGGGCGAGTGACTGGCAGGGGCTCCAGGGCAGGATTAGCCGCTGGTTCCTGGCTCGTGGGCACTTGACTGCCGGGCAGGCGGAGCACGGCGGGAGGTGTGGAGAGCGGGGAGGGCAGGGTCATCGGGGCCCGTCCTGGGCCCCCACACTGCCCGCCGTGGCGTCACTCCCTCTGGGGGCCGGCCCAGGGGCCGTCCTGCTGTTCGGTGACACGGCCCGACACCCGCAGAGCCCGGCGCCTGCTCCGCTCCTCCGGCTCCTGCGGCGCCGTGGCCGCAGAGGCCCTGCGTGCGTGGCCGGGCTGTTTCCTGGTGTGTGGACCCCCCCCCCCCCCCCGAGTTTGTCACGCGGCTTTAAAAACATGTGCGTGTGCGTGTGCGTGTGTGGGGGGTGCTTTCAGGCAACTTGCGTTTTTCGCTGACGCGATGCTGGAGTTTCCTGTGGAAGTGTAGGCCGCCGCTCTCTGCATCTCGTCGCACGTGGGCGAGCACTCGTGGGGCCAGCCTGTGTGCACGCGCAGGCTGCAGCGGCCTCCCTCCCCGAGCGTCACTGTGGTGTCCCCGCGTCCCTCCCAGAGGCCAGGCTGGCCGGCCCGGCGCACGGCTGCTGATGAGCGTTTGTGGATGGTCCCCGTTCCTGCCTTGTCTCTTAGCGGATGGCCCGGAGCGTGCTCTGGCCCAGCCATTGTGGCCGAGGGAGGCCCACCCTCCCTCCCCCTCCCCTCCCCTCCCCTCCCATGCGCTGGAGGCTCAGTAGAGCCGCATGCATGCAGGACGCTCTGGGCACCGGGGCGGGGGAGGGGAGGGTGAAGAAGCCTTGAGGAGTCTGGGGGCCTGGAGGCAGGGCTCCCCCTGGGAGGGTGGGTGCTGCTCAGCCAGAACGAGCAGAGAGCAGGAAGCCAGCTGGGAGCCTCAGAGCTCCTGAGGCCCGCGACCAGGCCGCAGTGCTGCAAGCCCCCCAGGGCGGGCGGGTGAGCGCTTGGGAAAGGAGTGGACTAGAGTGTTTCCAGTCCCACTGTTTCCGCTTGGCTGGGAGGGAACCTCCGCCCTGCGTGGCGCTGTCTCCCGCTCGGCGCTCCGGCAGGCTCTGCGCCAGGCCCGGGAGCCTCGGGAAGCCCCTTGCTGCATCCGCCCCGCCAGGCAGGTAGTGCGGTTTCTGCCAGAGCGGAGCCAGAGTTGCCGGGGGGGGGGAGCCCGGCCTGAGCCCCGGGGCCTGTCCTTACAGGGGGGGCGCAGAAGACACGGAGGCTGGGTGGGCCCCGGGAATGAGGCCTGAGACGGTGCCGTCTCTGTGGGGAGGCACGGGGCGGCCTTTCCCCGGGCAGAGGGTCCGGGAAGCGGGCACCAAGCATCCCGTGGAGGCTGTGCCCGGAGTCCCAGGGCTTCCCTGCTGGTGGGCACCCCCTGGCAGGAGGGCCGTGAAGGGGCTGCCCTGGCCAGAGGGAACGGCTCTTCCTCTTGTAGCTGATGCAGAAACGTTCCCATGGCAACCAGGCTAGAGAGGGCGCTTCCTCCCTCCCCAAATGCCTGCGGAGGTCAGCAAGTAGTTCTGTCTTGTTTCCACCCGAGGCCCGGCCAGCACCGCTTCCTGACTGCCCGGCGGTGCGGTGGCAGCGGGGCCGGGCCGGTGTGTGGGGGGCAGGGGAGGTGTTGCCTACCGCAGCCGGGCGCCTGCCTCGGGGCCTCCCCAGCCGCAGCACGGGGAGCAGCCAGGTCCCGGAGAAGAGCACATATTTGGGGCTCAGGCAGGCCCAGCTCTTGGCACGGGCAGTGGCCACACTGGACAGGCGTCCCCGCAGTGACCGGCGCACCCACTTGTCAGGAGCCGGCCTCTCGGTCCCAGTGGCACCTCGGGACAGTGCTGGGATCAGAAAGGATGTCGCTGGAGGGGGATGAAGGGAGCCCCAGCTCTTGCCCGGCCAGGCCTCTCCAGGGGCTCCTGGGGCTGCCTGGCTCCTGTGGGGCCGCCTGAGACGCCGACGGGCCTTCCCTGCTCGCCACGGGGGCCACTTCTGCCTTCTGCGCGGCCGGGGTGCCTCTGTCCGTGGTCACCGCGTGCGGCTCTCCGCTGTCTGCCTGGCGTCCCCAGCACCTGCCCCTTCCCACAGACAGGGCTGCCAGTTCTTCCCAGCACCCCCGCCGCCTTCCCTGGGGCCTTCCGCGCTGCAGTCCCCAGGACGGTGCCTGGACAGGGGCCGGGCTGCAGCCCTGCCCCAGAGCCACACACGCCAAGCGGTTCTGCAGAGCCGAGCGGGCCCCTCACCCCCAACCCCCGGCCTTCAGCCCACAGAGCACTTTCATCCTGGCCTTCTGTGGGGACCAGGCAGGCTCCTTCCCCACCGGGCCGTCCCGTCCGCCGGGCTCTGGCGAGAGCGCCCACTAGCGGCCACCACGCAGGCCTGGCGCTTCCCTCTGTGGCGACCGCGTGGCTCACACTGACGGGAGGTCCAGCGCCACAGCCGGCTTGTCTGCAGCACTGGTGCCCGCCGCCCGCGGGGCTCCGCTCCCTGGTGCCCGCCGCCCGCGGGGCTCCGCTCCCTGGTGCCCGCCGCCCGCGGGGCTCCGCTCACTGGTGCCCGCCGCCCGCGGGGCTCCGCTCCCTGGTGCCCGCCGCCCGCGGGGCTCCGCTCCCTGGTGCCCGCCGCCCGCGGGGCTCCGCTCCCTGGTGCCCGCCGCCCGCGGGGCTCCGCTCCCTGGTGCCCGCCGCCCGCGGGGCTCCGCTCCCTGGTGCCCGCCGCCCGCGGGGCTCCGCTCACTGGTGCCCGCGGGGCTCCGCTCCCTGGTGCCCGCCGCCCGCGGGGCTCCGCTCACTGGTGCCCGCCGCCCGCGGGGCTCCGCTCCCTGGTGCCCGCCGCCCGCGGGGCTCCGCTCCCTGGTGCCCGCCGCCCGCGGGGCTCCGCTCCCTGGTGCCCGCGGGGCTCCGCTCACTGGTGGGACCGCAGCTGGGAGCGGGACAGACGGTTTCTGACGCCCTTGCCACCATCCTTCTTGGCCAGACTCAGTCCCGCCCTTCTGCTGTGGCTGCCAGTGGCTGTGTGACCTCGGGGTGGCGCCTCCCCCCCCCGGGAGCAGATGCCAGGTGGTGAGGAGGCCTTGGCAAGCGCCCCAGCCTCTGCCCTGAGGCATGGCCCAGCCAGGGGGCGCCAACCACTGCAGCCAGGCCTCAGCCGTGCCCCCAGCCTCCCGGGGCAGCCGTCCGGGGGAGCCCTGGGCGGGGCCTCCGAGAGCGGTGTTGCCCTGTGGCCGCCAGTCCTGTCACCCCCAGGGAGCTGCAGTGCCCCAGAGCGTGGGGGGCAGGCGCCATCCTGGCTGCATGCCCACCACCAGCCTGGCCAGGTCTGGGGCTGTGCCTGAGACACCCCTCCTGCTGTGGGACAGGCCCTTCCCTCTCGCCCCCGAAAGCCACCGCCGGGGCCTGTGGGAGCCTCTGCCTCATGCACACGCACCCAGAGCGGAGTCACGGAAGTGACACTTGGGGGGGACAGAGAAGGAGGGGCTTCTAAGCGAGGGAGCATGGGAGCCAGCGAGGGGCTTGGCCAGGTGGTGTGTGCATGGGGGGCAGCTGGCAGACACCCCACACCTGCCCACATCACGCCATGACATACATGTACTGGAGGGCCGGGGGGGCAGGACCCGGGAGTGCTGCCCACCTCCCTTCTCAGGCTGCTGGACACCCGACAGCTCACTGGTCCTCGGGGCCTCGGTGCCGGTGGTGCCGTTACCCCTGCCTTCCAGACGGGGAAACTGAGGCAGCCCCAGGCCAGGCCTCCATCCGCAGCCGTGGCGGCTTCTGGGCGGGAGCAGCCTTGGCGCCACGGGGCGTGGACGTGGCAGAGGCCGAGGGCCTGACGGGCGCCGGAGGACAGGCCTGTGGCTGCGGGCAGCGCTGTGAGGACGGGGATACGGGGCACGGGGTCCCCTGTCCCCGTGTCTGCCTGGCGTGCGCCGTGGGTCCCCGAAGGGCCGCTGCGTCACCACGCTCCCGTGTCTTCTGATGGCAGCGACGGGGCCGGGCTGTGGTGCCTGTTCCCTCCCCGGTGCCTGGTCACCGAGGGCTCTGCGGTCCCGCCTGCCGCCAGCGACGGGCAGGTCCGAGCCTTGCAGCAGTGCGGGGCAGGGAGCCCCCGTGACCGCACAGTGGGAACCCGGACAGAAGAAGGGGGTTTACGTGGAAGAACTAGGGGCTCCGTGGCCGCAGCAGGAGGGGCCGGCGCTATTTTTAGCCTTGCTGAGAGGACGGCCAGTTGCAAAAGCAGAGTAAACAAAGGGATCGGGTCAAGTTCCCCGGGGAAGGAGGCCGGGCCTGTGCATCTGGGAAAGGCTACCGAGCTCTCCTTCCCAGCCTGGCTCTGCGGGCGCCCGACTCCCCGGCCTGGCTCTGCGGGGTCCCCGACTCCCCAGCCTGGCTCTGCGGGTGTCCCCGACTCCCCAGCCTGGCTCTGCGGGGTCCCCGACTCCCCAGCCTGGCTCTGCGGGGTCCCCGACTCCCCAGCCTGGCTCTGCGGGCGCCCCGACTTCCCAGCCTGGCTCTGCGGGGTCAGCCTGGCTCTGTGGGGTCCCCGACTCCCCAGCCTGACTCTGCGGGTGTCCCCGACTCCCCAGCCTGACTCTGCGGGTGTCCCCGACTCCCCAGCCTGACTCTGCGGGTGTCCCCGACTCCCCAGCCTGGCTCTGCGGGTGTCCCCGACTCCCCAGCCTGCAGGCTCCGAGATGAAAGCACAGGCAGGGCCCGCACACATCCTGGTGCTGGGCGGGGGGAGCCTGCAGGGCTGCCGTGAGGAGGGACAGCACGCTTCCCTGTCTCAGTGAGGAAAGGGGGTGAGTCCTGGGCTGGCAGCACTGTCCGCTGCGGGTGACCACAGCCTCTCAGCTCGGCAGCGGGAGCTGTGAGCACCCACACGAGGCACTCGGCCCTGCGGTCCCGTGTGGAGGTGGCCGTGCGCCACGCGAGCCCCAGGAGCAGCCATGCGGGGAGGACAGGCCGGCGTGAGGGCGCCCTGGCCCGGGAGGCAGGTGGGCGGAGGGTCACTGGGACCGTCCTGCCGGCCTGACAGGCACTGCAGCACTGGCGGCCATTGTCCCTTCACATTCCCATCGTGCCTCCAAAACGCCCGGGACATCCAGACAGCTGCAGCGCCCCCACTGGGCGGACTCTGGGTGTGGGCGGTGCCAGGCGTGGGGGCACGGTGCTGCGTCACCTTCGTCACCACCCCCCGGGCTGCTGCCCCTTGGAGTTCACCTCCGGCCCTGCCTCCCTGCCCGAGGCCTCCTGGGGTCCCTCGTGGCAGATCATTGGTGGCCTCCGGGGGGAATGGGGGGTCCCCAGAGAGGCGGCCCTTGGCCACGCCGGGGCTCCCTGAGCTCCAGGGACCAGAAGTGGCGTTGTTGCGTTTTCCAGCCCTTTTTCCAAAAGCGGTCTTTCTCCCCCGGGACCTGGAGGACAGCCCTCCGGCAGGGACAGGAAGCGCTGGGCCCCAGCTGCTCCGGCTGCCCCCCGCCCCCCCTACTTCTGGAGAGGGGCGCCCCAGAGGCCGTGGGTCTCTGCTCTGCCCCTCTGCAACACACATCCACGCACACACCCCGAGCTCGCGCCAGGCCTGCCTTCTGGGGTGGCTTCAGTCTGGGAGCGGGAGGGGGAGGGTTCGTCCGTTTTTCCCACTTTCCTCCTCGGAAAGTTTGACCGAGTGGCTCTGGAAGAACAGCATGGGCTGGAAATCCAAACCAGAGCGTGGGGCTCAGGAACCCCTGCCTGGTTTCCATGGCGATGGGTGTGGATCCCTCCCACACGTGGATCTCCCCGCCCGCCCTGCCTCTCTGCGGGCGTCTGTCCCCACACTCACCTCCCGCCAGCATCCCTCAGGCCGTTTCTTCGCCTCCGCGGGGACGGAGACTGCAGGAGACTAAAGTGAGGGCGTCAGAGCAGGTGGCACTTCCCCCACGCACCTCCCTCCTGTGGGGGCACAGGGTCTGTCCAGCCGCAGGGACCGCTGGAGGGAACCTTGACTGGCGCTGGGCTTTGCTCCGGAGAGACCCCTGCCCTCCTCGGCGGCGGTGCCGCTCTGGGCGCAGGCCGCGCTGTGGCTCCGCCCAGGCTCTTCGGGGGACGAGCCTGCCTCCCGATGACGGGGACGTGGGGGCTCGGGGCACTCCCTCCTTCCCCTCCCGGAAGCACCGGCGGGCGCAGGCACACCAGGGACTCGGGTGCGGGTCCCGTGCAGCGGAGCGTGGCCTGGCGTGACTGTCTGAGGGCCGGGGACCTTGCCTGGACCCCGGCTGTTTCCCTGGGCACGGCCTGGCCCTGTTGGACCCGTGTCCTGACTCAGGCCACACAGGCAAGAACGGCGGACTGCGCGGCTCAGAGCGGGCAGACGGCGGGCGGAGCCGGGCCTGATGCAGCGGTGCGGCAGGCACGTTCGCCGTCCCAGCGGCTGGTGTGGCATCAGACCCCGCGGCCTCCGCGGGCACCCGGCAGAGAAGCTGCCCCACGGCAGGGAGGAGTGGCGAAGGCCCGTGGGTCCAAATGAGCTGGCATCTCAGAGTGCCAAGGCTGGGACTGCACACCCACCCGGACGCGTTCTGGCCATCGCTGGCGGCCCGGCCAGGGGTCGGCCGAAAGGAGCCGGGAGCGACGTGGGCAAGAGCAGTGCCTCAGGGACCGGCTGGGACCGATGGCCAGGACACCCCGAACCAGGGTTGGCCCCAAGTGGCCTGCTCACTGGTTAGGCCAGCCCCGCCCTGCTCCGGCTCCCGCTGGCCCAGGAGCGGTCAGGGGGGCCTGGCCTCCTAGGTCCCCAAGGCTTGTAGGGACCTCTAACCCCCTGGGCCCTCGAAGATGCCTAGGTGTCTGTCTCTCCCGGGTGCACCTGCGGGCAGGTAGGACCCAGGGGTTCCGCTTGGGTGCTGACAAGGCCCAGGAGGCTCAGGCCTCTACATGTGACCCCCACCGCCACCCGGGGGCTCCCATGTGCACAGGCGTGCTACCCTTGGGGGTCAGGCAGCGTGACCTCCCTCTCCTGGGCCTGTCAGCTAGAGACAGAGGTGCCTGCCTCCTGGCTCACATGGGGTTCAGGGCACAGGCGTCCTGTGGTGCCAGGAGCAGAGCTGAGGAGGCTGGCGACTGGCAGGAACAGACCTCCTCCCAGCGAGGTGCCCCCAGGGGCTCGGCTCAGCACCCCCGAGGTCCCCTCCATCACCGGCGGCTGTCACAGTGGGAGGACCCTGGGCTGCCCTGCCACCCTCGGCCGCTAACCTGAGAGCTGCCCAGGCCCCAGGTGTGCGGGGCTGCCAGGCCCCAGGCCCGGAGGCCCGGGCGCAGGGCTGATTCTAGAACCGCACTCAGCAGACCGCCTCTTCCGGGCCCGGTGAGAGCACGCTCTCGGCCGCCTCTGGTCCGCCTTCCAGGAAGTGGGTAAGGTATGAAATGAGGTCATGCGCTGTGCACCCACCGCACAGGGTCACATGTCTGCTCCAGCCCGGGGACAGCCAGGAGGAATGCCAGCTATGGCGCTGTCCAGGCCCGGGGTGAGTCCTGGCCAGAGTGGACTCTGCTGTGGGACCGGCCCAGCGCCCGACTCGGAGCCCGTCCCCACGCGGGGGTGACAGGATGCCACACGTGGGTGAGGAGGGGCCGCTGTGACAGTGATGTGCCCGTTAAAGTCTTTTCCTGAGACCCAGCCCCGAGTGAGCTCAGTGGGAGCCCACGCTTGCCTCGCCCAGCTGGGGGCGCTGGTCCTCATGCTTGGCACCTATGGGGGGGTGGGGGGGTGACCTCTTGGCACCCAGGCTGGTCCTCCCAGTACCTGGCAGAGTAGCAGTCCTCCAGCAGTGCTGAGATGCCACCTCTGGGTCTAGGGGGAGGGCAGAGGACAGGTGGGACCCGGATGGACCGGGGCCACCCGGCGGGGGGGGGGGGGGGAGGTGGCAAACCTGGGAACTCTCGGGGTGGAGCCAGCCAGGGGGCAGACAGGCAGAGATGTCTTGGGAGATGTCACTGGACCAGTGCCACCAGGATGGGGGCCAGGCGGACCGGAAGCATCCGGGTGTGGGAGGGAGGAGGGAGCGAGGACCCTGGGGTGCTGAGAAACTGGTTTGGGGCATCCTCTCTCCCTCCAGCCCTGCCCCCGGCTCTGAGGCCGGAGGACCCGCAGCAGCCGGTGGGCAGTCCCCGGCAGCCCGCCCCCAGGACACGGGAGGAAGGTGCTGTGTCCGCACAGGCGTGCTGGGTGCCGTCTGCTCCTGCGTGAAGCTCTTCCCTCTGAGCCCACTCGGTGTGGCATGGGCACAGGACCCCCTTCCTGGCATCAGCAGGGCAAACGTGCCCAAGAGCAGGCCTCCCAGTACCACAGAAGGCTGCCCTGCTGAGAGGGAGGGTGCTACCCTATGGAATGGAGACCGAGGGGCAGGCCCGAGCCTCGCTGGCTTCTGCCCAGCCCGCCCTCGCACCCTTGGGCCCAGTGCCTTCTCGCTGGGCATCCAGCCGGAGGCCCTTCTGTCCTGCCGCCCCCGGAGGGTGCCCTGCCCCGCTGAGGGACAGCAAGGACAGCGCGTTGTGGCCATGCCCTCCCGTGGTGCAACCCCCGGGCGCCATTCACACGGCTAACGTGGGGGGGGCAGCTGCCCACCTGGCCTCTCCACCGCTCTGCCCGGCCCGCCGCTGCCGCGCTTCGGGGCCCGCGGGGACCGGCCAACAAAAGTCTGCTGTGCTGCTGGGCCCGCTTCCAGCCGCGCCCGCGCCCCGTCCGGCTCTGCCCGGGGCCCCGCCCCGCCCCGGCCGCGAGCGCCTCCGCGGCCATGGCCCGGCTCCCGCACAGATGCCACGGAGGAGCGGGCGGGTAGGAACTTGCCCGGGGGCGGGGGCCTGCCTCCCCTCCCCTCCGCCCTCGCCCGCCCTCCCGGCGCTCGTGTCTCCGAGCTCCCCGGGTCCCCCGGGGCGGCTGGCCCCAGCCCGCCCGGAGCAGCAGGAAGCCGGGGCCGCGTTTCCCGGGCGCCGCCGCGGAGGAAGTGGGCGGGCAGGGGCCGCGGCGCCCCTGGCCCCGGGCTGGCACCCTGCGCGGCGTCAGGTGGGCGGAAGGGCGGGCACCGGGCACCGGAGGAGCCGCACACGCCCGCGTCGCCGGGAGCAGCGCGCCCAGCCTGCCCGGCCCGGGGCCGCGGGGGCGGGGTGTGCGCAGCGCGAAAGCGAAAGCTGCTCGCGGGCCTCGGGCCCCAGCAACTTGGCGGCGGGCGGGCGGCGCGACGAGGAGCTGCGCGGGGCGTCCCCGGGGATGGTGAGGGGCCGCCGGGCGGGCGGGGGCGGGCACGGTGCGGCGCCGGCCAGGACCCTGCCCCAGTCGGCGGGAGGCGCGGGGCCGGGCCCAGGGTGGGGCCGCGGAGGAGTTGCCCGCGGGGCTCCCGACGCACGGAGTAGTTTCAGGGGTTCCCGGGAGAGGGGAGGGCGCCGCGGCAGCTCGGGACCCTGCCTGCGACGTCCCACTCGGCAGGAGAGGCCGGGGCGGCGGGCCGGCTGCAGGCCGATTGCAGGCTCCGGGCCTGCCTGCGCCGGGGGTTACCTGTGGATGGCGGGGAACCCCTCGCTCCGGAGGGAGGGCCGGGCCGCTCGGCGCGGTGGGCATTGGCGCCCCTGGCGGCCTCTGTGCACCCTGCGGCCGGAGCGGCCAGCCCCGAGGGGTTTGCACTGGGAACTGCAGGACTTCCTGCCCCCAGGCGTGTTCAGCGGGCAGGCCCCTGGGTCACCCCAACCTTAGGCCTGGAGTGGGTCGGAGGCTCAGCTGTGGGAGGAGGACCTGTGGCTGACACCCGGGCCCAGGGTTCCCCAGCGGGAGGGCTGCCCTCCTTACTGGGGGCAGCAGGGCGGGCGGGAAGCCCCCGGAGGCTGGTGCTGCTGGGGTCCTGGGGCGGCGCAGGGAGGTGTGATGGCACGGGCTGGGGAAGCTGGGGCCCCGGAGCTCATAGGCACCAGTGGACTTGCTGTTGGGGAGGTTCCTGTGCGTTTGTGGGTGACGGGAGTCTCCCCCAGCCCGGAGCATGTTGGCATTCTCCCCGCGGCTGCTCCTAACCTCGGGGCCTGCAGAGATCCCGCCCTGCTTGGTTGTCCTAGAAACAACTCAGCGTCTCCGGGGGACAGGCTACCCCAGCACCCCTGCGTGCCGAGGGGCTCCCTCCGCGCTCTGGGCCAGCTGCCCCCGCAGCAGCTGCTCCTCAGCTGCAGCTTCCCCGCCAGCCCCACGCCAGCTGCGCGTTGCTGGGATGCCAGCAGGCGCCCGCCCTCGCCTGTGTGAAGCTGAGTCACCGCTGTGCCCGTGCCAGGGGGCTGGACGGGGGCTCTCCCCGGGCCCGCCGCCCGTCTTCTCTGTGGGCCGGGCTGTGGGTGCCGACGGCCGGAGGCCGTACTCACCTGTCACGTGGACCTGGCCCCGGGGGGTCCGGGGTGGCAGGCCTGGAGGCCAGGAAGACCGGCCCCCGGGCTCCACCCTAGGAGAGGGTGAGAAGCCGTGGGGAGCAGCCTGGGCAGCTGACTTTGGTTTTTTCATTGGTTTCGGAGCGGGAGGGAGAGTGAGAAAAACAGCGGGGAGCAGAGAATCATTGATCAGCTGCGACTTGCCGGGGGCGGGGCCACAACTCAGGCATGTGCCCTGAGGGGAGTTGGATTGTGTCCTGGTTCATAGGTCGATGCTCAGCCACTGAGCCACACCGGCCGGGCCGGCCAGTGTCCTTCCTGATCAACTGGAGACTCGGGCCCCACACCCCCGCCGTGGCCGATTGGAGTGGAGGGGCGTTTGGAGTGTGCGGGGAACGTGCGTGCTGTGTACGCCGCGTCCCAGTTCAGGAGGGAGTGGCTGCCCCACCTTCCTCTGCTCCGGCCCCGGGGCCGCCCCTGGCCCACCCGGGAGAGGCTCCCCCTGCCGACCCCGCCCCAGATTCCTGGCCAGCACACTCGGCCGGTCACCACCCACACCGGGGCTCCTGGAGGGTCACCCTGGTAACTGCCTCTTCTGTCCCCTCAGATGCCAACCCCGTGTCTGTCCCACTAGTGAGCCCCCATTGGGGGGCGTGGTTGACCCGCCGCCTGGCCCGGGGTGCCCTGGGCTTTCTGTGCGGCTGCCAGGCTCCTCCCCAGCCCAGCGGGCACCCAGCTGGGCCAGGGGGCTGTGTGAGGCCTGCGTGCCGGCCCCCTGCCTAGAGAGGAGATGGGGGACAGGGATGCGGCCAGGCCTGAGCTCACGGGGTGTCCTGGCCCGGCCCTCTTCGGGGGCCGGCGTCTGGGCGCAGGGGCCCTCCTGGCCGCGGAGGCGGCTCGGGGATGGGCGGAGCAGCCCTGGCTCCGCGACCCGGTGCGGCCGGGGCAGTGGCCCCCCGCTGGGCCTCGGCTTCCCCCGCGCAGTGAGCGGTCCGGCCGAGTGTGCTGGCAGACGGGCACGGTTGTGTAACTGACGCCACAGGCTCTTGTGGGCAGCTTCCTGCCATCAGGAGGGCAGGTGGTGAAGGGGGGACCCCAAAGGGTGCCGTGTGTGACGGGGAGGCTGTGCGGCCGGCAGCCCGGCGCCCAGTCCCTGGCCAGGCGGAGTGCAGGCTGTGCGGGCCCAGAGCCCCTGCAGGGAGCTCTGTGGCTGCCGATTGGCTCACACGGTGCGTGCCCCTTGGCTTCAGTTCGAGCTGGGGAGCGAGAGCAGGTGCTTGGGATCCCCCTCCACAGGGGCGCCCGCCCCCTGCCAAGGCCGCTGTGCCCACCGCCTGCCCACCCTGCCGAGAGCCAGAGGGTTCCCTCGGCATCTGCAGCCCTGTTTCCGGGGGGTGGGGGGGAGTGGGGGAGCCGGCCCCGCCCCTCCAGGAGCCTGGCCCGCGCCCCGGCGAGTGTGGGCAGTGACTGGCCGTTGACTTCCATTGCGGAGGAGTGCCACCGCCTGCTCCTTTCCCCGGGCAGGGCTGGGCGCGCCTACACCCCCGGGAACCTCCAGGGCAGGGGCCATGGGGATCGGGAGCCAGCCCTCCCCAGCCTTGCTCGCTCGGCCGGGTGTGTGCTGGGGCCCTAGCAACGGACCCAGGGCTGAGGAAGCCATTCCTGTCTGGGACATGTCCCCAACCACAGACCCCGCCTCCACCTCCCCCTTCCCCAGTGGAGGGGCAGAGGGGCCCACTCCTGTCTGGGATATACCCCAACCACACACCCTCCCCGCCCCCCGCCCAGCGGAGGGGCTGGCCCCAGGGGTCCTGGCAGAGTGTGAGCGGGGCAGCAGTCGGGGAGGGTTCAGGGGAGGTGATGCCACAGCGGGCAGAGGCGGCGGGAGGGCATCTGGAAGGTAAATGCCAGTGGGCAGTGCGTGTCCTGCGTTGAGGCGAGAGCGGTGGGCGCCCCGGCTCAGACCGGCTGGGAGGGGGGGTCCTGGGGCGGTCAGCGGGGAGGGGGGGCGTGCCTTGTCCTTTCCCCGCTGGCCCTGGCCCAGGCTGAGCCGATGGACTTGGGGGGAAAGAGTGGAAGGAAGAGGCTGGGTGAGGCCTGGGCTGGACAGGGTTCAGGGGTACAGGGTGCAGGCCTGGGATCCAGCGCCGTGTGAAGAGGGGCCCTGTCTAGTCATTAACCGGAGATGGAACGGTCCCCCACGGCCTCTTGCTCGATGGCTCCGGGCAGGAGGTGCCAGCTCCCCCCGGGCCTGGAGAGGGTGGTGCCAGCAGGGGGTCAGCACCCAGGACCGGGCTCCGGGGGGGCACCCGCCGGTTTGCGGAGGGCCCGAGGGGAGGCGGCAGCGTGGCTCCCAGCCCTGGGCCGTTCGGGCAGGGATTGCCCGGGGTGGTGGCCACGGGCCTGAGCCTGCCCAGAGGTGTGCTCTCCGCTCGACACCAGCCAACTCCGCCCTCTCCCTTCAGCACCTTGACTGGCCCTCTTGGGGGGCGGAGGGAGACGAGGGGTGCCCCAGAGCCAGCCCTGCCCCCGCCCAGCCTTCAGAGGGTGGGCAGGAGGGGTCCTGGCCAGAGGGAACCGCTGACAAAGGTGCGTTAGCAGGAACGGAGCCTTTGTTTCCTGCTCAAACGTGGACCCCCCGGTGCTGCTGGGGGAGCGCGTGTGGGGACGGGTCCCGCGTGTGGGGACGGGTCCCGCGTGTGGGGACGGGGTCCCGCGTGGGGGGGACGGGGTCCCGCGTGTGGGGACGGGGACGGGTCCCGCGTGTGGGGACGGGGTCCCGCGTGTGGGGACGGGGACGGGTCCCGCGTGTGGGGACGGGGACGGGTCCCGCGTGTGGGGACGGGGACGGGTCCCGCGTGTGGGGACGGGGACGGGTCCCGCGTGTGGGGGACGGGGTCCCGTGCCTGCACCTGGCTGGCTGGTGGCACCTGCCAGACGCTCACACTCACGACGGCGACCTTTTGACCCTCAGTTCACCGGCGTCGGGCTCCCTGCGATTCTGCGGCCAGTGGGCGTGTTTGACCTGCGGGAGGCAGAGCACGTGCCGGGGAGGCACTCAAAGGGGGGCACCGCAGCATGGGGACCCTTTCGTGCCACTGGGGGGAGCGAGGTGGGGTGCCACACTTGGCCCCCTTGGGCAGAGTCCCTGGCGCCCTGGCAGCTCCGGGTGCAGCCCTGCTCACCCCGCTCACCCCGCAGGGCATCTGGCGGATCCCCGTGGACGAGATCGACCGGCCGGGCAGCTTCGCCTGGCACATGAACCGCTCCATCGTGCTGCTGCTCAAGGTGCTGGCGCAGCTGCGGGACCACGGCACCCTGCTGCGCGTGTCGTCCATGCTGCAGCGCACCCCGGACCAGGGCAAGTGAGTGCGGCCCCCCGGCCCAGAGCTCTGCTGGGAGCACAGGCTCCTGCGGGGTGGCGCCCCATCTCTCCTCTCCTCCTGCCTCGGGCACCGGGGTGCCGCCAGGCCCGGGGAACAGGCCGGGTCGGAGCTGGTGTCCCAGGTGAACGTGGGAACAGCAGGCCGGGCTCCAGGGGGCGAGGCGCGGGGGCCTTAGACAGCCAGGGTTCCTCTGCCAGAAAATGGGGGGGGGGCACATAAGATCCAGGGACAGCCGCCATGTGCAGGGGGTGGGGGTCCAGGAAAGGCGCAGCTCACACGGTCTGGCCCGGCTGTGGGTCCCCACGCTGCCTGTGGGGGGGCCTTCGATGGGGCCCGGGGCGCACAGGTCTGTGGGGGAGAAGCCAGAGCCCGGTGCTCGGAGCTGGCCCCGTGCGCTCCTGGAGAGCAGCCCCGCAATGGGGGGGCCCGCCTGAGGGTCCAGCAGGTGGTGGGGCAGGAGGGGCTGGGCCCCAGCAGTGCCGTGTGGCCCCGACGCTGTTCCCCTTTCGCCCGCAGGAAGTACCTGCGAGATGCCGACCGCCAGGTGCTGGCGCAGCGGGCCTTCATCCTCACGGTGAAGGTGCTGGAGGACTCGCTGAGCGAGCTCGCCGAGGTACCGCCGCACCCCCTCTCCCCTCCCTCCCCTCCCCTCCCCTCCCGGGGTCCCAGTGCCGTTCAGCCTTAGCGCCCTCGCGTCTCCGCCTGCGGATGGCGCTCCTGCCGCCCCGGTGGGAGTGGCCGCCGTGGGGTGCAGGCGCACAGCCTGAAGCCACGCCAGGCCACGCGGCTGGTGGTCAGTGAGGGCGACAGGGACGTTCCCCGGGCTGCTGCGCCCTGCTCCCTGGCCCAGCCTTGCGCCTGCCGACAGCAGCTGTAACGACAGCACGGCAAGGCGGGCCGGCCCCCGGCCCCTGACCGCCCCCCGAGGTTGGTGCCGTCCTCACCCGTTGGACAGCGGCACAGCAGAAGCCCTGGGGGGGGGGGGGGACCTGGCTTAGCAAATGGGCCTGCAGCGCCCCTGCCCAGTGGGCCTGGCTGGGCTGGGGTGCAAGGCCCAGGGCAGCCCCCCCAACCCCGATCTCTCCCCTCGGCCTTCGCACTAGGGCCACGTGAGAGCCCAGGTCAGGCCTGGCTGGCCGCCCCCCCAACTCCCATCCGGCGCCCAGGGCTGCTCTCCAGGCAGGGGCCCGGCAGGGAGGGCCTTTCTCGGGCACGGCTCCCGGCCGCAGGCAGATGGGCAGAGCCAGAGTGGCCTCGGCTGGCAAGCCTGCGCCGGTGCTCTTCGGTGCAGACACCGAAGCTGCGGCTCTCCTCGGCTTCCTCGCAGGGGTCAGAACAGCCGGGGGCCAAGGCCTGTGGCCTCCCCGCAGCCAGGATGACCACCGACGTCCCCCACCAGGCCAGCCCCGAAGACGGCCAGGAGGGCCTCCCCCATCCCCGGAAGCCACCCCTGGCTGACAGCTCGGGGCCGGGGGCCGAGCCGGGGGGCAGAGCGTGTCCCCTCAGCCACCGGCCTGCGGCGGATGCGGGGGACGGCACAGACCGGGGTGGGGAGCGGAAGGACAAGGAGAGCCCCCGGGCGGGCCCCACGGAGCCCATGGACACGGGCGAGGCCGCCGCCCGCCGCCCAGACTCGGAGCGGACGCCGCCCCCGCCGCCGGGCCGCCCCCCCGGGGACCGGGCCCCCGAGAGCCGGCCCGCCGAGCTGTCCCTGGAGGAGCTGAGCATCAGCGCCAGGCAGCAGCCCGGCCTGCTCGCCCCCGCCCCGCGGGCAGGGGGCCGCCCCGAGGAGCCGCCGCGGCCCAGCCGCAAGAGGAAGCTGCTGGAGGACGCGGAGTCGGGCAAGACGCTGCTGCTGGACGCCTACCGCGTGTGGCAGCAGGGCCAGAAGGGCGTGGCCTACGACCTGGGCCGCGTGGAGCGGATCATGGCCGAGACCTACATGCTCATCAAGCAGGTGCGCGGGGAGCCGCCCGCCCCCCGGCGTCCACTGTCCGAGGGTCCCTGCCAGAGACACGGCGTGTCGGGGCGCCCCGTGTTCCCACGGGACAGCTGTGCCTTCCCCACCCCGGCGAGACGGGAAAGACCCCGAAACGTCCCCCTTCGGCGAGGCTGTTCGGGCCCGAAGGGAAGGAGCCGCTGGACAGAAACCGGATCAGTCCGGGGAGGGAGACCCCTGAGGCCCCTGTGGGGGGCTGGGCCTTAGAGCCCGCCCTCAGAGCGGGGCTCCCTTTTTAAAAGGGGGCGTCAGGCGCGCAGCTCCTCCTCTGCTCCGTGGCCCGCCCGGCGATGGGTCAGCTGTCAGAGTCCTCCCGGACACCACGGGCTCAGGCTCTGTCCCGGGCAGGACGCACCGGGGAGCCCCCTTGGCCTGGCCGGCGTGGCTGTGGGTGGGGTGACCTGTGCCTATGCCAGGGCTGCGGGCTCTGTCCCCAGTGGGGGGCTTGGGGAGGCAGCCAATCCACAAGTGTCTCCCCGTGGGTGTTTCTCCCTCCTCTCCCTCCCGGGCATCAGCATCAGACCATGGCCACAGGCGTGACCCACAGGCGTGAACTTGGCGTGGCCGAGGGGGCGGAGGGGCGCCTGCCCAGGTTTCGGGGGGGGGGGGGGACCGGGCCGGGCTCTGACTTGGGGTGTCCCCACCAGGTGGACGAGGAGGCCGCGCTGGAGCAGGCTGTGAAGTTCTGTCAGGTGCACCTGGGGGCCGCCGCCCAGAGACAGGTGAGCCCCCGGGCCTGTGGCCAGTGGGGCCGAGGGCAGTGGGCAGGAGGGGGCTGAGCCTCAAGCCCATGGGGAGCCCCTGACCCTAGTTGTGGGCGGGCCATTGTACAGCCCAGACCCACCTGGGAGTGCGTGCCCTCAGCTACCCCCCTCCCCCCCGTTCTGTAAACGAGGACAGGGCCCGGTGCTGCCTGCCCCCGGGACAGCAGTGACCCCCCGTGGGCCGCAGCCCGCCGCAGGAGCTGGGTGGCCCCAGCAGCAGTGCCGGAGGCGGGTCCTGGGGCCCTGGCCCGTGGAGGGGCCCCCAGCAGGCACGAGGCTCGCCTGCACATACAGCCTCAACGGGGGTCCCCCACTCAGGGCGGTGGGTCCAGGCTGGGGTCCGCTCCCCGCTGGCCCTAGCCCCTCGCCTCTGCTCAGGGCACTCGGCCCTTGTGGCTGTCCCCTCCCGGGGAGCTGTGCCGTCTCCTCCCCCCGCCCCCGGAGGTGGGCGCTCAGTGGAAGAGACAAGGGGTGCAGACAGGGTGGCCCAGTGCGGGGAGAGCCGAAGGCCTGTGGCCGGGCTGCTGGCCGGGCGGGGGTCGGGGGGTCGGCGCTGGATGCCGTGGGGGCTGCAGCCTGAAGCGACCCCCAAGCCCAAGGACTGGCCCCGTCACTGCGGCCCCCACGTCGGACACGCCGACCCGTGCCGGGAGCCGCCTCTGCGGCCCACCATGGCCTCGCGTCACCCCGAGAGGGACTCGGTCCAGCAGGTCCTCGGGCGGCAGCAGCGGGGGCTGAATCAGTGCGGCTCCGGCTGCCCCGCCTGCCCTCCTCACCTCCCTTACCCCCCCAGGCCTCGGGGGACGCACCCTCCACCCCAAAGCACCCCAAGGACAGTCGAGAGAGCTTCTTCCCCGCGGCTGTGGCCCCCGCAGCCCCTGACCCCGCGCCAGCAGACCCTCTCCAGCGGCCCGGCGACGTCCACCCCAAGCCCCGGCCTGCGCCGCCTGCCGCCACCCCCTGCCCCCCGCCCGTGTCAGCCGCCACCCCGGACCCATCCAAGGACCCCAGGCCCCCCCAGCCACACAGGCCCGAGGCCGCCCCCAGCATGGCCTCCCCCCGCCCCGGTGAGTCCAGTGCCTGGGGGGAGGGGGGGCAGGGCCCCTGCGGCCTGGGGATCCCTGAGCTGGGAGTGGGGTGCAGCAGGGCCCCTGCTTCAGCCGCTCGCCCCGGGGCACACCCTGCACACCTCTCTGAACCCGCGCCCCCTCCCCCCAGTCTCCCGTCAGTAGAGGGGGTGAGGCAGGCGGGACCTGGGCGGGACCTGGTGTGTCGGAGCTGCTATCTCTTTATCTGGGGCGGACAGATACACAGACAGACACAGGGATAAAGTCCTCGGGGTGCGATGACCTCACAGGCCTGCTGAGTCGGGGGCAGGGGGGGCCGGTGGGCTGCAGGGCGCCCTTTGCCTGGCAGGAGCCTGCTCTCCCCGCCCCTGGCCCAGGAGGGCGCTCAGGCCCCGGAGCCCCCCTGCCACTGGGTGGGGCGGTCCCCTGGTGGCCAGGCGGCGGGGAGGCAGGGTGAGGCCAGGCCTGTGTCAGGGCAGCCTCTGTCCTGGGGCCCGGAGGCCTCAGATGGGCTGGGCAGCCTGTGTCCCCCCTGTCTGTCCGCCTGGAGCGGTCACCCTGCCGGGCGGGCGGCCCTCACCTGCGGGAGAGCGGAAGCTCCTGGGGTGGCGCGGGGGGGGGGGGGGGGGGGGGAGGGGAGGGGAGGGGAGCGCTGGCCGGTGTGATGGGGGCTTCTGGGCCCGGGGGGGGGGGGGGCAGGTCAGGACTCGGACCCTGGAGAGGTGGGGGGGAGCGGGGGGCCAGGGCGGGGCCGGGAGCAGCAGACGGCTGCTGACAGCCTGGCTGCCGGCCATGGTGCAGCCTCCGTCCCTCGGGCCCAGCCCGTCCTCGGCTCCACCGGCCAGTTCCCGCTCTGCCTGTGCCGGGGAAGGAGCGGCCTCGAGGGAGGCTCGGCGCCCACACGCCGCCCCCTCCACGCCGACCGGAGCATTCCCACACGCTCTGCCCACCCTGCCTAAGAGCTGGGGGGGGGCGTGGCCTCAGAGTGGCCGCCCGTGCCCGGTGCCCACGGCCCAGGTCCCGGTGGGTGCCCCAGGGCAGGGGCAGGGCTGTGCCCAGCGCTGGGTGAGGCTGTAGCCGCGGCCCCTGTGTGCCCGCAGACGGAGAGGAGCTGGCAGGAGGGGCCGAGGGGGCCGGCCTCGCGCCCCCGGAGCCACAGTGCGCTGAGCCGACGAAGACGGCCCCCCGAGGCCCCCCAGCAGAGCCGCACAGCTGGCCCGCTGCAGCCGCCCCCCGTCCCAGCGCTGAGCCCGCCGGCGGCCAGGGTAAGGCCCGGAGAGCGGCCGGGTGGGCTCCCAGCATGGCGCCTCCTCCCTTGGAAGGAGGGGGTGCAGGCAGGGGAGGCCCGCTGAGGAGCCTGGCGGGGGGGGGGGGAGGGAAGGGGAGGACAGGAGCCCCAGAGTCCCCCTTCCACCCCCCGCTCCGCAGGGGAAGCGGGGCAGGGGCGCCCAGGCCCAGCGGCCCGGGAGGTGGGCACAGGGCGGGCGGGTGGGCTGGGAGGGGGCCGGGGGCCGATCAGAGCCCATTGCTGTCCGCCGCCCCGCCCGGCCCCAGGCTGCTCGCCGGGCCTGTCAGCCTCTCGGGCCTCGGGGGGCAGGGCTGGCGGCAGAGGCTGCTCCTTATAAAGGCAGGCCCGGGCCTGGAGGCCGGCCAGCGGACTGCCCCGCCGGCTCCGCACACACAGCCAGGCCGCCTGAGCGCAAGGGGCGGCAAACCCCCCCCCCCCCCCGGGCTCTGGGTCCGAGTGGGGGAGGGGAGGTGGGTCCCGGAGACTGAGCCCGGCTCAGCCCGCCGCCCACCCCCAGCTGCCAGCTCCAGGGTGCCCAGCAGCGGGAGTGGCCAGCCCCCCGAGGGCCCCCCAGGCCAGGCGGAGCCCAGCCGGGCCAAAGCGCGCCCCCTGCCCAACATGCCGAAGCTGGTCATCCCCTCGGCCGCCACCAAATTCCCCCCCGAGATCACCGTCACGCCGCCCACCCCCACCCTGCTGTCCCCGAGGGGCAGCGTCTCGGAGGAGACCAAGCAGAGGCTGAAGGTGACGGCGGGCGGGGGGGTCGGGGGTGTCTGGCTAGGGGGGGCTGGGCCGGCCGGCCGGCCGCCTGACCAGCGCCCCACCCGGTCTGCAGTCAGCCATCCTGTCTGCCCAGTCGGCTGCCACCGTGCGGAAGGAGAGCCTGTGCCAGCCGGCGCTGGAGGTGCTGGAGACGTCCAGCCAGGAGTCCTCGCTGGACAGCGACACGGACGAGGACGACTACATGGACATCTGAGGCCGCCGCCACACGGGGCGCGCACGCGCACATGCACCCCAGCCTCCGGCCGCCCCCCTGCCTGCCGGGCGGGGCTCTGCCCACCGAGTGGGCCCGGGGGGCCAGCTCGGCGCGGGAAAGGGACGGCGATGGAGGTGGCACTGCGGCCTTTTCTGAGAAACGCTGACTCGCGGTGCCCCCCCAGCCGGGGCCTCCGCCAGGCGAGCCGACACTCCGGCCCCCCCCCCCCCCCCCCCCGTGTCAGGTCCCCCACTCCCTTTTTTTGTTTTGTTTCTTTTCTAATAAAGATGCAGCTGTTCTCTCTGCCTCTCTGTTCGCCTGGGGCCTCCCCTGGCCGGTGGATGGCTGTCAGTCCCTGGGCGCAGCCCCCAGGTTCCCAGGACACAGGGGTCCCGAAGGGGCGAGCAGACCTGGCGGGGGGGGGAGGCTCCTCCAGGACACGGTGAGGGCTGTCCCTCTGGGGTGGGGGTGGGGGCCAGAGGGCAGGCAGGGCCAGGCTGTGCTGAGGAGCTGACTTGCACGCCAATGTGGTGGGGCCTTAGGGGGTCCTGAAGGGCCGGGTCTGTCAGGAAGGGCCCCCTACACACACTCTCAAGGGCCAGCCACCCGAGGGGGGCTCTGTGCAAGATACAAAGGCGGTGGGGGCGCTGGCCCTTGCACCAAAAGGCTGCAGTCCCCAGTCAGGACACACGCGAGCCCCCTTCCTAAGACGTCCCCTGGCCTGGCTGGTGTGGCTCAGTGGATAGTGTCCGCCTGCAATCGCAGGTTCGATACCCAGTCAGGCTACGTGTCCAGGTTGGGGGCTCCATCCCCAGTGGGGGTCGTGCAGGAGGCGGCCGGTCCATGGTTCTCTCTCACTGATGTTTCTGTCCCCCCCCCCCCCCCCCGAAATGGATGACAGATAAATGGGTGAATGAGGGCACGCAGCTCCAGAGCCGGGCTAGAAAGAGGAAATGGCCCTCCTCTCTCCCGGGCCACCACCGCCTCCTGGGAATGGCGGGCGGGCGGGCGTTTCCGGCGGCACACCTCGCCCACACCGCACCCCCCCCGCACCCCCCCGTCCTTCCCAGCCGGACCCGGAGCCTGGGCCCTGGGCCACGGCCAGGGGTCCGGCTGCTCGGTCGGGCCTCTGTGCCCACTCCCCGCCCGTTAGTGCGAAGGGGACCCCGGGCCCGGTGGGGGGTGTGCAGGAGGCAGCTGATGGATGTTTCTGTCCCATCCCTGTTTCTGAATGTCTATCCCGCTCCCTGCCTCTCTGTAAGAAATCAATAAAATCTACATCTTTATAGGCGTGGGCGTGCTCCCCGAGCACCACGCCGCGCTCTTGGAGAGTTTCCCTGGCCTTTTTGTAACGTTCATCCTCACCTCGGGCTGTTTTTTCCAGTGATGTTCAGAGTGGGAAAGAGAGAAACATCGATGTGAGACACATCGTAGGCTGCCTCCCCGCCCAGCCCAGCCCAGCCCTGACCCTGACCCTGACCCTGACCGGGGCCGGCGCTCTAACCACTGAGCCCACCAGCCAGCGCTGATTTAAGAGTTTGTCCAAGGCTGAGCGTGCAGGGCCTGGTGCACAGAACACAGAGGACGTATCTGCTGGCCGCTCAGCACCAGGGTGGGCCTCATTGTCACCGGTCCTGCCTGGTTTGGCTGCTTTTCTGGGCCCGGAGCTGAACCAAACCTGGCTGTCTGTTGGGAGGAAAGGGCACGGCCGTCTGTCCATAGCTCCCGAGCAGCGGGATGAAGGGCCAGGGTCTCTCTGCCTCCGCCCCCCCATCCCACTCGCCAAGGAATTGTCCCAGCTTCCGAACCTGCCTCCTGCCCACGGGAGGTGCCCAGCCCCCAGCAGCCCGGCGGGGAGGTGTGCTCCCAACCCCCCAGGACTGGCATCCCGGGCACCCGCGGGTGCCACCGCCCTGGCACAGGGCTCGCCCGCCACTCGAGAGGGGCGGTGCCCGGGGACTGGGCTGGCGGCCCCGGAAGCCGAGGGGGTCGCAGCCCGGGCCTGAGCTCCTGCCCCCGCCGCCCCTGGCGAGGAACCCAGTGGACTTCTCGCACCGGACGGCCCCCTGCAATTTAAGACGTTTCCGTAGTGTCACCCCGGTGCTCAAAACCGCCGTCCACGAAACCAGTTCTACCTGCAGCCTCGACAGCGCTGGGCGGCGAGGAGCACAAGGGAAAACCTCGGCGCCGGCCACTGTCCTCATTCAGGCTTCTAAGACCCCCGGCCCAATCCAGGCTAGTGGCTAAAGGGCACCTGATTTTAATGGAATTAAGACAAACGATTCCCGATTTGTTAGGGACACAGACCGAGGTCCCCAGGCCTGACAGGTGGGACACTGAGATGGCGGCCCTGGGGGGAGGGTCAGCCCGCCCACCCAGCCGCGGGGACAGGGCCCGAGTGGATTCCGGGGCTGCCTGCCCCTCCCTGCCCCACCCTGGCGCCGGGCCTCAGTTTCCCACCTACACCGCCAGGGGGGAGGGCGGGAGATGCGGAGGTTATGCAAACAGTGGGCGAGCTGGGGCTGGGCGGCTTCTCCCCAGAACCCCGGGCTCCCGTGTCCTAGTTCCCCACCCGGCCCATCCCTCCCCAATCACCACCTCCCCGCCTCCCCATCGCAGCCGGGGAAACTGGATGGAACCTGGAAACTCCCTCCCGCCCACCCCCACCCCAGGCCCGGGCCCTCCTTCAGGACCAGGCACCTCCCTGCACAAAACTGAGGCCTAGAGGTGGTGCCCGAGATCCCAAGAGCAATCCCGCCCGACCCCCCTCCCTTCCCCTCCCCCTGCCCTCCTCCCCGAAGCTCAGGCCCTTCCGGAGCCTCCCCGGCACTGGCAGGCGCTCAGCAGGCGCCAGGGTCAGAGCCCCAGCCTCTGGACATCCGGCCGCCGGGCCCACCCCCCGCCCCGGTCCCAGGCCGGCCGGGAAGCTGCTAACGGGGCAGACGGGGCCCTGCTGGCCGCACGGGCATCCGTGGACTTGGAGAGGGACTTGGAGAGGGTCTGGCGGGCGGGGCGGGTGGGGTGGGGCGGGCAGGGCGGGGCGTTGGTGCAGGGCGGGGAGGCGGGGAGGCGGGGGGCGGGGCGGGGCGGGGCGGGCTCTGGAACTAAGCCGGCCCGCAGCCGCCCGCCGCCAGCACTGCCGCACCGCCCGCCGCAGACGCCGCACCATGAAGCCGCTCCTGCTGCCCTGGGCCCTGCTGCTGCTCGCGGCCGGCCGCTGGCCCCCGGCAGGTATGTCCCCCGTCCTCCTGTCCCCCTTCTGTCCGACTGTCTGCGGCCGACAGTCCCAGAGCACATGTCCCTCCGGGCTCAGCCTCTCGCCATCTGTCAGGCTGGCTGTGAGCGGTCCTGGGGGCCATGGGGAGAAACGGGGGGTTCGGGGATCGTGGGGAGAAATTGGGGGTCCCAGGGTCAAGGGGCCACCCGGCAGGATGGTGCCCACCTTCACCTCCTGGGAGCACCCTTCACATTGCTGCCCGGGAGGGGAGTGGCTGGGCGGGTGGCAGGCTCAGAGGAGGCTTTAGCCTGAACCCCAGCCCTGAGGGGGGGGTGCTTGACCATGGAGGAGCCCCTTCAGTCCCCGCTCCTGGCCAGAGGCAGGATGTGGGTCCTTGTCAGGGTGGACCCCCAAAAGAGCGGAAGGACCACACTTCAGAGCCAGGACCCTGCCCTCCCAGAGGTCACTGGCCTGCAGACCTGGGCGGGGCCGTCCCTGTCTCCTGCCCCCTACTCCCCAGCACCACCCGGCCCCACCCCTGGAGCCGGCAGATCATCCCGGTCGATAAATATTTATGGCCCGCTGGATGGAGGGGCCGAGAGGAGGCCCGGCCCAGGCCAGGCATTGGACTGTCCCCTTTAGGGGGTGACCCCGGCCTCAGCACCTCCACCCAGTCCTGCAGTCGGGTCCCTGGGGCCCCTGAGGGTGCATCAGCTAGCTGAGGGAGCCTCTTGCACTCCCCCCACTGGAGAGGGTGGAGCCTGCAGCCCCAGGCTTGTGCCCTGTTGGGAATCGAACCTGGGACCCATCTGTAGGCCGAGGCTCTATCTGTCCCCAGTCCTTCTGTCCCCCGTCTGTTCGTCTGTCTGTGGCGGCCAGTCCCGGAGCAGATGCCAAACCTGCTGGGGCTGGGGCTCCTTTTGAGGCCACAGAGATGCACCTCTGGGGGCACCTGCCCCTCCTCCCCCTGCCCTAGCCCGCCTCTCGGGGACCGGCCGGGTGACCCGCATGAGACTCACCAGGCCACAGGCCCCGTGGGTGTCCGCTGTCCTCGCACAACCCCGGCCGCCTCTGCCGGGCACTCTCCTCGCTAATGGGCTCCCGGAAACACGGCCCCTACAGCAATGGGGGAGGGGGAAGAGAAAGTGGGGGAGGCGCCTCAGCCGGGGCAGCTGCTCAGGGCCTTCGTCCCCAGGGGCCCAGGGGACCTGCTCCAACCGCTGTGGGGACCGGGGCAGCCTGTGCTCCTGCCACCCCACCTGCGCCGGCCTGGGCACCTGCTGCCCCGACCTGCGGGACTTCTGCCTGGAGATCCAGCCCCACTCCGGCTCCATGATGGGCGGCAAGGACTTCGTGGTGCAGCACCTCAAATGGCCCAGCCCCACCGACCGGGACCACGTCATCTGCAGGTGGGAGCTCAGGGGCCGCCGTGCGTGCTGGGGTCCAGCCCCCCCACCCCGCCCCTGCCCCCGATGTGCTGGGTGGAGCCTGAGAGCCCAGGGCGGGTCCCCAGGGAGCTCGGGCCACCGAGCGTGCTGGGGTCCAGCCCCCCGCCCCCGCCCGGCCCCTGCCCCCGATGTGCTGGGTGGAGCCTGAGAGCCCAGGGCGGACCGCTGGCTGCAGGTCCCCCAGGAGCTCAGGGCCCCCCGGGAGCTCAGGGCCCCCCGCCCGCTCCGCCCGCAGGTTTAAGGAGAGCGTGCAGACCCTGGGCCATGTGGACTCCGCGGGCCGCGTCCACTGCGTGTCCCCACTGCTCTACGAGACCGGCCGCATCCCCTTCACCCTCTCCATGGACAACGGCCGCTCCTTCCCGCGCTCCGGCACCTGGCTGGCCAGTGAGTGCCCCTCCCTGGGCCGGGCCCGCGCCCCACGGGGACTTCCCCGGTGCCGGTCTGCGCACCCACCTGCCGGCCGAGCCCGTCCCTTCAGGGCCCGTTTCCCCCCCCCCCCCCCGTGCACGCATGCGCACGGGGTTGGGTTCCCAGAGCTCCCGCCCCACCCCCTGGCATCCAGACAGGTGTGTCCGCCCAGAGGGCTGGGCCAGGCCAGGGGGGAGCCCCCTCTCCCCGCCTCTGTCCTTTCCTCTCACCCTGAGGGGCCGGGGGTCCCCATGGTCCCAGGGGTCCTGGGAGCCCTCCCCCCAACCCTTAGAGCCTCCTGCCCTGGACTCCCCGGGCCCCCCTCAGCTCCTCTCCCTCCGCTCAGTGCACCCCAGCAAAGTGTCGGACTCGGAGAAGAGCCAGCTGGTGAACGAGACGCTCTGGCAGTACTACGGCACCCCCGGCTCCGGGGGCAACCTCTCGGTGACCTGGAGCGCTGCCGCCCTGCCCAGCAGCGCCGTCCACATCGAGCTGTGGGGCTACGAGGAGACGGGTGCGCCCTGCCGCTGCTCGCTCGCAGGAGGAGGAGGGGAGGGGCCCGGGGCGGGGGAGCCCCAGCAGGGACTGCAGGGAGGGCAGGGTAGAGCCGGGAGGGGAACCAGCGGGGGCGTGAGGGCGGGGGAACAGACAGACCCCGAGTGCAGGGCAGGAGGGGTTGTGGGAGCAGCGGGTCGCCCCCCGGGGGGTGAGGGGGGTCCTCGGAGGGGGTGCGGGGCTGACGGGGCCTCTCTCCCTCAGGGAAGCCATACTCAGCGGAGTGGATGGCACAGTGGTCCTATCTGTATTCCCTGGACACCAACGTCCCCAACTCCGGCTCCTACACCTTCCTGCCCAAGCCCGCACCCCAGAACTTCCGGAGGTGGCAGCTGGGGGCGCTGAGGGTCATCAGCAGCAAGCACCACTCGGGCGCCAAGTAAGGCCGCACGGAGGCGGGGAGGGCCGCTGCCCGCTGCCCGCACCTGGCCTGGAAGGGACCGGGAGCCGTGTGTGGGTGGGCGGCCCTCACCGTGTGCGTCTCACAGGGACGTGCAGGCACTCTGGAGCAACGAGCACGCCCTGGCCTGGCACCTGGGCCAGGACTTCCAGGCCGACCCCGTGGCCTGGGCCCGCCAGCAGTGCCAGGCCTGGGAGGAGCTGGAGGACCAGCTGCCCAACTTCCTGGAGGAGCTGCCCGACTGCCCCTGCACCCTGGCCCAGGCCCGGGCCGACTCCGGCCGCTTCCACGTGAGTCCAGGACTACACAGGGGGGTGGACGGAGGCCTCTGGAGGCGGGGTCGGGGTCCGAGGGCCCTGGTCGGAGCCGAGATGGGGGATGGGCCTGGCACAGCCTGACCGGGCAGCTGACAGCGGGCATGCTCCGCAGACGGACTATGGCTGTGACCTGGAGCGCGGCAGCGTGTGCACCTACCACCCCGGGGCCGTGCACTGCGTGCGCTCCGTCCAGGCCAGGTGAGCCCCGCGGCGGGGCGGGGGGCGGGGGGCGGGGTCTGGGGGGGGCGGGGCGGGGTCTGGTCGGGGCGGGGGGCGGGGTGCCCGCTGCCTGCTGACTGGCCGCCCCGCCCCGCAGTCCCCGGTACGCCGCCGGCCAGCAGTGCTGCTACACCAAGGAGGGCACGCAGATCCTGACACTGGACAGCACCAGCGGCAGCACCCCGGACCGCGGCCACGACTGGGGCGCACCCCCCTTCCGCGCCCCGCCCCGCGTGCCCGGCCTCTCGCACTGGATCTACGACGTGCTCAGCTTCTACCACTGCTGCCTGTGGGCGCCTGACTGCCCCCGCTACCTGCGCCGGCGCCCCTCCAGCGACTGCCGCAGCTACCGGCCCCCGCGCCTCGGTGCGTGCGGGAGGGGGGCCCGGGGCGGGGCCCGGCCCGGCGGGGCGGCCCGCTGACCCTCCGCTGCTCCGCTCCCCACAGCCTCTGCGTTCGGGGACCCCCACTTTGTCACCTTCGACGGCGCCAATTTCACCTTCAACGGGCGCGGCGAGTACGTGCTGCTGGAGGCGGCGCTGACCCGGCTGAGCGTGCAGGCGCGCGCCGAGCCCAGGCCGACGCAGGGTGAGGCCGGGCCCGGGCTGGGCGGTCAGGGTCTCCCGCTGGGGAGCTGCGGCTGAGGGGGCCCCCTTTCTGCACCGCCCCCCCCCCCCCAGGCGTGCAGGAGCGAGGCACCGGGCTGACGGCGGTGGCCGTGCAGGAGGACAACTCGGACGTGGTGGAGGTGCGGCTGGCGGGCCGGGCGGGGCTGCAGGTGCTGCTCAACCAGGAGGTGCTCAGCTTTGCCGAGCAAAACTGGATGGACCTGAAGGGTGAGTGGGCGGCCAGGGAGGTCCCCCGTCCCGCCACCACCCGTCCCGCCACCACCCGGGCCTCCCCGCCTCTGCCAGGCCTCCTATCTCTCCCGGCCTCCCCACCTCTCCCGCCTCTGCCAGCCTCCTCTCTCTCCCGGCCTCTCCAGGGCCTCCCACCTCTCCTGGCCTCTCCCCTCTCCCAGTCTCCCTGCCTCTCCCCACCTCTGCCAGGCCTCCTATCTCTTCCAGGGCTCCCCCTTCTCCCGGGCCTGTGGGGGACAGGGCTGGTGTCCGGGGCTCAGATCTGGAGATGGAGCCACAGGCAGTCAGTCCTCTCCACCTGCACCCCATCCCCCCCCAAGTGCCCTGCCAGGGCACCTGTGGGCAGACATGGCTCTAGGATCCCAGAGCGAAGTCCGGCCTGGACAACCTGGTCTGGTCTTGAGCCTTCCCGCCCAGGGAGGCCCTGACACCCCCCCCCCACCCGGTCAGAGTCCGGAGATGCCAGGACAGGGTGCGTCCTCCCTGAGCCGGAGGAGTGGGAGCAGCTGGCCCCGGCCCACCCTTGCCCGCCCGGGGCTGCGGCCTTGGGGAGTGAATGGGTGAAATGACTCTGGGCTGGGGGGCATGGGCACATGGACGGGCTGTGGGCACTGAGAATGCAGGGACCCTGGCGAGGGCAGGAGCTGCTGCCTCTCAGTCAGGGATGGAGGGCCAACTGCCAACCCCACGCATGGCCTCAGATTGGGGGGCGGTGCCTCTTCAGGGCCTGGGCACCTCCCATCAGCAGGGGCTGGCATCCCGGCACAGGGTGGGCCTGGAGTGGAGTCCCAGGAGCAGGGCTGGTCCTGGGGCGCCACCCATCCTGGGGTGGCGGGGTCACCGGGCGCACCGGAGGCAGCCCTGACCCCACGCCTCCCGTGCCAGGCATGTTCCTGTCGGTGGCCGCCGATGACCGGGTGTCCATCATGCTCGCGTCGGGGGCGGGCCTGGAGGTCAGCGTCCAGGGCCCCTTCCTGAGCGTGGCCGTGCTGCTGCCCGAGAAGTTCCTCACCCACACCAGCGGCCTCCTGGGGACCCTCAACGACGACCCCACCGACGACTTCACACTGCGCAATGGCCAGGTCCTCCCTGCCACGGCCACCTCCCGGGAACTGCACCGGTTTGGGGCTGACTGTGAGTGACAGGCCCCACGCTGGGGGAGGGGGCGTGGCAGGGCGGGGTCAGTGCAGGGAGGGGACCCAGGCCACACCCCCAAACAGGCCACACCTCTAGCCAGGAGACACCCCCAGGCCACACCCCCAAAGAGGCCACACCTGCAGCCAGGAGGCCCCCCCCAGGCCACACCCGCAGCCAGGAGACCCCCCAGGCCACACCCCCAAACAGGCCACACCCGCAGCCAGGAGGCACCCCAGGCCACACCCGCAGCCAGGAGACACCCCCAGGCCACACCCGCAGCCAGGCGACACCCCCAGGCCACACCCCCAAACAGGCCACACCCGCAGCCAGGAGACACCCCCAGGCCACACCCGCAGCCAGGAGACCCCCCAGGCCACACCCGCAGCCAGGAGACACCCCCAGGCCACACCCCCAAACAGGCCACACCCGCAGCCAGGAGACCCCCCAGGCCACACCCGCAGCCCCGCCTGTGTCTCGTCTCCCCAGGGGCCGTGAGGAACGCCTCCTCCCTGCTCACCTACGACTCTCGGGTCCTGGCCAACAACTTCCTGTTCGGGCCCAAGCACGACCCCACCTTCCAGCCCCTCTTCCCCGAAGAGATAACCGTCAGCCCCGCGGTGGCCGAGCTGTGCGGGGACGACCCCTTCTGCAGCTTCGACGTGGCCGCCACCGGGAGCCTGAGCGTGGGCAACGCCACCCGGGCGGCCCACCAGCTGCACCAGCAGCACGTGCAGAGTCTGCAGCCTGGTGAGGGGGCAGGGCGCCGGGAGGGGGGGGGGGGCCGAGGCAGGCGCCCCGCGCCGGGGACCGGGCCTCCCAGCGGCTCACGGGCGTCACCTGCACCCTGTCTCCGCCCCAGTGGTGGCCTGCGGCTGGCTGGCCCCGCCCGCCAATGGACGGAAGGATGGCACCCGCTACCTGATGGGCTCCACCATCTTCTTCCACTGCGACAACGGCTACAGCCTGGACGGGGCGGAGGTCAGCCACTGCCAGGCCGATGGCACCTGGTCTCAGCGCACCCCGACCTGCCAGCCAGGTGAGGAAGCCCCGCCCCTGGTCTGAGACCCCTGCTGCCCCCTCAGCCTGGCCCCGCCCTCACACGTGCCACGCCTGAGCTGGCCCCGCCCACACACGTGTCACATCCCGCCTGGCCCCGCCCACACACTGGCCCCACCCCGCCTGACATGGCCCCGCCCACACACTGGCCCCACCCTGCCTGACCTGGCCCCGCCCACACACTGGCCCCATCCTGCCTGATCTGGCCCCGCCCACACACTGGCCCCACCCCGCCTGACCTGGCCCCGCCCAGAACGGCCGCCTACACCCACTTGCCCCGCCTCTCGTGGCCCTGCCCCGCCCACAACTTGCCCTGCCCAGCCCAGTCCCGCCCACGTGCTTTGCCCCAGGGCCAATGACCCCATCCCCCCACTCGGTGCTGACCTCCCGCCCCCTCCCCAGGCCGGAGCCACGCCGTGCTGCTGGGCATCATCTTTGGAGGCCTGGCCACAGTGGCCGTGGTCACGCTGGTCTACGTGCTGCTGCGACGCAGGAAAAGCCACACGTGAGGCCCCGCCCCCACGCTCCTGTCCCCCGCTGGGCTCCTTGGCCGCTGGGCCCGGGCGCTGGTGGGATCTGGAGCCTGCTCTAGCCCTCTGCTCTGTTGCAGGACCTCCTGGACTTCGAGGCCCTGAGAGGCCACTCTGCACCCGGCCAGGCCACCTGGGGCCGAAGACCAGCCTCCCCGGAGCAAGGCCCCAATTCCTGAGCAAGGCCCCAACTCCCGAGCGCGCCAAAGCCTGGCTCCCGGGCCCGGATGCCTGACCACCGTGGACCCGAAGCCGGGGCCCTGTTCCGCCACCTCGGACCGGACCGGCCTCTGACTGTGCACTCCGAGCCCCTGTTTCCCCAGACGCCAGCCCCCATGCCTCTGAGCTCCAACAGCTGCCTCCAGCCCTAGCCCTCCAGCGTCTGGTACTCAACTGTCAATACCTCATCCCGGTGCCCGATGCCCATGCCCGATGCCTGATGTACGGACACCTGGTGCCCAACACGCAGCTGCCTTGATCCTCTGCCCCTGGGCCCAGCCACCTCGGCAGGTGGGCCGGGCCAGGGCGTGGAGAGGTGGCAGGGCCACCCTCTGAGCGCCAGGCTTGTACCCGGCTCCCCGAACTGTTATGGAAACAGCCCGCCTACCTGTGCAGGAGAAAACAAGCCCGTGCCGCCCCTCCCTGGTGTCCCGTGTCCGTGCTGTCCCGTGTCCGTGCTGCCCCGTGTCCGTGCTGTGCTTTGGTTCCACAGCGTTCCACATGCCCCTCAGCGTCACCGGGGCCAGGTCTCTCCATCGGAGATGTGGGTTGAGACAGGGACCCCCGGTGGCGTCGGGAGGAAGGGCGTTGTGTCTGGGAGGCGACCCTGGGTGGCCGGGAGGTGAGACGAGGAGGCGGTGCCAGCCTGCCCTCTTGTCTGGGTTTCCCTCTCTCCACAGCCAGCATGGAGAGAGAAGTAGGGTCCAGTTACTGAGTTAGAGGGGCTGGGAATGGAGAAATAGAAAAGAATACACGACGCAGAAGTAGAATATAAAGGTGGGGCTGGATGGAATCTCTGCTCTCTGATGGAGAGACGGGGAATTCCAACCCAAACGCAGCGTGTTTATACTAAAACGGAAAAGGGGTTTCAAAGGAGCTTAAGTGGACCCAGGCCCTACTCATTCCCTCATTTCTGGGGCTCGGCTGAATCTACATTTCAAGGGCCCTCCCCCCAACACCTGAAGCAAATTATAAGTGCTGATAACGCATCCGCACCCCTTGGTGGATGCGTTTCCAAGACGCTGCTCTGCCTGGCGCCTCGGATTCAGCTGACACTTATTTTAAAAAATGCCCAGGTGCCTTCCCCAGAGGCCGGCCCTCCACACTCCCTAGTTCCACCACCGGACCCTCCACCTGCAGAAAGCAGTGTCCCAAAGCTGGTGGCGTGCCCAACGTCCTCTGACCCGGGTCCCCAGACACGCCACCCGGGAGAGTCCAGACGCGGAACACGGAGCCCAGGGCATGCCCACTTGAGCCCCGGCCCCTCTTTCAGGGCCAGCCGGCTGGCGTGGGAGCAGGCGAGGAACTCCAAGTTCCCTTTGGTCGTGGGGGTCTTGGAGGGCCTGATATGTCAGAAAGCACTGAGGAGGGTGAGGGTGGAGGCTGTGCCCCCCCGCGCCAGGCGGGCATCCCCGTTTGAGGGGCGGGGGCAAGGGGGTAGTGCGCCTACAGGATGGAGAGCCTTGGGAGGGCCCTAGCCAGTGTTGCTCAGCGGATAGAGCATCGGCCTGTAGACTGAAGGGTCCTGGGGCTCGATTCCAATCAAGGGCACGTACCTGGATTGGAGGCTCATCCTGGGCCTGGTCGAGGGCGTGCGGGAGGCAACCATCGATGTGTTGCTCTCACATCATGTTTCTCTCTGTCTCTCGCTCCCCCACTCTCTAAACGCTAATGGGGTGGTGGGGGGACGCTCCCTGGAAGGGAGAGCTGAGGGAAGCCCTCCTCACTGGCCTGCAGCACCAAGAGTGGCCACACGGGGGAAGCAGAGGCTGTGCCAGGACCCAGAACACGCTCACAGCCTCACCCCGTGCTCTCAGAGGGGAGGGCTTGGAGCCGTCCCCAAGTCTCAGGGGCTCGAGGCTGCCCCGGTCAACCCAGGCCATCCAGCTGGCACCCACCACCAGGTCGCTGCCCAGACCTGCCCCCCCCTCCCCAGAGCGCCCCCTTTGGTGAGGGGCCCTGGCAGAGGTAGGGGGCTGGGTGGCGGGGGCAGGTCCAGTCCAGGGGGTTTCTGGACGTGGGCAAGTACACACAGTGCGGGGGGTTTTGGGGGGACTCCCAGGGACGGGGCCCAGAAGAGGAACTGCCTTTCCAGACCCCTCGCTTCTCCACCTCCGGCTTCCAGCTCAGGACGGGGTAAGTGAGCCCTGGGCTTGGCTGCCCGGCGGGTCCTTCCCTCTGCACATGAGGGGGGCAGGCCAGCCTCCCGCCCGCCTGTCTCCTGTGCCCAGCTCCCCCCCCACCCCCCCGCCGGGCGCTTGTCTGGGTGAGAGGCCAGGGTGGTCCAGGCAGTCGGTCACATGGGAGCAGACACGCGCCTGGGGGGCTTGGGGGTCTCAGAGCTCCCACAACAAGCCTCAGAGGCCCCGTGGGGTCCTCAGCCACCAAGTGAGGGGCCCCCAGGTGGATGAGCAGGAAGGTTGAGGGGGAGGAAGGGGAAGGGACTGGCAGCCAAGGCCCCACCCCATCAGGTCCTGGCGTTGAGGCTGCAGCATCCAGCCCCGCCCCCGCCCCCTGGGACAGGCCCAGAGCTGCCCTTGCCCCTCCCCAGCAAGAGGAGTGCCCTGTCTCCACCCCCCCCTCCCCCCGTCAGACATCCTCTGTGCCAGGGGCAGACCAGGCTGGGAAGCCCCAACACCTGGCAGGCTTTTCCCAGGGGACACGGGTTCTGTCTGGGTCTGTGTGAGGGCGGGAGTTCCCACAGCCCGGCACGGACTCCCTCCCCGGCCATAGCAAAGGCGGGGACCCCCACCTCAGGGAAATGGAACCCCCAGGAATCAAGACATCCAAGCCCAGGGGTGGCATCACATACAAGAATCAACCGTGGAATGCATCCATGCGTGAAGTCACTGCCCGGGCGGCCGGCGGGGCTCGGGCTGAGCGCCGACCTGTAACCCAGGAGGTCAGGGTTCGACACCAGGTCGGGGCACAGGCCCGGGGCGGGGCTCCCCCCCCAGTGGGGGGCGCGCAGGAGGCAGCCGCTCCGCGATTCTCTCTCATCACGGGTGCTTCTCTCCCTCTCGCCTCCTCTCTGAAACCGATAAACAGACAAAATAATAATGTTGTTTTTAAAATAGACGCTCCGATAGAGAAGATTCGGCTCCTGTGCACAATGGGGTATTGTTCCCTCTCCTCCGTGGGAAGAAGGGAAGCCGGGCCACCTGCAAAAACACGCGGAGGGCGGAGCGCGGCCGCCCCCGGGGAAGCCGACGCCGTGGCCCCACGCGCCTGCGGGAGCTCAGAGCCGGGCTCCCGGTTCTCGGGGGGAGAATGGGGGGAGTTCCTGACCCCCCCGAACCCCAGCACCAAGCGCCGGGCCAGCGTCGCTGCTGACAACTCCGCTAACGGATCCCGCGGGCTGCGGTGCCCCTCCTCTCTGCGTCCCCCAGAGAGTGTGTTTTGAGGGCAAGTTGGGACGTTTCAGCCAACGCTCTTCTGCGTCCACCATCCTTTTCCTTCTTGCTGTGTCACTGGGTGGAGCGTGTGCCCCGTGTGGGAGGAAAGCCGGCCTCTCCTGTTCCCACGTGAAATGTCCTTGTTGGGCCGCGCCCTGGCGGCTCGGGGCCGAGCATCAACCTAGGAGCCGGGAGGGAGGTCGGGGTTCGAGTCCTGGTGTGGGCGCAGGCCCGGGGTGCGGGCTCCATCCCCAGGGCGGGGCGTGCGGGAGGCGGCTGGTCTGTGGTTCTCTCTCCGCGTGGCTCTCTCTCCCTTCCTTCCCAAAACCGACAAAAACACGCATTTTAAAATTGTCCTCTGTTGGGTTTTCTGGGCTCGTTGGGAGCGCTGGGCGCCGCCCCTCCTCTCCGGGGGGGTCTGTCGGAGGCGGTCTGTTGGGACAGCGAGGCGGGAGTGCTGGGGGAGATGGGCCGGCCGGAGCTGTGTCCCCGTCCCCGCGGGTCCGCGGTGCCGTCGGAGCGCGGCTGAGCGGCGGCCTTCCCCGCGGAGACGCCATTTGTAGCTTCCTGTGGGCTCGCGGGTTAAGCCCGTCCAACTGGCTAATGCATTCTGGGTCTTTGATATTAAATATTTAAGAATCGCAAGAGATTCGAGGATCCCCACCCCCACCCGCCCAGGAGCACACCCGATGGAATATTCGCATTGATTATTATTATCTCAGAGAGGGGGACAGAGAGGAGAGAGAGAAGAGAGGAGAGAGAGAGAGAGAGAAGAGAGGAGAGAGAGAGAGAGAAGTGGGGGGGAGAGAGGAGAGAGAGAAGAGAGAAAGAGAGAGAGAGAGAGAGGAGAGGGAGAGAGGGGGGAAGAGGGGGGGAGAGAGGGAGAGAGAGAAGAGAGGGGAGAGAGAGGAGAGGGAGAGACAGAGAAGAGAGGAGAGAGAGAAAGAGAGAGGGGGGAGAGAGAGGAGAGAGAGAGGGAGAGAGAGAGAAGAGAGGAGAGGGAGAGGGGGGGAGAGAGACGGAGGGAGAGAGGGGAAGAGGGAGAGGAGAGAGAGAGAGGGCAGGGAGGAGAGAAAGGGAGAGAGAGGGAGAGGGAAACATCGATGTTGAGATCGGCCGCCTCTTGCACGCCCCCACACTGGGGACCGAGCCCGGGAATCGAACCCCTGACCTCCCGGGTCACAGGTCGGCGGGACCGGAATGTTCTATCCAAAGGAACGCACTGTCCTCCTGTCCCCCGAGCTCCAGGCCCTTCCTTTGCTTCTGGGACGCGTTTCTCGGGCCCGAGGCCCCGCCGGCCGATGGCCGCTCCGCTGTCGAGTCTGCCAACTCCAGAGCGCGGTCCGACGTGCCGGCGCTGGGCCGAGGGCTCGGCGGGCGGGACCTCGCCGGCGACCCTCCTCCCCTCCCCCGACGCCGCGGCCCTGCGGTTTGGGGTCTGGGCCCCGGCCTCGCCGAGGCCTCAGCTGCGTCCGCTCCAGGCCCCGGGAAGCAGCACAACCGGCCGCGGCCGCACCTGAGGCTGAGGCTGAGGCCGAGGGCAGGGCCGCTGCAGTGCGTGTGGCCCCCACCCCCGCCCCACCCCGGACCCGCCAGTCCCTCCGGGGAGACCCGACCCGGAAGGACACTCCTGGGGAGCTGCTGCTGAACGTCCTAGTGGACCCTCCCCTGGGGCCTCCCCTAAAATCTCCCCTAAAGCCCTTAGGACGAGGACCAGCACCCCCCTTCCCAGGAGCTCCCAGCCTCCCCTCCCCCGTCCTCCCCCACCCCTCCCCCAGGCCCGTCCCCATCACCTTCCTCCCTCCCAAGCTCCCAGGGCCCCACTTCCACCTTCATCACTTGTTTCCTAAGCCCGTTTGCTAGGAATCCCTCCTTCCGCCTCTGAGATGTACCCAATCGACCGTCTCTTACAGCCCAGCGGGATCAGGTGTGGAGCCTCGAGGTCAGGGTTCGAGTCCCGGCTCCATCCCCAGTGGGGGGCGTGCGGGAGGCCAGTCGATGATTCTCATCATGGATGTTTCTCTCTCTCTCTCCCTCTCCCTTCCTCTACGAAATCAGTGAAAACATCCAAAAACAAATTTAAAAAAGCTCTCTTGCCGTGCGGGTCTCGCTCTCGATTCTTTTGTCGCCAGAACCCAGGGCCCGACCCCGCGGGGCCCCCGGGGGGTGGGGCCCGACCCCGCGGGGAGACCCCTGGTGGGCCCGCCGCCCACAGCCCTGTGCTCCGCAGGCTCCAGGGCCCGCCCATCCCGCCCATCCCTGACGTCCCCCTCCCCCGTCCTCCTTCCTTCCCGCCTGGGCCTTTGGGACTGTCCCCCCCACGCTCTGTCCCCCACCTCTGTCCCAGGAGCAGCCGCCCCTCACTCGTGCCCCCAGGACAGCACTCCCCCGAGAACTGACACAACAGCCCGGCCCCGGGGACCCGCCGGGGGGTGTGGGGTCCTGACTCTGGGCAGGAAGGGTGTCGCAGGCGAGGCCGGTGACTGCGGACCGTTTATTACCCCGGGCCAGTGCCAGCGGGGAGGGCTGAGTGCGGGAGAAGCCATGGGAGCCCCCAGGCGGTGGCCCTCGCCCTGGGCGCTGGAGAAGAGGGGGCCGGCGTTGCTCAGTGGTCTGGAGTGTTGTCCGTACACAGGAAGGCGGGGGTTCGATTCCCAGTCAGGTCACATAGCCAGGTTTCAGGCTCCATCCCCATGGGAGGCAATCCATCTCTCTCCCCCTTCCTCTTTCTAAAGTCAACTTTAAAAACACTTTCCATTACAAAAAAAAGGTGGGTGGGGGTCAGGATCAAGTTCAGAGGTTAGCCTGGAATGAGGGATCACTGCCCACTGCCGCCGTCGCCAGCCTCGTGGGGTCCCTTAGGGTCAGGAGGGGCGGGGGGGGAGGGAGAGGGAGGGGCGGGGGGAGGGGGCGGCAGGGCGGGGTCACACAGGGTCCTCTCTCGGTGCTGGGTCTCTCGAGGGGGGTCTTCGGGGCGGCCCCGGGGAGGGTCTCAGCAGATGGTCATCTGGGTTCTAGCGCCTCCTCTGGGGTGGCTCTCCTCGGCCTGGCCCGGGTCAGGGCAGGGATGGGCAGTCAGCTGGTCCCCCAGTTCTGCCTCTCTGGGTGTCGGGGGCCCAGGGGAGTCAGGAGGGGCTGTGGTGCAGGGACTGCCAGGGCCTTCCCAGGCGGGCAGGCCTCACAGCTGGCTCAGGGCGGCCGCCTGGCCCCCCGCCTGGCCCCTGAGAACAGCCTCCTCACCGCAGGGTTGGGGCAGCCTGAGGGTTGGTCCCATTGGCCTCAGCCGCCCAGCCCTCCCCACACGGATGGCTCCGGGAGAGGCCTGGGCCCAGGAGAGCCGGGCCCGGAACTTGTGTGAAACGGAAAGGGCTGCCGGCCGACGGGGCTCAGGGACCCGGGAGGCCACAGTCTGATTCCCGGTCGGGGCACAGGCCCGGGTTGCGGGCTCACCCGTGTGGGCGTGCAGGAGGCAGCCGGTCAGTGAATCTCATTATTGTTTCTCTTTCTCTCTTCCTCTCTGAAATCGATCCCATGTAATCAAGAGGTAATACGCAAACTGACCCTCACACCCTCAAACAAATGGCTGCCCCCACGTGGTCAAAGATGGCTGCCACAACATGGCCAGCAGGAGAGGGCAGTTGGGGTGACCAGGCCTGTAGGGGAGGGCAGTTGTGGGGGACCAGGCCTGCAGGGGAGGGCAGGCCTGCAGGGGAGGGCAGTTGTGGGGGATCAGGCCTGCAGGGGAGCAGCTAGGTATTGATCAGGCTGGCAGGGGAGTGGTTTGGGGGTGATCAGCCAGGCAGGCAGGCAAGCAGTTTGGAGCCAGCAGTCCCAGACTGTGAGAGGGATGTCCGACTGTCCGTTTAGGCCCACAGGGGTCAGGCCTCAACCAGCAGTTAGACATCCCTCAAAGGGTCCTAGATTGGAGAGGGTGCAAGCTGGGCTAAGGGACCCCCCTCCCCCAAGTGCACGTATTTCGTGCCCCGGACCTCTAGTAAAAAATAAAAAATTTAAAAAAGAGAGCAGTCCCCAAATATGCACGTCCTGGTCCCCGGGGAGCGTGGCCTGCCCACATCCTGCTCTCCGCCCAGCGACAGCGAGCGCAGCCCCGCCCGGAGCCCGGTCCCGCTGCTGGCGCCCCCGTGGGTGGCGGTGTGTCTCTGGGCACCGGGAGCGCATCCAGCTTGGCCCGACGCCGGGCCGCGAGGGAGCCGGGGCTCAGTGGGACCCCGCCAGCAGCTCCTGGGCCAGCCGGGTGAGGGAGACCCCGATGCTCTCAGCAACCAGGGCGGGACCCCCGGGCCTGTCCAGAGAGGCCCCCAGCCAGGGCAGGGTGGGACCCCTCAGCCTGTCCAGAGAGGCCCCCAGCCAGGGCGGGGCGGGACCCCCGGGCCTTTCCAGAGAGGCCCCCAGCCAGGGCGGGGCGGGACCCCGGGGCCTGTCCAGAGAGGCCCCCAGCCAGGGCGGGGCGGGACCCCTCAGCCTGTCCAGAGGCCCCCAGCCAGGGCGGGGTGGGACCCCCCAGCCTGTCCAGAGGCCCCCAGCCAGGGCGGGGCGGGACCCCCCAGCCTGTCCAGAGAGGCCCCCAGCCAGGGTCCTGCCAGCAGCTGGCAAAGCCATTCGCGGTGGCTGGGGCTCCTGGGTCCAGATCAGCGGTTCTCAGCTGGGGGCGACGTAGGGGCTGGTTGTTGGGGGGAGTGGGTGCTGCTGCATCTAGAGGTTGTGTCACCCCAAGTGTTAGCGGTGCCTGGGCTGCTGGGGCCGGGCCGGGGTCTCAGGTGTGTGTCCCCCACTTTCCTGGCCCCGAAGATGCAGAGACAGGCCACACCCCTGACTTCCGTTCTCCACCTTCAGGCGGCCCAGGTGGCCCCAGTCAGAGCTACAGCAAGTGGGGGGGGGGGGGGCAGGCGGGGGTATTGCCTCTGCCCAGGGGTGGCCCGGACGGACCAGCTGCCGCTGGGTCTGTTTCCCCACGTCTGTGTGGGTGCATCGCAAAGGACTGTGGGAGCCCGTGCGTCTGCTTCCTGAGGGTCCCCTCCCTTCCCACAGCCTTGAATGCAGCCGCCGCCTCCTCTTTCACCTTGAACTGGAGGATGTACTGATGGGGGGGGATGAGGGAAGGGGAACCGCAGTCGGGGGGGGGGGGGGAGGCTGGGAGGTGGAAGGGCCTCACGCAGGCCCCTCTGCCAGGCTGCCCCATTCTTTCACCCCTGGGTGGACCGGACCCCGGGGCCACACGCCCAGGTGGGGCAGATCCGGCTCTCGGGAGCCGCCTCCTCAGTAGCCCGCGGCCTCCCCGTGCTTCCTGGGGTCGGCGGCGGCCTGCACGCACGCCCCGTCCCCGAACACGGCCTGCACCACGTTCAGGAAGAACTCCCTCCTGGCCGCCTGCTGGCCCCGGCGCTCCAGCCCCCGCTGCACCTCCTGAGGAGAGAGGGGTCCGGGGAGGGTGGTCAGACCTGTCTCCGCGGCCACAGGCCCAGGCCGGACCTGAGAGCCCCGATGGAGGGGCTGAGAAGCGGGGAGGACGGGAGGGGCCTGGGTGAGGCCGCCCCTTCGTGGCGGGGGTCTGCCCTTCCCACCCCTGAAGGGGGACGTGGTGGAGCAGCCCGGGTCAGAGGGCACTCGGGACTCAGGCTCGCTCCGGCCCAAATCCGAGGACAGGGACCCCCAGGCTAAAGGCACCCGTGGTCCCCGAGAATGAGGTGCTCGGAGCACCGGAACCCAAATGCTCAGGCCTGGGGTGCTGAGTCTGTGGATCTGGGGGAGTGAGGGTTGGGGGAGTGAGGACCTGGGGGAGTGAGGATCTGGGGGAGTGAGCATCTGGGGGAGTGAGGATCTGGGGGAGTGAGGATCTGGGGTGCTGAGTCTGTGGATCTGGGGGAGTGAGGGTTGGGGGAGTGAGGACCTGGGGGAGTGAGGACCTGGGGGAGTGAGCATCTGGGGGAGTGAGCATCTGGGGGAGTGAGGATCTGGGGGAGTGAGGGTCTGGGGGAGTGAGCATCTGGGGGGGTGAGGATCTGGGGGAGTGAGGGTCTGGGGGAGGGAGGATCTAGGGGAGCTGAGGGTCTGGGGAAGTGAGGATCTGGGGGAGTGAGGATCTGGGGGAGTGAGGGTCTGGGGCTGCTGGATTCCAGGCTGTCATCTCTGAATCCTCAGAGTACAAGGTCCTCAGAGAATTGTGCTGAGTAACCACAATTTAAGGCCAACGTCAAGGTCAAGGAGAAGTGCCTGAAAGGATAGGTTGGGGGGGGGGGGGCACTCCATGTACTTCCATGGGAGAACCATGGCTTAAGGCAGGGATCGAAGGCCTTGGCTCCAAGTTTGGGCCTGACTGGCCGAGGTCCTCAGCTCTGGGCCCACGGACGGAAGTCCTCAGGGTGACACACCCCTTGGGCTGAAGGCCTCTCTGGTTGCTGGATCTTGAACCCCAGCTGGTTGACCTGACCTTGGGCCTGGAGCTTGCAGCCTTGAGAGCTGCCAGTGTTTTGAATTAGGTCCTGGCCCAGGGCATGTGCCAGCCAGAGGAGCTTCCAGAAAGCTGACCGTCTGCTGGGGCCGGCACAGGGTGCGGGGTGGGGGTGGGTAGGGGAGGTGGGGGGGGGTTTCAGCTCCAGGACCTGCTCTAGGGGATCCCAGGACTGTTCCTAAGAACAGCAGTGCACCCCCGTGTCTGCGTCCCCCCTGCAGACTCTCGGGGGAAGAAGCCGCTCTGGCCAATGGGTTTGCGCACGAAAGCTGCGGATCCCAGGAGGAAACAGGTCCCCGCGAGGGAGCCTGAGCCCAGAGCCGCGCCCGCTCCGAGCAGGGTGGGGGTGGGGTGCCAGGTGCTCGCCCGGGAGGCCGGGCACACCCTGTCCACTGCCAGGCGCCCGGGACCGCCTGGAGCCCCCCAGTGTCTCCCCCCCCCCCGGCCCAGCGCCCCCCTGTAGGACCCTCGGAGCTCGGACAACACACTGGAGGCGCCCTGCCGGAGGGGGCTCGGACCTCGCTCACCTGCGGGAAATGGGGCTCGAACTCCACTTGCCCCTTGTGGTTCACGTGCAGGATGGGGGCCGCGACGGCCGCGCCTAGGTCAAGGCCCAGCCACAGTTTGTTCACGATGACCTGGGGGGTGAAGGAGGTCACGGGGCGGGGGGTCACCCCACCCCTCCCCGCCCCCAGGGGAGCCCCAGCCTCACCTGGACCACAGCGGGGATGATGAGCTGCCCTCCGGCCCCGCCGATCACCAGCTTGGAGCCCTGGGCCGTGTTGATCAGGATGGAGGGGACCATGGACGAGGGGGGCCGCTCCCCTGGAACTGGAGGCCCCATGGGGGTCACCGGCAGCCGATGCCCCACACACCGCCCCTCTGCCTGTGCCCCCTGACCTCACCCTCTGACCTCACACCACGGCTGGGAGAGGCGGGGTCCCGCACACTGCCCCTCTACCTGTGCCCTCTGACCTCACCCTCTGACCTCACCCTCTGACCTCACACCGCGGCTGGGAGAGGCGGGGTCCCGCACACCGCCCCTCTGCCTGTGCCCCCTGACCTCACCCTCTGACCTCACACCACGGCTGGGAGAGGCGGGGTCCCGCACACTGCCCCTCTACCTGTGCCCTCTGACCTCACCCTTTGACCTCACACCACGGCTGGGAGAGGCGGGGTCCCCCCTCTCTCCAGCCCCCCCCCCCCCACACTCACCAGGCGGAGGGGTCCCCTGGGCGCCCGGCCTGCGCCTCCAGCACAAGTCCAGGAGCTCGTTGTTGAGGAGGATGCCGGTGCGGGGCGAGTACACCATCGCCCCGAAGCTGCGGGGGGAGGGGGGGCGGGCTCAGGGACAGGTTCCTGTCTGCCACGGGAGGCCCTCACTTTATTTTTATTTTTAAATATATTTGCATTGTTTTCAGAGGGAGGAAGGGAGAGGGAGGGAGAGAGAGAATCATCCACGAGAGAGAACCACAGACCGGCTGCCTCCTGCACGCCCCACCCCGGGCATGGAGCCGCACCCCGGGCCTGAGCCCTGAGCGGGAATCGAACCCTAACCTCCTGGGTCATAGGTCGGCGCTCAGCCCTGAGCCTCGCCGGCCGGGCCAGGAGCCACTGGCTTTGGCGGCTGCCCCCCCCCCCACCCCGCACGGGCTGCCGGAGCTGCTGCCTTCTCCCGGGCCCTGCCCCCAAGATCCACCCGTGCGCCCCATCAGGGTGTCCTGTGAGGCCCCTCCCTGGGTGGTCCTGGCTCGGGGTCCCCCATCAGCAGAGATATGGGGTGCAGGACCCCTTGACAGAGCAGAAGAAGAAATGGGAGAAGCAGGGTGTGGAGAGGCGGGGGCTGGGAGACCGGTGGAGGGGGGGTGGGGTGGGGGGGAGAGGTGAGTGGGGTGGGGGGACTCGGGATTGGGGGTGGAGGGGTGGGGCCTGCCCGCCCGCCTCGGGGACACGCACGGCGTGTTGATGGTGCTGGTGGCGGCCACGGCACTGCCGTCGGCCCCCAGCACGGACACGTGGGCCGTGCCCATCCCGTGGCCCCAGGCCCCGGCCAGGCTGTAGTGGGTGAGCGGGTGGTCCCCCCGGGCGTCGATCTGCTGGCGGATGTGCTGGGCCAGGGCCTCCCCCAGCAGGTCCAGGGAGGCGTTCTGGGGGGGACGGTGAGGGAGGGGGGTCAGTGAGGGCCCCCCCTCTCCAGGCTGTCCTCCCCGGAGCCCGGCTGCACCCCGCCTGCCCCCCAGGCCCTCTGAGACTCAGTGGTACCACTGCGCTCCCGTCCCTGCCACGCCGGGGCCTCTAGCAAGGCCCACACCTGTTCCAGGACCCATCGTCCCGCCAGCCCCCCCGCCCCCCCCACCGGGCTCTCAGGGTCCAACCCTCCCTCTGTGCTGAGCCCAGCCGCAGCCACCTCACCTGGACCTCCGGGTGGCTCCGAGGGTCCCACAGCCGCCACCGCTGCCCCCCAGCAAACTTCAACGTTTCCACCAGCTGATGGTATAAGGCCACGCTGCCCTCAGGCCTGGCCACCGACTCCGCAGAGAAGTTGAACCCTGCGGGCAGCGGGGAGCGGAGGGGGAGGTGGGGAGAGGGCACAGGCACTGAGACACACCAGCCACGGCCACAACACACCGTCTGCACCCGTCTCCCACGGCCCCGGCGTCTGATGAGGGGGCTGAACTGGGAACGGCCACCTGTCCCAGACCACGGCTGCCCCAGGCCACGGCTGCCCCAGGCCACGGCTGCCCCAGGCCATGGTTCCGGTTGCCAGCAGGACCAGACCCTGAGCGGGAGGCCGGGCGCGCACCTTGGAGCACGTTGAGGATGAGGCTGAGCATGGCGCCCCCTGCGGGCGGCGGCGGGGAGTACAGGGTGTAGTCCCCCAGGGGCACGGCCAGGGCGGCCACCACCTCGGGCCGGAAGGCGGCCAGGTCCTGCATGGTCAGCTGGCTGCCTGCAACGAGACAGAAGCTCCGTATTGGGGGGGCAGGGGGGGAGAGCCGAGAGTGGCCGCCCCGTCCCCTGGCCACAGGGGGCTCCCTGAGACCCGGCCTGCTAGACCCGGCGGGGAGGGTGAGGTGCGGGCAGTGGCCTCAGCACTGGGCCCCAGAGCCCCGGGGGGAGGGCTGGATGGGGCTGCAGGCGAGCAGGCTGGGGGAGGGCAGGGAGGGAGGGGAAGCTGGGAGGGGAGAGCTGGCCTGGGGACACTGTGAGAGTGGCCAGCCCCAGGTGCAGGAGCCTTCCATGGCCCCCAGCGACTCCCCTCTGTTGGCCTGACCCCGGGGCCCTCGTGCTTGAGGGCGTGGCGGCCGGCCGTGGGCAGGAGGGGCACACAGCCTCTCCCAGCCCCGGAGCAAGAGCCTGCCCTCAAGACCCCGTGTCTATGCTGAAACCGGTGTGGCTCAGTGGATGGAGCGTCGGCCTGCGGACTGAAAGGTCCCGGGTTCGATTCCGGTCAAGGGCATGTGCCTTGGCTGCGGGCACATCCCCAGTGGGGGGTGTGCAGGAGGCGGCTGATGGATGTTTCTCTCTCATCGATGTTTCTGACTCTCTATCCCTCTCCCTTCTTCTCTGTAAAAAACCGATAAAATATATTTTTTAAAAAGACCCCATGTCTAGCCCCCAGTGTGGCTCAGCGGACAGAGCGTCGGCCTGTGGACGGAAAGGTCCCGGGCTCGATTCTGGTCAAGGGCACACGCTTGGGTTGCGGGTTCGATCCCCAGTGGGGATCTCTCTCTCTCCCTCCCTCTCCCTTCCTCTCTGAAATCAATAAAAATACGTTTATAAGAAGAAAGACGGACAGACTAACAACCAAGACCCCGTGTGGAGAGCACGGGGCTTTGGCGGGGGGGCGGGGGGGGGGTTAGGGGTTCGGGAGCTCACCCTCCTGGGCGATGTCCTCCAGCAGCGTCCGGCCCAGCTGCCCTGAGTAGAGGGCCTCGGCGCCCTCCCGGGCCACGGTCTCCAGCGTGGCGGCCAGCGCGGGCCAGGGGAACGGGGCCTCGGGCCGCAGCGGCTCCGGCCCATCGAAGAAGAGCTGTCTGGGGCCGGGGGGGGGGGGGGGGGGGGCGGCCTCAGGTGGGCCCGGGGCCGGGGCAGCCACACCCCTGCAGGGGCTGCTCAGGGGCCTGGACCGGGGTCCCCAGGGCCGGGGGGGCCACCGAGGGGACAGATCCCTTAGGGTTGGGGGGGCCGCCCCCTCTTCCATCGCCCATCCCCCTGTCAGGCCTGCGTGCACCGGGCATTCTCGCTGCTCCTGGGAGACTTGCTCAGTGGGGGGTAGGGGGAAGGGGGGAGGGGGGCAGGGGGGCAGCCAGAGCAGGAGGGGGCAGAGGGAGGGGCAGTGGTGGAGGCCGGAGCCCTGCCCTTAGGCCCCCCCACATCCCCGGGGCCCAAACCCTCCGGCCTGAGCCCCTCCCGTCAGGTTCTGCTACACGGAGCCCCCCGTCACCCTCCTTCCGGGAACCGGCATCACAGGGCTGGCCAGGCGGGGTCCCGGCTCCCCAGGAGCTGAGACGGGGTCCCTGCACCCGACCCCCCATAACCTCCGGGCGCCCCAGCAGCGCTCACCTGAGGGAGGAGGCGTTGAGGACGGGGCGCAGCAGGCGGTGCTGCAGGAACTGGCTGAGCACGGGGGGCAGGCGGTGGCCCCCGCGGAGCAGCGCGATGGTGGGCTGGAAGAGCCGGGCCCAGGGCAGGCGGCCATGGCGGCGGTGGGCCTCGGCGTAGCCCCGCAGCTCCCCGGGCACCCCCGCCCACTGGGCGCCTGCAGGGCGAGGGGGTCAGGCTGCCCCACGCGGCCCCCTCCGCCCGCAGCCCCGCGACCTCCGTCACCCACTGTCCCCCCATCGGCCCTGCTCCCGGCCCGCAGCCGGACACGGTGCCCCCCACTCACACCCCCTGCGCTGCCCACTCCGGCCCGGGACCCTCCCCCCCAACCCCACCCCATCCCCTCCCCCCCAACCCCACCCCATCCCCTCCCCCCAACCCCACCCAGCCCCTCCCCGCAACCCCACCCCATCCCCTCCCCCCAACCCCACCCCATCCCCTCCCCCCCCAACCCCACCCCATCCCTCCCCCATCCCCTCCCCTCCCCCCCAACCCCATCCCCTCCCCCCCAACCCCATCCCATCCCCTCCCACAACCCATCTCCTCCCCCAACCAATCCCTCTCCTCCCCCACCCCCTCCTCCTCTCCCATCCACTCCCCCACCTCCATTCCCTCCCCTCCCCCACTCCCACCCCCAACCCATCCCCCCAACCCATCCCCTCACCCCCCATCCCTATAACCCAGCGGGCGGTCGGCAAACTCATCGGTCCACAGAGCCAGATATCAACAGGACAACGATTGGAATTTCTTTGGAGAGCCACATTTTTTAAACTTCTTCTAAGGCCACTTCTTCAACATAGACTCGCCCAGGCCGTGGTGTTTTGTGGAAGAGCCACACTCCAGGGGCCAAAGAGCCGTTGGGTGTCTTCTGCCAACCACTGCCAACCCATTTCCACGAAGCCCCCCCCCAACCACCCCCCGCCTTTGCCAGGCTGGCCACCCCGGTTCGGGTCGCCCCTCCCTCCTTACAGAGCTCCCCCCATCCTCCCCCACCCCCCACCTCCCCAACCCCAGCAGGACGGGGCCTCCCTGGGGGCTCCCCAGCCTCGGTCCCCAGTGCCGGGGGTCTCAGCCCGTCGGTGAGGGGTCAGCCCATGCCCCTCCCCCGCGGCCTCACCTGTGCCCAGAGGGAGCGCCCGCTCACACTGGTCCAGCAGCCCCGGGGCGTGGCGGGCCGGCACCGTCTCACGGGCATTGATCACCTCCACCTGCCCTGGAGTTGGGGCGCGCGAGGCATCAGGCCCCGGCCGCCTCGGACACACCCTGGCCCTCCGGCCCCGCACCCACTCCCTGCGGCCCACGCACGGCCTCCGCTGGGGTGTGCTCTGTCCTGAGGGGGGGGCAGGAGGGGAGCCGGCCACCGGGAAAGGGGGGAGCAGGCAAGACACCCCCGCGGGGGACTGCGAAGATGCACCTGTGACCTCAGGATCCCTCCTGCCCTCAGGCCCGGCCCCAGCCCCCCACCCTCAGCAGGCTCTGCAGACACACCTGTGGCCCGGATGCCCCTGCCCCCGGGCCAGCGGAGCCCCCCAACCTCAGCAGGCTCTGCAGACACACCTGTGGCCCGGATGCCCCTGCCCCCGGGCCGGCGGAGCGCGCGCACCTGTGCTGGCGTTGTAGATGGTGAGGACCACGCCGCCCCCCAGGCCCATGCTCTGCGGGTTCACGGCTCCGGTGCAGACCAGGGCGGCGATGGCGGCGTCCACGGGGGAGCCCTCCTGCTGCAGGACTGCTCTGCAAGACACCGGCCCCCCGTGAGGCCAGCTCCCCGGCCCCGACCCTACCCCCACCCCAGCTCGCTCAGCTGGCAACCCCTGGGGAGGGTGGTGGCAGGCAGGTGGCCCGCCTTCGCCACCAAACCATCGGAGCCCAGACCACGGCCTGGCCCTGCCCCTCCTGCCCCTGGGCCAGCACCCCCCCCCACCGCCCCCGTCCCGCCCAGCAGTCCTAGGGCCCAGCCTGGGCAACCACCAACGCCCAGGTCAGGGGGGACCCACGAGCCCCCTGTAAGGCTGGACTGTCTCAAGTGACCCCAGGATTCTTCTCTGCCATCAGGCCTGGGGGTCGGCTGATGGGCTCAGGGCCCCTCCCAGAGCCCCGGTGTCTGTGGGAATGCTCCGGGCCGTGTCCTCCGGTCAGTCCGTGAGCGGCAGGGGTGGCCCTGAAGCTCTGAGGGGCGTCCGACAGGCCCCGAGCGGAGGAGAGGACAAGGGCCCCGGGCACAGCCTTGCACCGAGGACCGGGCCGCTCTTCGCCGGCACCCAGGGGTCCTCCAGCACCCCGGGGAGCCGCATTTATTTATTCATTAAATACATTTTGTTGATTTATTTTCACAGAGAGGAAGGGAGAGGCATAGAAAGTCAGAAACATCCATGAGAGAGAAACATCCATCAGCTGCCTCCTGCACACCCCCCACTGGGGATGTGCCTGCAACCAAGGTCCATGCCCTTGACCGGAATCGAACCCGGGACCCTTCAGTCCGCAGCGGATAGTCCCCTCTATCCGCTGAGCCACACCGGTTTTTAGCTCTAATCTACACAACTACACGCAGCTGAGCCCACGTCACTCAGACACGTGGGACCAGGTGTTCAGATCATGGACGGGTTCGAGCTCACAACCACGGCTGTTGGCTATCCCGGTGCTGGGAGGCTTTGCCCTCCACGCTGGGACTTGCCCGGGGCCATGAGGACTGTGCCCTCATCAGCCCGAGGCTTGAACCTGTCCAGACACCGTAACTGCTCCCCACAATCCTGCTGGAAGCCGATCATGGTTGTAATGACGGAGAGCTGTGGACAGGGAATCGGGAGGGCTGGTCCATCTTAATGGCTCTGAAGGGTCAGAGGTAAACACTGGATGTTGGTAGTTGAAGCAGACTCTACCTCTTAGTCCTAAGTAGATTCACTGATTGGCTTTGATTGGGGTTTCTTAATAAAAGGGACGGTAAAGCCGGAGCGAGCAGTAGTCCTGTCTTAGCCTGCTGCCTGGCCCCCATTTCCAAATTTATGTTTTTCTAAGTCTTCATTTGTGTGCGGCCTTCTCCAGAACCCGAACCCTGAACTGGGACCCTGAATCACACGGGACATGAAAGGGGTTCCCACACAATTCCCCAGTAAAGGGGTTATTTTAAAATATATATATTTTATTGATTTTTTACAGAGAGGCAGGGAGAGGAATAGAAAGTCAGAAACATCGATCAGCTGCCTCCTGCACACCCCCCACTGGGGATGTGCCCGCAACCAAGGTACATGCCCTTGACCGGAATCGAACCTGGGGACTTTTCAGTCCCCAGTCTGATGCTCTATCCACTGAGCCAAACTGGTTTTGGCAATGGGTTTTTTTTTTTTTTTTATAAGTTTTTATTAATTTCAGGGAAGAAGGGGAAGGAAGAGCGTGACCGAAACATCGATAACGAGAGAGAATCACTGATCAGCTGCCTCCTGCCTCACCCCTTCCTGTGCCCTGACAGGGAATCGAACCGGGTGCTGACTCCCTGGGGCCTCCCAGAAGACGCCGCCTCAGGTTACTCACTGTCTATGCCCTGCCTGGGGCCACCTGGCATGAGCTACGCCGTGATCTGCAGACGGCTCACCAGTGCCGGGCCCGGGCCCCTTGGTGAGAGTCTTGGGCACACGGGGGCCGGAGGCTGCTTGTTGGAGAGATTTAAGGAACATCCCCAGCATCGGCGAGACAGGCTGTTTGTCTGGAAAAGCCGCTGGGTGGGGTGAGGTTTCAGGAAATCACCGGGCTGAGCCAGGTTGATGGGAATGCAGATACGGTGCTCGCCTGCACCAGGTTCTATGGGGGGGGATGGCTCAGCCGAGGAACAATGGCTCCCCAGAACTCCAGTCTGGGAGCAAACTGCCAC